>OX401415.1:8306415-8568915 GCA_947846245.1 Cerastoderma edule
CATTTTTATTCTTTTATTATTGCGCCTTTTCGATAGCCGTCCCAGGCAATAAAATCGCATAAAAATGAGACCAGGACAGCTTTAGGGCAGCGTTTCGGCGAAATGTCTTGGAACCGAAAGACACAGTAACGTTTGTGGTCAGGGTTCTGTTTTTCTTAACGATACTTAGATACTTCTATTTCGCAACATTTGCACGTAATACAAACATGAACCTAAAGATGTTTCCCTGACATTCGTAGATATTGTGAAGATCTCTTGAACCTATCCAAAATAGCCTTTTACTAAAAGACCCGAAATAATAAAAATGTGTTTTAGTCAAAATCGATATAGATTTTCAGCCATTAACAGACAATAACGACATTTGACCAGGTTGTTGCAGACGACTCTGGAAAACATTGTTGGAAAAGGAGAAATTGCTCGTAACGAGCAATTTCTCCTTTTCCAACAATGTTTTCTACCCTCTCAGAAGATAATTATTAATTTCATCACATTTTGAAATGTCGTCTGCAAACTCTTTCAATTTGGGACAGTCGATAATTTGGCGTTTGGTAAAGGGTTAAGCAAACAGCCAGTATTGCAATATGACCCGTAACTGTGGGTGTCTCGGAAAGACGACATCAATGACGTGTTATTTTGCTTCATCTCTTTCTCAATGTGTAATTAAGAGGGATTGTTGTTTTGAACTTATATAAGTTCCAAGCGTAAGATGTTTTGTTAAAAGGAAATTCCCCTACAACCTCATCTGTTGATTGTGGCAGTTGAATGAAGCAGAATGAAGGTATGTTTTCCTTTGATGATATATAACATTGGCGAGAATGGCGGCTTCACGAGGGTGGTTGGTTCGATTCTCGCGAAAAACGGGGTCCACCTTGTGAGTTTCTATTAGCCCACGTTCCATGTGAATACCGGATATGAATCAAGAAAACAGAAATAAAAGTTGTAATTGGCAGTTTCACAATCAATGTAAAATGGAGATATAAAAAGTCCTAAGCACTTTTTCTATATGATGCCAACTGTCTACTGCCAACAGTTGCATTCGGAATGCCTCAGATACTCGCTGCTAATAAACTTAGGCAGTAGGTAGTTGGCAGTAAGTCGTGGTTTATCCCAAACAATAACGACATTTGACCACTTTGTTGCAGACGACACTGGAAAACATTGTAGGAAAGGAGAAATTGCTCTTAACGACAAACTTTTCCTTTTCCTACAAGGTTTTCTGCCCTATTAGAAGATCATTATCCAATTTTATCCCTTTTTAAATGTCGTCTGCGAACTCTTTTATTTTTGGACAGTCGAAATTATGACGTTTGGGAAAGGGTTAAATCAAGATAATGGAGGATATATTTGAAAAATTCTTTGGGCAACTCGAGGAAAACAGCTACTCCTTTTACAACAATTACTATAATTATCATTTCTGTGAACAGAGAATGAATGATTTTCTATTTTTCAAACATTTGACCTGTTTGTTGCAGACGACTCTGGAACACATAGCGGGGAAAGGAGAATTCGCTCTCAACGAGCAATTTCTCGTTTTACCGCAATGCTTTCTGTCCTAGCAGAAGATATTTTTCAATTTTATCACATTTTGAAATGCCGTTTGCAAACATTTTCAATTTGGAAAACACTGTGGGAAAAGGTGAAATTGCTCATGATGAGCAATTTCTTCTTTTCCCACAATGTTTTCAACTCTATTAGAATATCACTTTCCAATTTCATCACAGTTTGAAATGTCGTCTGCAAACTCTTTCAATTTGGGACAGGCGAAAATTTGGCGTTTGGGAAAGGGTTATGGAATTCCGTAGTTTCAAGCTGTTGCCGATATTTGTTTCATATTCATAATGGCATTACCTTATACCAGATTTTTACCGTTGATCGTATAGTGAAGATGTCTTCTTGGTCTATGGGTTAAAGTCCTAACTTGAACTCACATTGTCCCTGTCCACGTGGGTTCAAATCCCAGTGAGGGCATTTTGGTTTTCATGAGTGGCAGGCGCCCTATTGACTAAAGGAAATGGTTCTAACCTGACTTGGACAGTAAAGCTAAAATCAGAAACAGGTAATAAGAACAATAACAGTATAGTATAACAATTATTCGGTATGGAGGATATTTTCTTCTAAATGTTGGTGAGTTAAGGTCTGGTGTTTGTTAAGTGCATTACGGTCCTCTGCCATCTTTGACAAGCTGCACCCTGGAACCTGAATGATAACAATAATCATACGACTGGTATAAAACAAAGACATCAATCAAAACAACTGTAAACGCCCGATGGTATTATTTTGTAATCCAATTAGTAATTTGTATTTGGTACGTCTCGCCAAAGTCCCAGATTTTCGGGATCCCATTCGGACCATTGTCAAAGTGTTCACTGTTTTACACAATGACGAACACGTACAAAAACGATGGAGGGGTAGCATGAATACGATAGCGCGTCCGTTCATAAAATGAAAACAAACACAGAAAGTTTTTTTTTTTCATTATAAACAAAGAGTCTTTTTTAAAAACAAGGGTAACAATGAGGTAGTTTTTTTTTTTGCCGTGGGCCCAATTCCCGGTTTGTGAAATCAAACCATATTGCGATTTGTATATTGACAATAGTGTTTATACATTGTCCCTTGATATAGACATTCCAAAGACAAGGGCTTGATATAAGTTTGAACGTGTTTCTCTAAAAATGGAATCTTTGATGCTTCTAATTTTATAATTCTTTAAGTTTTTATGAGTCAAGGGAGCTAACCTCTTCATGAATGCGCGAACTTTTCTTAAAGGTTACTTCCCTTATTAAAGCATTATCTTTCGTTTGTTTCCATAAACTACTTTGTTAAACCGGGTACCACGTGTTTCATAGCAGTCTGAGGCAACTTGAGGTTTAAATAGGCAACATTTCAAAATGTGATGAAGTTGGAAAATAATCTTCTGAAAGGGCAGAAAACATTGTGGGAAAATGACAAATTGCTCGTTACGAGCAATTTCTCCTTTTCCCTCAATGTTTTCTAAAGTCGTCTGCAACAACATAGTCAAATGTCGTTATTGTTTGGGAAAGGGTTAACTGATAGGTAGCATATTTGATTGTATATTTCGTTTTGAAAAGATATCTCGATTTCCTTACACTAACATGTATGCAACAAATCCATTCATATGATTGGACTAAGGGTGCGTAAGCACCGTAGTCCATTGAATTTACATACCACTTTTTTGAGGGACGGTACTTTATTGATACACAAACAGCGGTCTGACCCCAATTGCTCATTAAACATCCGCCCTTGCTGTGCGGACTAATACCTTCTTGGAACTAGGAATGTAGTCCGCATTTACTCGCTTTGTTTTGCTCTATATTACTGTCAAGTATACTATCTCTACGGATTACGTAGCCTTTGTCAGTTACAGCTTACGACGGCTATAGTGTCAAGTAAACATAAACACATCCGAATGGGTTGGTTTAAAAATAGGTACCTTTTTAAATACCGTATACTTACCTAAAACATACTCAAGAGAGGAACTCAATTAGCTTAAAGCTTTCGTCCGAATCCGATAGCTAAATTCTTTTAAATTAAAATATGTATAAACCCTGAAAAACACCACCTATCCTACCTACTAACCCTCAATTATGGACTTGGCAATTTTTTTAACATAGATAGGTAAACAACAGAATATTCGGTGGATTAGAATTAATGCTTTTCATTATCGCTCCCTTTACATATAACGTCTGTCCAGAGATGTGATTTTCGGACTCGGGACGTTAGACCCCGTTTCTGGTAACGATCCCATTAATTTGCCCGGTGTTCAGTTTAACCCTTTACCAAATGCCGATTTTTTTAACTGTCTCAAATTGAAAGAGATTGCAGAAGACATTTCAAAATATGATGAATTGAAAAATAATCTTCTGATAGGGCAGAAGACATTGTGGGAAAAGGGGAATTTTCTCTCAACCGCCAACTTTTAGAATGTTCCAAAGTGAAAATGTTTCCAAACGGCATTTCAAAATGTGATAAAATTGAAAAATATCTTCTGATAGGACAGAATGTCCCAAATTGAAAGAGTTTGCAGACGGCATTTCAAAATATGTGAAATGTAAACATACTCTTCTGCTAGGACAGAAAACATTGCGGTAAAACGAGAAATTGCTCGTTGAGAGCGGATTTTCCTTTTCTCACTATGTGTTCCAGAGTGGTCTGCAACAAACAGGTCAAATGTTTGAAAAATAGAAGATCATTCATTCTCTGCTCACAGAAATGATAATTATAGTAATGGTTGTAAAAGGAGCAGCTGTTTTCCTCGAGTTGCCCAAAGAAATTTTCAAATGTATCCTCCAGTATCTTGCTTTAACCCTTTCCCAAACGCCATAATTTCGACTGTCCAAAATAAAAGAGTTCGCAGACGACATTTAAAAATGGGATAAAATTGGATAATGATCTTCTGATAGGGCAGAAAACCTTGTAGGAAAAGGAAATGTTCGTCGTTAAGAGCAAGTTCTCCTTTTCTACAATGTTTTCCAGGGTCGTCTGCAACAAAGTGGTCAAATGTCGTTATTGTTTGGGAAAGGGTTATACGCACCTTAGTCCTTCAGCGCTTTCAGCGCTTTGATTTTTATAAGAGAAAACTTAACACCTTTGCCTGTTGAGTCAAACCATCAAATTGCAGTTTCCTGCGTTGGAAACCAATGTTTTCAAAAACCCAATACTATACAATGTCTCCTATCGCCCGCCGTAAGTAGAAGTTACAAGAAAATATTGTTACATAAAAGGTCAAGCGATGTATTCTTTAGTCGCAATGTTTTCTACATCCCTTAATCTGTGATACCTCGTGGCGACGAATTTTCAGCAATATATATTAGCGATCAGTATGACGACAAAAGAATCCAGCCCTGTATTCCAAAATGCTTTTTATCCCTAGAATCACAAAGAAAGCGATGGATTTCATTTTAAAATGTTCACTTGTCATCTGCTTTTGCTTTTAATTTCGACCAATCACAAATGTCTTTGTCGTGAGACGGGACAATGTATTATTAATTCAATTGGTATCTGAGAAAGAACAAGAAAAACGTGTTTTAAGAAAAGAAAATAAATTAGCAAAATAAATCAAATACCCTTTCGATGATACAGAAAAGTGAAAAAAATACTTCCACCTTCCCTAGTACGGCCCGTGCTAGCCAAGGAAAAGTTCCTCCCTGCTTTCTCATATCAACCAATGAAAACCAAAAGTACTTACCTTAATCGATCTCGAGCACTATCAACTAATCAAAACTGAAGATCAATTTCGGATTTCATGCCCATCTGGTAGCGTTTTACTTAAGCATTTGCGTTAGTTCAAAATAACATCCCCCATTATTTCAATAGGGAAATAAACAATATTGTAAAGTAACACATCATTGGGATCATTTGTCCGAGACGTTCCAAATGGTTGTCTTCATACAAGCTCTAATTTTATTGTAAACTTGCGAGATTGAATGATATTTCGTCGAGGACAAACAGCAAAATGATTAAAATAAGAACCGGATACTAACGAGCTGTATTGCTTTATATTAAATTCAAACCATTCTATCATGGATGTGTTATTTGTCAGTATCATATAACACGAAGTATTGTTAATATTGGTCCACATGCAAAACGAAACAAACGACGTAAAACCTTTAACAACCAACCAGCTATTAAAAAAAAAAAGTTAATCTGGCATGAGTGTTTCTGAACAGACTAAAGGCTCCACCTTGTTACAAAACCACGTTCTCCTGTCGGTCAACACCACGTTAAAGATGTCCAGCCTCATATTCTCGAGTTTATGGGAGAGTCTTGGATTTATAAAACTGAACATCTTCATCAGTTCATAGCGACTCTCACGAAACCAGAGCACGTAAAGACAAGGATCAACAACGCATGAGAACATGTTAATAACGTCGATGGAGATTCGCGTCCCGTAGGTGTCAGATCTTAACGCGATTAGAACGTAGGCGTAAGAGGCCGACGTCAAGAGAATAGAGACGATGTAAAGAGCCACGATCCCCGTGGTTTTGTACTTCATCAGACGTCGTAGTGTGTCGATCAGTCTTACGGACTTGTCGTTCTTCACCTTTGCCCTCTCGATACGGAATATCCAGGTATAACACACTACCGACGCTATACACGTCATCACGATGAATAGCCCGTAAAACGCGTAAGACACCGTGTTACATCGCCCCACAACGTCGTACATATTAGCGTCGTCGTAACGTAAATAACACACGCCGTAACGTACAAAGAAGTAGGCCAGCGTTAACGAGACCCAGATGCTCGATACGACCTGTCTAACGCGGGACGTCGTCATACAGCGCAGGTAGAAATGGGGCGACGAGAAGATGATCAGACGTTCTATCGACATGATCCCGACCGTGACGTAGGCGGTGAAGATACAGTACACACCGAGCACCTGCACGAAAATGTTAACCACGTGGTTCACGACGAAGCGTCTGAGCGTAAAGCTAAGCGTCCCAGTGATGTCGAAGAGAAGCAAGCCGCTGGAGAGGAAGCGAGCGGTTTCCGGTGTGGACTTGGTTCTCCGTAATGCGATGATGGCAACCAGCGTGAATATTAGCAGTATCACGCTGATGGCAGTCATGATAATGAGGTAGACTTGGTCGTCCTCCTCGAGTACGATCGTCGGGTCGGTGGTATTCGTCATGGTGTCCCGCAATATCTCAACAAAACGATCCACTCACAAATAAGACCATCTCAAAGGTAAGATAGCCTAGAAAATGAGAACAAATCAGACGAAAATAAACTAACAGCATTATTTTATCCAGTTTATTAATAATGTCACAAAACTCATAAGTCTGACCACCTGTTGAGTTAGGGGGGTTCCAATGCCCTTTGATACGTCGAATAATTTACCAGTATGCAAGGGGCGAGTGTACATTATTCCCATTGTCGTCTCTGGCTCACACATATCTTTTAGAGTTTATCCGGGCATAATAAGGACTGTATTGCCATAGGCGAGAGCAAACTGATATGTCTATCACTAAAGACACACGTAATATGATGATAGTCTAGTTAAAACGACTCGTATGTTCGATGGGACCGCGGTAAATGGAATGCCGTCAACCTCTTTTTGCGGCGCCTGGAAATAAACAGTGTCGTTTGTGATAGCAAATATCTATCGTGAACCCTCATATAAGCCGGGATATATACAATACGTCAGTTGTCATTGATGAATAAAGGTATGAATAATATATTGATCAATTATCAATACATAACAACAGTGTCACTGTATCAACTGCGAAATGTAAGCAGACATAATGAGTAATGCTGGTTTAATGACAACTCATTAGTCGCCTGTGAAAATAGCGTCAAAAGTCAATGAAACCTAGTGTGAAAAAACAGGCCGCAGGTGTTACCTTTTGTCCCAGTTTACTGTTCTTTTCTACATTGGCATCGTGTGACTAAAATTGGACATGAACAGTACACGTATCTTGATAGGAAAACGGGAATCTATTCTAAATCTGCCGTGTAAGAATATTGACGAAAAGAGGAAGGAATCATGTTTAATATGGATTCATTTCATGTCTAAATAAAAGCATATACTTATACTTATATACAGTGAAGCCCCGTTTATCCGGACCCCGATTATCCGGATGTCTCGCAATCCAAACGAAATTGTAAGGGAACGGAATTATTCGACCAGTTTGTTGCAGACGACTTTTGAAAACATTGTGGGTAAAGGAGAAATTGCTCGTGACGAGCAATTTCTCCTTTTCCCACAATGTTTTCTGCCATATCAGAAGATTATTTTTGAATTTCATCACGTTTTGAAATGTCTGCAAACTCTTTTAATTTGGGACGGTCGACAATTTGGCGTTTGCTAAAGGGTTATAAGTATACTCGTGCATACAGACCGTTTATGACATAATGTGTATAAGAACATGCGCTACTTCATTAGTCCGGATGATTCGGTAATCCGGACATTTTGTTGGGCACGGACGTGTTCGGATTAACGAGACATCACTGTAGTACATTTAAGACAAAATAACCTATGTCGAATATGTATCAAATAGAACATTGTAACTACTGCACATTCAATCGTAAACAATTATACAAAACCTTATTCATTAAACCTTAGTGTGCCCAATCCGTTGTATTATTGTTTGGAAACCAGGAGAACTTCATCATAAGAACAGTGTATACTTTTACCACATCCATTTTCAGCCACTAATGTAATCAAAAAGACTTCACGGTTTATTTATCGTCTGCAGTTGTTTTCAATTTGGACCGGTCACAAATTCCCATTAATGAGCTACGTTCGGACATCTACTGACTATTTAGATGTTAAGGCTGTCAAACGAAATCATAAACTCGCAGTCACCTGTCAATAAAAGTCAGGTGTGGACAATAACGCCACGATTCCTTCGTTTCTTGACCCACGTTTTTGTACAGCATTGAACGCTCGACACTGAAAAAGAAAATCCCTTGATGAAACCGAAATGGATGGTCTCATTAATATAGAGTCTCATTAGTGAGTTGGTCATTTCTGGTTGAAGGGAAATGAAGGAAATACAGTGAAGCCTCGTTTATCCGGACCCCGATTATCCGAATGTCTCGCAATCCGAACGAAACTGTAAGGGAACGGAATTATTTGACCAGTTTGTTGCAGACGACTTTTGAAAACATTGTGGGAAAAGGAGAAATTGCTCGTGACGAGCAATTTCTCCTTTTCCCACAATGTTTTCTGCCATATCAGAAGATTATTTTTGGGACGGTCGACAATTTGGCGTTTGCTAAAGTGTTATAAGTATACACGTGCATACAGACCGTTTATGTCTTAATGTGTATAAGAACATGCGTTACTTCATTAGTCCGGATGATTCTGTAATCCGGACATTTTGTTGGGACGGACGTGTTCGGATTAACGAGAAATCACTTTATCACAGGTTGATATCACGTAATACGTTATGGCACTATGGTCTTTCGAACTGCCGCGTGGTTTCAAAAGGAGAAAAGGGTCCATTTCGAGCGCCAAAATCCAAGAGGTTCGAATCCCCGGGTTAACCATTACTAGTAACTCTTCGGTGATAGAAATGGAGCTTTTCGTGACATATTGTATAATGGCTCTCGCTACTGGCCAGAGACATGCTTACCGTGGGGAAAAGGTCAATGGCTTGGAAAGAGCAGAGAATGAAGATGTACGTAAAAACGAATTCATACCGTATCTCGGACAAACCAAGCTTTAATTGCTTCTGGATCAAGCGGAATATACTGTAACGAGAAGGGTTTTCTTTCTCCATAACACAACATGGTTTCTTGTACACAGACCCAGATCAGAAGCATAGCACTTGAATTTGTTTGTGGTTTAGTTCCTTGTCAATAGCGCTTAGTAATATTGTGGTTTAAATTGGATTAACCAGGACTAAGCTTTTGCTCTAAAGTAGTTTTCCCAAAGGTACTGCTGAACCTTATGTGTCACAGATCGAATACGTAACATGGGTGAAAAATTGGACCAGATATGTCACAAGTGCGATACATTTTCTGAAGAAAACCTGTGTTTTCGTAAAGTAATTTGAAATGAGCCTTTGCGCCTGTCAGTGCTTCTATGGGAAAGTCAGCTCGTGCACCTTGCTAACATCGCATGTACACATTTTTTCACATGAATAAGTCAGTCGGAATTAAAAGAGCTAAAAAGGGGTTATCTTAGTTGACTTTATTTTAAGACTCAAACTACCATCCTGAATGCACATCTACATTTTAAATTCATTGCAAATAGAAAAGTTAGACACAACTTGGCACTAGATGAAACCAAATACAGAAAGAACGAATGCATGGGAGCAGGACAGATATTCTGGAGATGCACTGCACAACACTTCTTTCTTTTATCAATATTCCAACAGGATTCGAAAGAAATCCTCACAATCATCCTGCTCGACCAAAATTTGCCAGATTTATAGCATCCGTATTCATAAAGAATAGTCCTGATGCCAGTGGTTTAACGTCTTTCTTCTTGTTTGACGTCCAGCCGTGTACACACGATTCTTCAAGCGCTCGTTTGCAAAATACGACTTCGAGCTAAAGTTCAAACTGTATGGAGAAAGACACAGGCTAACGGCCGCAAATATGCCAGGAAACTTCTTATTCCAGCCTGTCTAGTTAGGTTCAACTGTCTGATTCCAAAATGTATGGTGGCTTACATATTTTCGGACTTCAACTGCACCATAACTATAATGATTTAAGGATGATTTTAGTAGCTCATCAAGAAGATCTATAATAAACATGACTTTTACCTCTCTTAGGCATAAACTGTTCATGTGATACAATGAAAATGGTATAAATACATGTATAAAGTTGAAATCATAACATTTAAAAAAGATTATGTGTTCCCTATCAGACCACATAATGAATAGCAGCAACCCTTCATCGTTACTAAGAAAAGCGATAGTCGACGTTCCCATGAGGGTCCTGCTAAACCCTTAAAATCACCCAGGTGTGATAAAATTCGAGTCGGCGTTCCGGGAACAAACCATCAAAACGTTAAATTCCAAATCTATGAGCTAGCCATTTAAAATTTTAACAAAGTTTCATTGCAACATATAGTTATTGTCCATTCTATCCATTTTCTCAAGCCTTGTCAAGGTCACACTTAAAGATCAAAGGTCATTTTGTTCAATAATTTCTTTTCTCTTAATGCTGTTATAGCTATATCCAATAGCTACATCCATTGAATCCTTTCCAATTGTCCATCATAACATTGACTTGCTTTCTTTCATGTCAATGTTCGTCTATCTCCCATGTTAAAGTCACACTTTGAAGTCAAAGGCTCGTAGGTTTTATTTAATAGTCCCCTTTGGACACTGCTTTGTTGTCTTAATTATATACCACATTCCACATGAACTGAAAGTTGCAACAAAAACGCTTTAACCCTTTACCAAACGCAAAGTATGGACTGTCCGAAATTGAAAAAGTTTCCAGACGACATTTCAACATGTGATACAATTGGAAATTGATCTTCTGAAGGGGCAGAAAACGTTGCGGGAAAATGAAATATTACTCGTTACGAGCATTTTTTCCTTTTCCCACAATGTTCCACAGAGCCGTCTGCAACAAAGTGGTTAAAAATGTCGTTATTGTTTGGCAAAGGGTTAAATGAATAGTGATTAGAAGCTTGTGACGATGATGTTGATGGTGATCATAATGACGATGATGTTTTAGAAAAAGTGTTTTCCCATAACGGCCCTCTAATCCCCTATTGGGATAGGTATGATAAATAATCGAGTCGACGTTCAGGGAACACACCTAAGTGATGGGGTAAGTGAATGATGGTAATTGTTGTATATCAAACCAAATGCAACATATACTTTTCAATTGATTCGCGCGTAAAAGCCCCACAGAAAAAAAGCCCCTTAAGCATTGGCAAAATTGGTGGAAGGGGAGTTTTCCGCGGGGCTTTTTTACGGCACCGTTTCCATGTTCTACTGCTATTCTGCACACGCGGATATGGCACATTTTGCAGGTGTGATTTCTACGGTCGAATATGTACGTAAATATCGCACACATTTCCGATCTGTGACACAATGGTTCAACAAAGCACTCTGACGAAGCCAGAGGTACTGGTGGTGATCGAACCCGGCATCCTTGTGTGACAAGACTGTGGACTTAACCATAGTGTCATGCAGGACCAAAGAAATATACGAACGACATTTAGATATCTTGCTCTCTCGGTAAATCCTAGCGTGGAAAATGTCTTGAAATGTATTTTAACTATTTACAACCTACAGATGGCATTGTTGTATTTATTTGGTGTTTACTTGAACTTGGCGACTTAAGAAAAGCTTTGTAAACATGTGAAAAAAATCAGTTCTGTTGTTGTGATAAGTGAATATATATTGAAAAAGCACTGTAGCAAAAGGAGAAATTGTTTGTCACAAGCAGTTTCTCATTTTGCCACAATGCTTTTTGAAAGTCGTCTGTTGCAAAACGCTAAGTTGTGGCGTCAGATGGTAATGTGTTTATAACACGATATATACTGGTTCAGAAAATAACTCTACCATTTGTTTGTGCAGCCAGCATTTTAAAAAATGAAAACATTTTGTCATAGCCATTTTTAATGCTACTCTTCTTCAAATGTATTCATTAACATAAATTGGCGGCTGGCCTTTGACCCAACCTGTTTGCTACTCTAACTCTAAGTATCTTTCCTCATCAAAATTACGCAGATATTTTAATTTAGCCAATACGGGATGGTCAAGCAGGTTAGAAACTTTGACATTCGTTAGTAAGCCGAATGGCCTCCACTTTTCTTAGAATGTCATGCCTGTTTTACCTATAGATGAAGACAATGGCTAATCCATTCCCCCACAAAAAACTCTAACATACACAGTCAGAAAGTGTTTTAATAATTCATTGTATCAAATTAAATGATTAGCAATAGAAAACAATTCCTAGAAACAAGTCAATTGCTTTTTCTGTTACAATAGTTATTTTTTGACAACAGATAAAATAATGTACGTTATGTATGTACATTGTAAATGTCACCGTCACTTTGACCCTGTCACAACGATCTATATGATAAAATGGTAAAATGATAGACTTACCTTTATTCATTGAGCGACAGTCTTACTGTTCTGGACCATCGATACAAATGACATGACAATTCGACACCAATACATTCCCTCGAAGACTGCTCCTTAACTAATGATGTAGTTACCTTGGTAACAAGTGCTGTTCACGCTGTAATCCTATAGAAAAATGCGGACTGCTCTACGAATTGTGGTTATTTGCTTTTTGTTCGCTTCGTTCTCAAAGAACCAAGACGGAGGTGTGCGACTAAATCGGCAAACAAACAACTTTCAGAAGAACATGGACATATTGGAAACCTAATGTTTAAATCAAACATCGTCTTATGTTCTGTTTGTTCAAATATGTATATCAACTGGTTTAGTTTTTTAGATGAATCACTGACCAAAGACAGACAAGTCTGCTTTCAAGCTGTTGTATGAGTAGATAGTGATTCGTCTGTATTTCAGTCACAGACAAAAGGGGACATTGTGTCATGAATATAGTAGACTATTAATATGAACTTGACCCTGCATATCGCATATCCGCAATGTCTAATGTATAATATTGCGTTCATCGTATCTGTTCTAAGCCTGTGTGCATACGTTTGAGTACTGAGACTGGACATATTATTCATGTGATGAAAAAATATCAGTGGCTTGGAAAGCAACCAATGGCTTGGAAACTATTCGGGTACTTGCAAAGTAGTCATAAGCTTAGAAAGTAGCACAGGCTTCAAACGTATTCAAAGCCTTTGAAAGAAGTCAAAAGCTTGAGAAATGGCGAAATGCATTGAAACTAGTCAAAGGCCTTGGAAGAAGCCAATTACTTGAAAAGTAATTAGAAAGTCTTATAAAGTCGTCAAAGGCTTGAAAAGTAGTCGAATGTTTAGAAAAAAATAAATGCTTGGAGAGAAGTCAAAGGTTTGGAAAGAAGTCATAGGCTTGGAAAGAAGTTGAATGTTTTGAAATAAGTGAGAGCTACGAAGAGTAATCAGACCTTTCAAAAGCAATGATTTATCATTAAAGCTTATTTCAAAAAGAATGATCATACGAACCTTTGTGCGACCGTCAAATACATGCTACAGGAACTTAAATGAAAAAATCTCTGAAGTGTGTCTACGTTATAAGCAGCTTACTACAACGAATTTCTTCTTTTGTCACAATGCTGTTTGAAACGGTGTGTTCCCTGAACGTCGACTCGATTTTTTATCACACCTATCCCAAGATTCTTGACGTAAACTATACAGTTTCTTGTCACAAATATAAATACAACTGAACAATTGTATCGTATTCACTTTTGAACTATCAAAATACCCAAACCTGTTATAGGCCTTTTTCAGAAACGTGGTTTGTCTCCCTTTGTAAAATCGGGCCACATTCGGAATACCTCGACTTCCGGGTAGTACTTTCGAAAGAAGAATATGGACGTCAATATGGACAAAGGCAAAGAAAACGATCGCTATCGATCGGATTTTGAAATTATAACTTTCATGTACCAAAATTAAAGATTTAAATACGAAAACATCAACAGAATAATTTGTTGTTGGTTGTTGCCAAGCCTCGTTATAAAAGGAAATTAGATTAAATTGGATTAAATGAGACCCGAAAAGCGCACCGCAGTTCAGTCAAAACATGACATTCCATGTGAAAAAAGGCAAATAAGTATATGTTTTTGTCTGAATTAGATCCTTTGACAGATAAAAAATGTGTTAATAGGCTGGTTGATGTAAGGTAAGAATGAATGGAACCTAATTCTAGGAATCCGGGTCAAAACGTCCAACTACCAAAACGACCCGGGTCAAAACTACCCGGAAGTCTTAAACCGGAAGCTACCGAAAATTTCGTATCTCCGATTAAGAGTATTCAATGGCAGATAACAACAGTTTCTGAAAAGGCCTATACTGTATTGTATTTAGCCACTGGAAGAGTAACTCCGCATAGTGCGATAAACATTATAAAACTATACCCTGTATTGTTGATGCCTCAATGTTGTTCATACAACTAGCTCTTAATATAAATGCTTCCTTTATAAACTTTACCAAATTGATACAGATTTGTCTATTATTGACATTTAAAAGTTTTATGAATTTGAACATGTTAGGTCTTATATAAAAATATCTTTTTAAATATCTATATCTAATTTCTGCATATAAAGGGCAAAAAAGTAACAAATGGAACTCGTCCTCTATTTCATTAATATTGTAACATATCAAACAACGCCGTTCAGATCTTTCTACCCTAATCGGACCTTATCGCCCAGTCTCAATTCTAAGATGGTGAGAAGAAAGTCGGAATTTTGAAATATAGATTACCCATTTATAGGGTAATATATTAAGATACTGATCTATACCAAAGGTATTTTTACAAATTCGTACGTAATAAGCACAGTAGAAGCATCTAATGAACTTATCAACTTTTTTTTAAATTAATCAATTACCCTTTGCTTAAAAACTCTATGAAAATATTTATGGTCGACCGATCTTGAGTCTAGCCAGACATAACCAAATCCATATTGAAATAAAATATCTCTAACTTGACTGCACCAGTTAAATGTTCCTCTATCACTGCTCTCTATACACACGATTATTTGATCATCTAGTGGGAAAGATGTACGAGTTTGGGTTGAGATTCACACCAACCAGTAGCGTCCTCGACTTCGAAACAGCTGCCCACAACGCCATAAATAAAGCGTTTCCTGGAATAATTACGAAAGGGTGTTTCTTCCACTTCACCCAGAGCATATGGAGAAATGCATAGGCTACCGGACTACAGATTCCTTACAAAGACAACAACGACGTCCGTACACTTGTTAGACGCGCAGCCGTCCTGCCTTTAATACCACTGGATATCATTGAACCATATACGCGGTGATCCAAATCTTTAAAGATATACAGAATGCGAATAAATAGAATCCAGAGGGCATTAATCGCCGCCTGAGTACACTGAAGAATAGATACCAAGAGGGAGTAATAGACCTAATTAGGAATGCAGACCTAGCATCGCAGCTTGTCCACTTAGGTTAAATAGTGTATGGTGACTTCAAATATGTGTATCTTATATTGTCAGACTTGATTTATTTCATTTTACCGTTGATATAATACAATGAAAATGATGTAAATATAAGTATAAAGTTAAAACCATTATATTTTTATGTGTTCTCCATTATGCAACATTATAAAGTGTAACCCTTTATCAGTAGTAAGAAAATCGATAGTCGACGTTCCCTTGAAGGCCTTCCTAATCCCTAAAATCACCCAGGTGTGATGACATTCGAGTCGACGTTCAAGGAACAAACCTTTGAAACGCGCCTGCTGCAAGATGCAAGATTGGACGTTATGTCGTACATGTTATGTATTATACCGATATGCGGTCGGTTGATGGTTCCATTTCTATACTTTAATGAATGTTAAAGGGTAGATTAGAAGGGGGACTTAGAGGGAACAATCTAGGTGATTCAATCGGAATTCGTTGAAAGATGAGTAGTTGTGGGGACTAAAATAATTCAGGAGTTGCAGCCCACAGTTTCGCGCCTCTACAAACGACATATCAATTGTTTATAGTGTGGATAAATGTGTTGGCAGTGAGGAAATATAATTACATACTACAGTACATTAGGAAGTGTGTGACCATTTGGAAACATATGACTGAATGACAATTGATTTTAAAAAACAAAAAATGTTTATAAATAACAGTATAACATTTATCTGACATCAATGTTCGTGGAAGATCATGCCGTCTGCTGCTGAATTAGTTATAGTCGCCCGTAAAGGATAACGCGATTTTTTCATAATACAGACAGACTAATACAACATTCGGCACCTCAAAAACTCGCATTTTGCTATTTGATTGAAACGAAAAGAATGATATACCAACACAAAATATAATCTATCGTTTACTTGGATAAATAGTGATATCAATATTGATGTTTGTCCAATGTGTAACCGGGAGAATAAAATATGATACTAATGAAACGAACAGAGCAAATACAATTCGTGGCGACACAATCTTATCCGATCGGTTAAAAACAGTGTTGTTCGCTGATCAGTTGTGCTGTCCATAGATCTTTGCACTGTCTTTATAACTATGTTTACATGTAGGTTCTCAAAATTTCATAGTCGTTTCACAGGGGTTACTCTAGCATATTTTGCAGTCCGATGTTTAATTTACCACGTTAATAATGATAATAGAATAGAATTGAGTCTGATGTTCTGAAAAATAGTAATACTTATCCAGTACTTTTTTTACAATTTCAGATAGATCTACTTACTTAGTCATCGAACCGTTCGACCATTTTGCCACTTGGCCATTTGACGTTTAGGTTAGAAATACTTCCACAAATGTATTAACTCGCCAAGTCGATGGTTCGATTAGACAGTGCTCGACAGATATACTAACATTTATAACGAATCGACAGTATAACTAGACAATATTCAATATATAATATGCAACGCCGTAGCTATCTTATGTTCTGCATTGATGTATTAGGTAGTCCCCGTAACAATATGAGAGGTTGGCTTTATAAATTGTCATGTCACCGTAACGTTATGTTGAGAAATATTATGATCACGATGGGTGCATACGGCATTGTGACATGTCTACTTTATATTATGATGGGCTATTTTGGCGTAATGTCTGGTTGTTTTATCAAAATATATGGTCACTGTCACAAACCTGAAGGTCATGTTATCATTACATTTGGTGTGTAAAGCATATTTGTATGCTGGCATTTCATTATAATGGGTCAGCCTTATTACGTTGGGTTATCGTACCATTACGCGAGGTTCTCGTTTACTTATACACTGTTGCCAAATCATTTTATGATGTTAATACATAGGTTTGTGCTGTTGACTCACTACGAAGTACGTGTTGTAACATGTGGTTAGGTTGGTGAAACGTTATGTTGGGTCAACTTGTTTATTATGTTGAGGTTCATTCGATGTCTTCGGTCTTTTTTGAATAAATGAATTTACGCGGGAAATGCATTTTTTTGCAGTGATCTCCCCACTCGGTTAAAACTATTGCTGTGTTCATCAAGTCCTAGCTTTTGCAAAATCTTATCCATTGTCGCACAATTTTACAATCATTTAAAACGATCGACTCAGGGGCGTTGTTATGCCATTTACTAGGTGTTCGCAATTCTTTTCGGTCATAGACTCAACGGATGCAGAAGGTGCGAGTTTGCTAGGGGACATGACACCCACCGCCGGAAAAAATAATGAATTCCCGGAGGTCAAACTATGGCATGGGGGTTTCGACCGACTTTCCGAAGTATAAAAGTTTTGTTTAACCTCACACATCTTACTTTGACAGACGATTGATGATTGTGATATTAGAATCGCATTTTTTTACTTTTATTTTTAAAATTTTCCGGGACAATGTGTACGTAATTGCGTTTCTTGCGTACAGGTAGCTACGCGCCTTATCGTTACAAATGATAGTATCGCCACAACAATGGAATGGTATCCCAACACAAGATATAGGTATAATATCCCAAAATAAAAACTTGCTACCCTTTTTTACATGGCAGACCAACAATACAGCGAATCAACCACGCCTCATGGCAATACAATCATATAGGAAGACACGTCAACCACCCATACAACATTAGTCAACCCAATATAGTGACCATATAACTGTATTTAGTGATAGAAAGGCCACATACAATGGTACCCCGACCCAACATAACGTTGAGTCAGCCCTACATAAAAGGACGCGCATCCAACAAAATGATATATCAAGAGTGAACAGTTGTAAGATAACCCAACACAATGATTGTCCAACCCAACACAATGATTGGTCAACCCAACACAATGATTGGTCAACCCAACATAATGATTGGTCAACCCAACATAATGATTGGTCAACCCAACACAATGATAGGTCAACCCAACACAATGATGGGTCAACCCAACACAATGATGGGACAGTGGCATCATAACAGGATAAACCCAACATAAGACTGACTCAATATCCTAACACAATGCCATGACAACCATACAGTATGTTTTGTCAGTCTCACCTGATAGCATTAGAACCTAATATAACGAACAATTAACCACACACAATAAATTGACAACGGAACATAATGGTTTATCAACTCTACATACTACTATAGAGACTCGTTACAATGATAGCGCAACTACATACAATGCGTTTAGGCCAATTAATACGCCGATGTAGAACATAAGACAGCTGTGGCGTTCCATAATATAAGCTAACTAATTATTGAATGAAATTAGACTTGTGCTAGTGTCTACAACAAGTATTGCCTACTCATGCCGTCGAATTTATTATTAATAAATTCGACGGCATGAGTAGGCAATACTGGTTGTAGACATAAGTTCAATGCTCAACTCGTTAACAGTATCCATATAGCCAAGGTACTTTACCTGGTGTGAAGTGTCTTGTCGAAGATAACCAACATTATTGACTATACTTCAGCAATGCTAGTGTTTCAGAAGCAGCCAATTATCATGTTGAATATAGAATTACCTCGTATTTATTTCTACAAACTTAAAACATCTTTAAGGTACCATGTAGATCAAGAACTAATTGGCTTTTTCGTCCCCAACGCCTCGGTGTTTTATATAACCAACTATTCCGTTATTTGTGACCCGTAAGTCAAAAGCTATTATGCGGATAATTTGTCGTCTGCAGCGTCAATCCTCAATCCTGGTTTTGCGAACAAATACGTTGTTTTGATGCAAATCATTTGTAGGTCCTTCACGCGTGTTAGTCATCGCCATGTCACAGTACAATAGCTTGTTTCATTAGTGCCATCACAATATCGACTGCTAATTAACGATAATCAGCTTTAACATAGCCTTCAGCTCTTAACCCATTACCAAACAATAACGACATTTGACTTGTTTGTTGCAGACGACTCTGGAAAACATTTTGAGAAAAAATGAAATTGCTCTTAAAGAGCAATTTCACATTTTCCCACAATGTTTTCTTTTCAGTCAGACGGTTATTTTTCAATTTTATCACATTTGGAATGTCGTCTTCAAATTCTTTCAATTTGTGACAGACGAAAAGTTGACGTTTGGTAAAGGGTTAACCAGACGACACGTTATTGTGCTGTGCCACATTAATACCGTTCGCAGACGGCATTGGAACCCAAATAGAATTTTTAAAAAGATTCTGCTAACAGAAAAAGCCATTAGTTGTGACAAGAAGGTAGGTATTTGTTCCCTGAACGTCGACTCGGTTTTTCATCACACCTTTGCAGATGAGGGATTAGGGGGCCTATCGTGGGGACACACACAGTCGATAAAAATAACCTGTAGAATTTATCGTTTGAATGAATAAATCGTTAATTGTTAAATTCAAATATCATTTATTGATTTAACTGCAGTGTTTACAATGAATAAACTTTCGTAAAACTTCAAATACACTCTTCAATTCTTTAAAGGCATTAAGTATACAAGCTGTTTCACATGAACAGGTAAGTTGGAATTAAAAGAGCTATAGAGGGGTTATCTTAGTTGTGCTTTATCTTAACTCTTTCCCAAACAATAACGACATTTGTAGCGAGCAATTTTTCCTTTTTCCACAATGTTTTCTGCCCTATTAGAAGATTATTTTACAATTTCATCACATTTTTAAATGTCGTCTGCAAACTCTTTCAATTTGGGACAGTTGAAAATTTGTTGTTTTGGAAAGGGTTAAGACTCAACCATCATGAATGCACAGCTAAATTTCAAATTCATTGCAAATAAAGACGGTAGGCAAAAGTTGGCATTAGATGAATACATATACAGAAAGAACGAATGTGTAAGAGCAGGAAAGATATTCTGGAGATGCATTGCACAAAACTTCTTCCTCTTATCAAGATTAGACAATATTCCAACAGCATTCGAAGATATATCCCCACAACCACCCTCCTCGACCAAATTTTACAAGATTTATAGCATCCATATTCAGATAGAATTGTCAGTGGTTTTCGTCTTTCTTTTTTATTAACGTCAAGTCGTGTACACACAATTCTTTGAGCGTTCGTTTGCAAAATGTACGACTTTGAACTAAGTTCAAACTGTATGGAGAAAGACACAGGCTAACGGCCTACAGATTACTAAAGATGCCAGGACACTTCTTTGTTCAGATTGTCTTCTTAGGTTAAATCAGAGACATAGATAACATGTTATTTATGTCTCTGGTTAAATTGTCTGATTTCAAAATGTATGGTGACAAAAATATTTTTGGACTTCAAATGAACTGAAATTATGATGATTTAGGGATAATTTAAGTAAAAACACCAATGCTCATTAAGAAGATGAATTCCTTCCTTAAACATTGTTTTCTATGATTAAAATGACTTTTACCTCTCTGAGGAATAAACCGTTGATATAATACAAAGAAGATCATATACTAGTAAATTAAAATAAAAAGTTGAAATCATTACATTTAAAAAAGAATCTGTGTTCCCATTAACCACATGATTAATTGTAACCCTTTATCATTACTTAAGAAAATCGATAGTCGACGTTCCCTTGAGGGTCCTCCCAATCCCCAATACCACCCAGGTGTGATAAAATTCGAGTCGACGTTCCGGGAACAAACCGTACTACTTATTAGAGAAATATTTTTAAATGTCGTCTGCAGCTGTGTCGTAAATATCCAGATGTTGTAACATAACATAACATAAATTTTATTGGCATTAAACATTACATATTTATAGCCGTAAGCTGGAGGCTTAACGCTGCTTTGTTTCTGGGTTGATAATTTGTTATCCTGCAATCTCTCCATGAATGAATACTGTGGAAGATGTGAAATATGAAAGGTAAAAAGATATGATCCATGGACACCAAGAATAGCCCTGTCCTGGATTGGAGGATAGTTGGTCGCCAAAGCAGCTTTGTATGATGCAGAAAACAACACACTCATATATAACACTTTGTCACCGTCAGTGGCTTGTATCACATCAAAAGCAGTCGTACATTGAACGCATATTTGTCACCAAAGGCGGTTTTTGTGACATTGAAAACAACACTGTCATATATAATGTATTAGATATTACTTTGCCGCCTAGCATTTTGCGACATTTAAGGAATTAGTTTCTTGGATATGATACCCTAGGCGACCTTTGAAACATAGAAAATATGACTGCCTAATATTTATCGCTTTCTCGTCGCAACATGTTGCTTTCTTAGATATGGACACCAACACAAAATTATATTGTACATACATATATGTCACTAAAAGCAGCTTTTTGTGACACGTAGAACAACACACCCTTTAATTGGCCACCCTTTTCTTTTAATGTCAACTATTTGCAACATTGACAATAACACCATTTACCAAACACCAAATTTTCGACTGTACCAAATTGAAAGAGTTTGCAGACGACATTTCAAAACGTGTTCCAATTGGAAAATAATCTTCTGATAGGAAAGAAAACTGTGTGGGAAAAGGAGAAATTGCATACTGTTTTCAAGAGTCGTCTGTGACAAACTGGTCCAATTTCGTTAATTGTTTGGTAATGGGTTAAATGGTACAAAGTTCGAACCCGCGACCTTTGTTGGATGAGGTCAGCGTTTTTGTTGAGGAGCACTGTCGTCCGTAGTTATGTTTCTTCGTAATAGCTACGATTCCTTTTAAGGCACTCTTTGTTTTCTTTATAGTCACGATTTTACCACGCAAACACCTTGTCGAAATGATTTCATTTTGAGTCGGCTATAATGACCATGTGAACGGTAAATAACAACAAGTGGTATTATTGGTCCCCGTCTCATAATTACCGTCACCAGTCACCATTAACCCCTTCCCAAACAGCAAATTTTTGACTGTCCAAAATTGAAAGAGTTTGCAGACGGCATTTCAAAATGTTATGAAATTGGAAAATAATCTTCTGATAGGACAGAAAACTTTGTGGGAAAAGGAAAAATTGCTGGTTACGAGCAATTTGTCCTTTTCCCACCATGTTTTCTAAAGTCGTCTGCAACAAAGTTGTCAAATGTTGTTATTGTTTGGGAAAGGGTTAAAATGCCGAGCCTAGCAGCGTAGGTCTTACAAAAGGACCACGTTTTCGTACTTAAAAATCCTCCAGAAAAACTACATGACTAAGCAGGGTACGCTGGAATAAACGTGGAGTTATAATAAGGCATAATTAGCTGTATGATGACAAAGATAGCCAATCTAATTAGCAAGGAGCGATATTGGACTTTACAATTAACACTTTTATGTCATACACTAATCGAAGGTGTTGACTTATCCAATTTGGAATCCACAGTAAGCAGAAAATCTAAACAAATCTGAATAAAAGGTATTGCATGGAAACAATAACTTTTCTAGCACCCAATGCGTTGGTGTCTTATTAGTTGCCCTTATGGTCCCCGATAAACTGATCAACATGAATATTATCTGAAATAAAAAAACATTATTGCAATGTGGCATGGCATTGGAAGCATTGGAAGCGAGATAATTCCAATGATGTGTTACATGTACTTTGCAATATTTCTTAGCCGAATATTGAAGTAATAGGCAATCTGGTTTTGAATTTGCAAAATCTGTTAGCATTAAATATTTGATAAAACGATACCTTGGTGGTTTTCCAACGATTTTCCAATGGCGGATTAGCTCGTGCAGACTACTTTTGATAATTTTGGTCCAGACTGTATTTGGAAAGCTTGAAACGAAATGGGATAAGCTCCTCGTGTTCAAGTTCCTTAACCCTTTACCAAACACCAAATTTTCGACGGTCCCAAATTGAAAGAGTTTGCAGCAGACATTTCAAAATGTGATGAAATTGGAAAATGATCCTCTGATAGGGCAGAAAATATTGTGGGAAAAGGAAAAATTGCTCGTTACGAGAAATTTCTCCTTTTCTCACAATGTTTTCCAGAGCCGTTTGCAACAAAGTGGTCAAATGTCGTTTCCCCCAGTACTCGCGCCGATTTGTGGGTTAGTCCTTGCGTTTTCCCCAGTACTCGCGCCGATTTGTGGGTTAGTCCTTGCGTTTTCCCCAGTACTCGCGCCGATTTGTGGGTTAGTCCTTGCGTTTTCCCCAGTACTCGCGCCGATTTGTGGATTAGTCCTTGCGTTTACCCCAGTACTCGCGCTGATTTGTGGGTTAGTCCTGGCGTTTTCCCCAGTACTCGCGCGCCGATTTGTGGGTTAGTCCTTGCGTTTTTCCCAGTACTCGCGCCGATTTGTGGGTTAGTCCTTGCGTTTTCCCCAGTACTCGCGCCGATTTGTGGGTTAGTCCTTGCGTTTTTCCCATTACTCGCGCCGATTTGTGGGTTAGTCCTTGCGTTTTCCCCAGTACTCGCGCCGATTTGTGGGTTAGTCCTTGCGTTTTTCCCAGTACTCGCGCCGATTTGTGGGTTAGTCCTTGCGTTTTCCCCAGTACTCGCGCCGATTTGTGGGTTAGTCCTGGCGTTTTCCCCAGTACTCGCGCCGATTTGTGGGTTAGTCCTTGCGTTTTCCCCAGTACTCGCGCCGATTTGTGAGTAAGTCCTTGCGTTTTCCCCAGTACTCGCGCCGATTTGTGGGTTAGTCCTGGCGTTTTCCCCAGTACTCGCGCCGATTTGTGGGTTAGTCCTGGCGTTTTCCCCAGTACTCGCGCCGATTTGTGGGTTAGTCCTTGCGTTTTCCCTTCACCGCTAACGAGAACCAAACCCTACACCATCGCCACCAGGGTGACGTTTTACAAAATATTCAATGCTCAATATGTGTGTAAGTTCAAAACAACTTTTCCTCTTATTTCAACATTGGGCACAGCAATAATGCATAGTAACACATTATTACAATCGTCTCTGCGAGACGCTTCCAATGACGTGTCATATGACACTATTGTGTTTTCTTTTAGCCAATTACCAAACAATACCGACATTTAACCACTTTTTGCAGACGACTCTGAAAAACATTGTTGGAAAAGGAGAAATTCCTCGTAACGAGCAATTTATCCTTTTTCAACAATGTTTTCTACCCTATCAGAAGAGTAATTCACAATTTCATTACATTTTGAAATGTCGTCTGCAAACTCTTTCAATTTGGGACAGTCGAAAATTCGGCGTTTTGTAAAGGGTTGAGATATTATCCATTTACATCAGTTGTGAATTACGCAAATATTTCCCCTTATTCGTAAAATACAACGGTAACCAGGGATTGACACATTGGAAACAGCACAACAGTTGCCCAACAATGACATCTGCTAGGATACTGCTCGAGACGGAGGAAAACAGGATACATTGCAGACTGTTTTAATGGCACGGGGGGAAAAGGTTATTCCAATCACGGGTTTTTATCGCGACAACTGTCGTTAAGATTGCTGTTGTGACAAAAAAAAGATTAAAACAAAGGTTTACGAGTGTTTAATATAGTACATGCGTTACTTTACCGATTCCGTTACACGGTTGGTATATTTGTATAATTACCTGCACAGTTGTAAAAACAATTCTGGAAATAGAAAATGATAATGTTATATTAAGGACTCTTTATTTTCTAACAAAGTATTTCTCTGTCACAATGGATACATAAGTAGATAGACTGGCGAATGTAAGGAAACAAATGTACCAGCACTAATATATTTCGGGCAAAGGGCTTTTTTTTATCTGATTACATTTTAATTGAAACAAACAATTACCATCAATATGTTTATTCTCAATTAATACGTATTCGATAAAACTATAGACCCGCTTTAGAATAGGTTGCCTATAATCATGTAACAGTTCTCTTTTTTTATAACACAATCTCTCGTCCAGGTACTTATGACTGGTTCAAACTCAAAGCATATAAGAAGACGTAGATAGATACATGTACGAAAGGAGTTATTATCATTGATATACAGACATCAAAATAATGGATGGTTCTTCAGGAACAATTCATCTGCAATTCATCGGGGTTTCTAAAGACCCTTGTGCTTGATTAGTCAAAGTGGATTGTATATAAACTGAAACAAAAGGGTTTATGTTTCATGGAACGACACCATTTTTTTCTCTCATTTTTAGTTTTTAGTATTGCTTTGTGCAATATGATCGCCACTTTGAACCTAACACCATTCTTGTGTTATAGTAATACAAGCATTTTTATATTCTACTTACTATCTTTTTCATCACCGTGAGTTGCTGCTCTGATAGCCTGGAACCTGGCCCGTTCGTATACCGCGAACTAGGGTATGCCAGGCCTCCAGGCTATTGCTCTGATAGTGTCAGGTATCGTCGCATTCGGAACACCTCGGCCATTTCTTAAAATAACCTCGGACGTAATGGGGAGCCATTTTTGAAAGTAGGTCAGCAACGAACGGCCAATCGTATCAACTCGGCAATCCCCGTCACAAGCCGGGGATTGCCGAAAAGAGCTGATTGACAAAATATGAAACAAAGATGTGTTGATATGATCATCTTTAATGAAAAGGGTAAAAAACCATTCGATTGTGTTATATATCCAATTTGTGTGTATTTGAATACATATTTAGTGCCTGTGTGCATTTTGCGTTATCCGCCGGAAATAAGGCGAATTACCCCAGGATTTCTGGTGTATTCATGTACTGCTTACGAGGTATATCTACCGACTTGTTACGGGGATTGCCGAGTAGATACGATTGGTATCGTCGGTGCCTTGAAGGGTTTAAAAACTGACCAGTCCCAAAAACGCTTAAGCCTTTACCAAACGTCAAATTTTCAACTGTCCCAAATTCAAAGAGTTTGAAGACGACATTTCAAAATGTGATGACGCTGAAAAGTAATTTTCTGATAGAGCAGAAAACATTGTGATAAAAGGAGAAAGCTCGTCTCTCGTTAAAAGCTCATTAAAAGCAATTTCTCCTTTTCCCACTATGTTTTCCATAGTCGTCTGCAACAAATTGGTCAAATGTCGTTTTTGTTTGGTAATGGGTTAAAGTTGAATATGATAAAGATTTTACCAATGTATTTGTGCACAATCTTCCCACAAACAGATATACATGTACATGAATATTACTTTAAATGACCCTTATCCGATGATCCGTTAGAATATTTATGTAGTAAGTCCTTCACAACGAGATGGACTTATAATAGTTTACAAAATAACACCGAGAAACATTGAGCGGAATTTTGTCGATTATTCAAACTCGAACCAATGAGCCAAAAGTCTATGTGTGATCTGAAAGTAAGTAATGTTAACACATATATATCAACCCTTAGAATGCTGCGTAATTTTCTTGAAACATATTTTTGTGTCGTCTGCTTTCCAAAACATAAAAAATATCTGCTTATTTTTTGTGAAGAAATATACTCAAAAGTATACCTGTTGCATAAGCATGGAATCGGTTCCAGGTCAATACTCCTTATCACTAAACCAAAGACGTTTATATTTTCTATATTTCTTAATTGTTGAAAACCTGTGATTTTGTTAAATAATGTTAGCCTTTGCACCTACTGTCAGCACTTTTTATGGGAAAGTCATTTTATAAATAAAAGCAAGATTTTCTTCTCTTGCATCTTAATAACGTCACATGCCAAGAGCGGTTATCCCTTTCCCAAAACAATAACGACATTTGACAACTTTGTTGCAGACGACTTAAAAAAACGTTGTGGGAAAAGGAGAAATTGCTCGTAACGAGCAAATTTTCCTTTTCCCACAGTGTTTTTTGCCCTAACAGAAGATTATTTTACCATTTCATCACATTTTGAAATGCCCTCTGCAAATGCTTTCATTTGGGGGCAGTCGAAAATGTGCCGTTTGACAAAGGGTTAAACGTTTCCAAAGACCCACGTGACGATGAAGTCTACTAACAGCACATATTCTAAGTTTAAGTCGTTGTTTACGGAATAAACCCGGTGCTACGCAAGTGGTCTTTATCATGTCTGTACGGTTATAAACGGGGTTGGAAAGCTGTAAATAATCTTCTAGTCTCATGCTACTTTATAAATCACTGTTGTTATGACTGGTAGAAGATAATTTAATCTAAAAAGCTAAAACCCAACTCCGTGAGATAGTCCTTTTAATAAAAAGGTTGGGGTTAAAAAACTCCGATCAGTATTGTCTATAGGGATCTGCTTCATCACGTGTCAAATCAATACCTAATTAAGAAATAATCCTCGACTCGAGAGGCGTGTTCCCCTTTGGCATGCCATAATTATATACCGTACAATATTACTCCTATCTCCACTCATCTTGAAGTAGGTCTCTGGTAATACATACGAATGCTAAGAGTCGAATGTATGGTATATACAAATACATCATATACATGTATATTATATATACCGGACAATATTACTCATATTTCCCCTCATCTTCAATCTGGTCATTAATACGAATGCTAAGAGTCGATCGTATGGTATGTACAAATACGCCAGATATACACATACAGTATATCAAAATCAGACTGAAAGGTCGCTTATATCACGTGTATTTTTATGTGTATAAGATATATAATGATAAGGAAATATTGGCATTAGCGTACATGGTCGACATAAACATGCTTCTCAGCTAATTGAATGATCGATATGTCTGGTCTTCAAACAGGGACATATGGTTTAACTACCAATATATCATAGCTCAAAATTTAAGGACCTTCGCGTGATTACCTTACGCGTTTACTTAAAATCTATATGGATCCCCTTCCTCCATCTGGAATGTATTCTTAAAGTTCGCAACTTTTCACAATCGACTAAATATCATGCACATCACACTTAGGATTGAATGATGTCGGGAACCAGTATGAATTTGAAAATAAAATTGCTAGGCGCGCCACTGTTCAAGAATCTGACATAATTTTTCATCGACAGTTTAACAAAATAAATTCGTCGTGAAATCCACGAGATATGTGTTTATTTATCTATGATTGTTTTATTTAGATATTACTCTTCGCTGATGTAGAATAAAGCAGTCGCTTTTGTGCGACATCCAAACAACCACGCAAGCCCCACCTTCCGTCAACCAACGTAACAGTGTAGGCTGGGAACTGGTTTCGTATCTATATAATATTGTGTGAGCTTGTTGTTCGACTTGGTAATTCAAATTTTGATTTCTATAAACGAAAATAAACAATTTAAACAGTTTACTAAATGTTCAACATAAATGTGCTATATTCAACCACACAACAATGGAAAGGGTTAGGAGGTGTATCAATAATCTAATTTTATGTAAACCGGTGATGTTATTTTATCTGTAGATGACATTACTTTCTAAAAGGAGTAAATCCTCTATCTCTGAGAAAGTCATTTTCGATATAAAAATGCAGCTACAGTCTTACTGCTGTATATCATCTTACATATACAATTCATTTATAGATATTAATTCAAGTAATTATACAAAGTGGTTTTTTTTTCGTATGGGTTCAATACTCTCGCATAATTGTCGACACATGGTTATCATTAATGTGATTTGCAACGTTTTATATCAATCTGTAAGACTTCATGCCATAAAAAAAAGATACAATATCGCTATTAATTACGCGAAAACTCCCTCCTAAATCAAATGTGTCTTTAGGGAAACTTTAAGATAATATGGTCATAAACTATAGTTATATTGTCAGTGATGGTCCTTTAAAAAGACTATCTCACAAATTGCGTTTTGTGATTGCCAACTAAAGAAAAAAATGGTTATTTATCTGTGTCTAAAAAAGGCAATCTCAATTTCCTTATTCTAAAATTGATGAAACCCGGCCTTTTCACTTTTGATCAATAAACCTCAATGCTTTTCAATGCTTTGATATCAAACTCCTATTCATTTCGACGACTTCGATAATGGGTAAGCTAATACACCACCAAACTTTTGTTATACACACGTGATGATAACTTAAAATACCATAATATACCGCCACCTTAACCCTTTACCAAACAGCAAATTTTCAACTGTCCCAAAATGAAAGAGACGACAGACGACATTTCAAAATGTGATGAAATTGGAAAATGTTCTTCTGATATGGAAGGAGACATTGTGGGGAAAAGGAAAAATTGCTCATTATGAGCAATTTCACCTTTTCCCAAAATGTTTCCAAAAGTCGTCTGCAGCAAAGTGGTCAAATGTCGTTATTGTTTGGGAAAGGGTTAAACAGTTTTAGAAACTTATTATATTATACTTATAGACACAATAATGTTTACAGCACAAGTTCTTTTTCATAAATATGACTACTTATAATTGCATTTAATTTTTGCAAGGTTACTTAGTTGTTGAATGTATAATTCTTACATCTGATATATTGCACACTGCGTTGAGTCAACGTGTATTTTTATTTTTAAAAAAATGAAAAAAGAATCATTTATCCATCAACATGTACAATAGATATATAAAAGTAAGCTACGGTTAACATTTATAAGCTGCTTGAAATGGAAAAGGACTCGCATGGAATTTATATTGCCACTGCATTGATCACGGTGGCATCGCGGTGTCGGTCGCACACGGGGAGATGATCGAGGTGATGGTCTGGGTGCAATCGGAATTACTCGGGTATTTCCGTGAGCTGAGAAATACACCTCGGATAAGTGTAGGGTTACAATTTTCGGGTAAATCGGCCAGGCCGTGTAACACGTTTTCTAAGCGTGCAAGTTAAGTAGTTCGATGTATATGGAAGTGTTGGACATCCTTTAAAATCATTTTTTATCGGTAACTCATACAAAATGGCGAAATTATAAGTTGTGACAAATATGATTTTCATCTTTAGATTTCACATTTGAGATTAATTTTTGAAACCGAAATTAAAGTGACGTCATTCTCGCGGGAAACAATATGGCGTCATCCCTATGATTTCAGAGGTGTTTTCATTGGATAAACCCGATGTGTTCAGATTGTGTACGCCCGTTGCACACGAGGAGAAGATCGCGATGATGAACTGTGTGTTATAATATGGTCATCACGACAAGATCACGATGTTTTGTCATTCAGAATTCTCTATGTCGAGGTGACCGTGAGGTAATAGAAAATAAACACGTTATGTGAACTGTACTATGCTAAGGCTGCTAGGTGTCTTAGTTGAATATACCCCACAAAACCGACTGAATGTTCGAATCCGTCGGCTTAAGAATTTAAGGGCCTTACGTTTGAACCTGTCGGCTTAAATAATATAAGAGTCGTGTGTTATTAGCTTAAGGATATAAAACATGTGTGCGTAAATCTGTTGTTCGAAGAATGAAAGGGACACGACTTCGAATCCAGTGAGCAGCGGATATTCCTCATAAAATACTGGTACGGGGCTTGGACTAGTTGTATGTATACATCCAGCAGTAATTATCAAGTTGCAAAAGCTTTTTGATAATATATGAAAACAATTTGTTTTCATTGAATCAATGTGGTTTAAACCATGTTTTTTATATTGACCGCTTATAGGTGCTTCTATATATGGTTTATCAACGTCATGCCTGGTACATCGAAAATGTCATTCGTGCTAAAACATTAAGTGTGACAGAACTACGGTATTTGAAATATGTATGTTTAAAGGGCATCCGTTTAATGGATCGTGCTCCAAACTTTTAAGTATAGCTCTAACACCCACGGGATCGTTCTGATTTCCTCAATAACATTTCCATCTTACTGTCTCTCACACGTTTGGTATCACGAAATTGACAATTATGTCAACTTATGCAAAAGCAATAAGCGACTTACAGGTATATTGTTAGCAATTGCTTTTTGTATTGACCTTGTATTAACCAGAACCATGCTAAACATGGATATATCTTTTAACTTATAAAATACTACAGGCAATACATTGCTTGTGTTTTCATATTGATAGTGAATACTTTAAATGACATTTTGATATTTTGCAACTATATCCTACAGTAAGGCTTAGCACGATACTGGTTTGTCTCTTAAATGTGTATTTATTGTGTACTAGTGGGCCTATGGCCTTGCGTATCGATAAAGTATCGGTATCTGCATATTTGGCCAGGGACGAATGAAAACGACTTTGCTATGAAAGTAGATGTTTATCTCGTAAATGGACTACCATTTAATTGTGGCATTGGATTTTGGAGACGTCATCCATTTAGATGATACATACCCATAAGCTACTGTAAGAATACACAGTGGTGAAAATAACATGGAAAACAACAGAATGTGCCATTGGACATGGGAATCAGTTAAATAAGAGATATGTGTTAACGTTGATAGATGTCCAACATTGACGGCCATGTTATTACGGAATTACTGAGAAGGACCAGCATAAATCGCATTAACCCTTTACCAAACAATAAAGACATTTGACCAATTTGTTGCAGACGACTCTGGAAAACATTGTGGGGAAAGGAGGAATTACTAGTGACGAGCAATTTCTCCTTTTCCCTCAATGTTTTCTACCATAACAGAAGATTATTTTCCAATTTCATCACATTTTGAAAAACCGTCTGCAAACTCTTTCAATTTGGGACCGTCGAAAAATTCTGCGTTTGGTAAAGGGTTAAATTGTTTTCGATAGAAGGACCGTACTCTGACCAAGAAGCACTTCGTATGATGTCAGAGAAAATGGAATACGTTTTTTTTTGTCATTTTTTATCTAAACTTATTCATCTTACATCGATTGTGAAACAAGTTCTTTAAACTTAGATTAATAACTCTCGATTCTGCTGCCTGTAGACTTAACCGGTACTCGAGCCGAGTATGGATTGATGTAAGATAGCTTAATGAATCCCGCTACATACAGGATTCGAATCCAACGCCCTCGTGTGCCAAGGCCGACACTCTACCCATGGACCACTGCTCTCCACATATTTGTCGATTGGACAGGCAACATGTGAGCAGAAGCATCCTTGCTCAGAAAATAATCGATCCATCTTAATTTAACTTTATTTCATTAACTTCATTAAAGACACATTTTCTTCATTCATGAGCACCAACAGTCCTTGAAATCAATGTTTCTATTGTCATCTCTTCAAGTCAAACATATGCCTCTTACTTATTGTCAAAGAGACATGAATAAAATAGGTGAAATGATGACATAGAAGTCACTACGTCTTTAAAGTTTGCTTTCTAGCACTGGGAAATTACTTTCTTTTTTGCAAAAGGAAACAATTTTCTAACTGGTCTATAGCACGATAGTACCGTAATAACCACAACGGGTGGGCAATTATTGTTTAACTTTGATGTTGTCTTTTTATCAATTTGTTGACACATGGTATTCTATTTCCGCTGTTGACATATTGAATAATGTGCGTTCACAGTTTGTTAACAAGCAACGAGTTTTATAACAGTATATTTTGTTTCATAAGATCTTTATTTAAAATCTTAGTTTTAGTAGTCTTGAGTAGTCCTAGTAGTGTCCAAATGACTGTGAATGGCTGTTATGTCGAAAGTTTAATCATTATCCAACTGACTTTCCATAGAAAAATCCCATTCAGATGTCAGACCATCATTCAATTTTAAGGACCACAATGGAATTAAGACATTCTTCTCTTTTTTGTGTTATCCTTGATATTGATGTAAATCTGACATGGTCCATAACATAATCGTTTGAATTTTATTATTTTATTCAATGCATGGCTTATTTTAGATGTATGTGTTCTTGATTATTGTCTTGTTGCTCAGTATTGAAATAAATCTATATACATGTATCTAGTGTTTTTAGACTTAATTTTTAAAGATTGTTTTACATGTGAAATAAACAACAATTAAGACATTATAACATTGCTGTTCCCACTTTTAGATGTCAACTTGGTTTCAGACAAAATGAGGGAACGTTACTTACGAGTAATTCATGATTATTTTCAAATACTTACCAAAAGAGAAAGGGTATGTATACGTGCACAATGATAGAAGTTACTGGACATACGATGCTTGTGATTACGTATGCACTCATGTATAGTCTTTATTCATATGTGTAGATATTTGTTTCATTTAACTCCTTTTCTGATGTATTCAGGCGTTCTGACGAATAGTCTAAGACAACTAAAGAAGCATATACAGTGAAGCCTCGTTAATCCGGACCCCGATTATCCGAATGTCTCGCAATCCGAACGAAATAAGGAAACGGAATTATTTGACCAGTTTGTTGCAGACAACTTTTGAAAACATTGAGGGGAAAAGGAGAAATTGCTCGTGACGAGCAATTTCTCCTTTTCCCACAATGTTTGCTGCCATATCAGAAGATCATTTTTGAATTTCATCACGTTTTGAAATGGCGTCTGCAAACTCTTTCAATTTGGGACGGTCGATAATTTGGCGTTTGCTAAAGGGTTATAAGTATACACATGCATACAGACCGTTTATGTCTTGATGTGTATAAGAACATGCTCTACTTCATTAATCCGGATGAATCGGTAATCCGGACATTTTGTTGGAAACGGACGTGTTCGGATTATCGAGAAATCACTGTACAGAATACATTTTCTGTAAAAAGTTCTTTAGAGTATGTGTGGTCGAAATCGTGTACACGTTAATCTTAAATTCGAAATTATTTGCACAAATCTCGTATAGTTACGTAGCTGGCACACGGTATTTTACGATGCAAACGTACAATTGGTTATATATCCACGTGTATGTTTCTAATTTAGGGTAAAAGCAGTAGAAAACAAGTGTGGACAACTCCTTCTTGTATTAGATTACAACTAATCATGCTAACAAAGTAAAGAAGATCAGTGGCGGACAGAATAGCTTCAACAAAAGTTTCAAAGCAGGCAAAGTGAGAGACGTTGCTATGGTGTAAACGTGTTCGATTACATACCTTTGTCCACGCATTGATTGTGGTACAAAACTTGATTACTCTTTGCTCCTTTTAGTTCGAACGTAATACTTAATTGACGTATACGGTTTCAATGCATCCAAGCAGACATACAGGAAACCGGCGTTGCGGCGTTTGCTTAAGAGTGCGAGTACAGAATTATTGCCCATACATCTATCATACTACTATACAATATATTATTTACAATTACTGCAGGCGCATGTACTATTTGTAAATTGTTAATTAATATGTGTGTAATGGGCCAAAAGCCATCTTCACTGAATAAACATTGTATTGTGTTGTTTAATATTAAACTAGTATACGCTTCTTTCAGTCTGAACACAAAATATGTTGATATTTTATATTTGTTGATATTTTATATTTTTACAAATAGAGACATGCTTCGGTATGACCTGTTTGTTCAAAATTGTTGATGATACATACATTTGATTTATAGGCCGGTCATTGCTTTACATTTATAAATGTCTTAATTTTAATTAAACATTTTAGAAATGATCTTTTTATAGATGAATTGCAATGTATTATGAGTTGTAATAGTTTTTTCGTCTTTTATTCAGCTATTATGTACATCAAATCATAAACAAATATACACAACGATAACAGTAGTATAAAGCGTTTATGTGTTGGCATTACTAGTTGTCTTATTTGATAAACGTTTGTCTAAAATACAAACAAACAAAACACGATTGTAACTGGTTGAACACACATAACATTTACATAACGCATTACTAGTTGTCTTATTTGATAAACGTTTGTCTAAAATACAAACAAACAAAACACGATTGTAACTGGTTGAACACACATAACATTTACATTACGCATTACTAGTTGTCTTATTTGATAAACGTTTGTCTAAAATACAAACAAACAAAACACGATTGTAACTGGTTGAACACACATAACATTTACATAACGCATTACTAGTTGTCTTATTTGATGAACATTTGTCTAAAATACAAACAAACAAAACACGATTGAAACTGGTTGAACACACATAACATTTACATAACGCATTACTAGTTGTCTTATTTGATAAACATTTGTCTAAAATACAAACAAACAAAACACGATTGTAACTGGTTGAACACACATAACATTTACATAACGCATTACTAGTTGTCTTATTTGATAAACGTTTGTCTAAAATACAAACAAACAAAACACGATTGTAACTGGTTGAACACACATAACATTTACATTACGCATTACTAGTTGTCTTATTTGATAAACGTTTGTCTAAAATACAAACAAACAAAACACGATTGTAACTGGTTGAACACACATAACATTTACATAACGCATTACTAGTTGTCTTATTTGATAAACATTTGTCTAAAATACAAACAAACAAAACACGATTGTAACTGGTTGAACACATATAACATTTACATAACGCATTACTAGTTGTCTTATTTGATAAACGTTTGTCTAAAATACAAACAAACAAAACACAATTGTAACTGGTTGAACACATATAACATTTACATAACGCATTACTAGTTGTCTTATTTGATAAACATTTGTCTAAAATACAAACAAACAAAACATAATTGTAACTGGTTGAACACATATAACATTTACATAACGCATTACTAGTTGTTTATTTGATAAACGTTTGTCTAAAATACAAACAAACAAAACACGATTGTAACTGGGTGAACACACATAACATTTACATAACGCATTACTAGTTGTCTTATTTGATAAACGTTTGTCTAAAATACAAACAAACAAAACACGATTGTAACTGGGTGAACACACATAACATTTACATAACGCATAACTAGTTGTCTTATTTGATAAACGTTTGTCTAAAATACAAACAAACAAAACACGATTGTAACTGGTTGAACACACATAACATTTACATAACGCATTACTAGTTGTCTTATTTGATAAACATTTGTCTAAAATACAAACAAACAAAACACGATTGTAACTGGTTGAACACATATAACATTTACATAACGCATTACTAGTTGTCTTATTTGATAAACGTTTGTCTAAAATACAAACAAACAAAACACGATTGTAACTGGTTGAACACATATAACATTTACATAACGCATTACTAGTTGTCTTATTTGATAAACATTTGTCTAAAATACAAACAAACAAAACATAATTGTAACTGGTTGAACACACATAACATTTACATAACGCATTACTAGTTGTTTATTTGATAAACGTTTGTCTAAAATACAAACAAACAAAACACGATTGTAACTGGTTGAACACACATAACATTTACATAACGCATTACTAGTTGTCTTATTTGATAAACGTTTGTCTAAAATACAAACAAACAAAACACGATTGTAACTGGGTGAACACACATAACATTTACATAACGCATAACTAGTTGTCTTATTTGATAAACGTTTGTCTAAAATACAAACAAACAAAACACGATTGTAACTGGGTGAACACATATAACATTTACATAACGCATTACTAGTTGTCTTATTTGATAAACATTTGTCTAAAATACAAACAAACAAAACACGATTGTAACTGGGTGAACACACATAACATTTACATAACGCATAACTAGTTGTCTTATTTGATAAACGTTTGTCTAAAATACAAACAAACAAAACACGATTGTAACTGGGTGAACACATATAACATTTACATAACGCATTACTAGTTGTCTTATTTGATAAACATTTGTCTAAAATACAAACAAACAAAACACGATTGTAACTGGGTGAACACATATAACATTTACATAACGCATTACTAGTTGTCTTATTTGATAAACATTTGTCTAAAATACAAACAAACAAAACACGATTGTAACTGGTTGAACACACATAACATTTACATAACGCATTACTAGTTGTCTTATTTGATAAACGTTTGTCTAAAATACAAACAAACAAAACACGATTGTAACTGGGTGAACACATATAACATTTACATAACGCAATACTAGTTGTCTTATTTGGTAAACGTTTGTCTAAAATACAAACAAACAAAACACGATTGTAACTGGTTGAACACACATAACATTTACATAACGCATTACTAGTTTTCTTATTTGATAAACGTTTGTCTAAAATACAAACAAACAAAACACGATTGTAACTGGTTGAACACACATAACATTTACATAACACATTACTAGTTGTCTTATTTGATAAACGTTTGTCTAAAATACAAACAAACAAAACACGATTGTAACTGGTTGAACACATATAACATTTACATAACGCATTACTAGTTGTCTTATTTGATAAACGTTTGTCTAAAATACAAACAAACAAAACACGATTGTAACTGGGTGAACACATATAACATTTACATAACGCATTACTAGTTGTCTTATTTGATAAACATTTGTCTAAAATACAAACAAACAAAACACGATTGTAACTGGGTGAACACATATAACATTTACATAACGCATTACTAGTTGTCTTATTTGATAAACGTTTGTCTAAAATACAAACAAACAAAACACGATTGTAACTGGTTGAACACACATAACATTTACATTACGCATTACTAGTTGTCTTATTTGATAAACGTTTGTCTAAAATACAAACAAACAAAACACGATTGTAACTGGTTGAACACACATAACATTTACATAACGCATTACTAGTTGTCTTATTTGATAAACGTTTGTCTAAAATACAAACAAACAAAACACGATTGTAACTGGTTGAACACACATAACATTTACATAACGCATTACTAGTTGTCTTATTTGATAAACGTTTGTCTAAAATACAAACAAACAAAACACGATTGTAACTGGGTGAACACATATAACATTTACATAACGCAATACTAGTTGTCTTATTTGGTAAACGTTTGTCTAAAATACAAACAAACAAAACACGATTGTAACTGGTTGAACACACATAACATTTACATAACGCATTACTAGTTTTCTTATTTGATAAACGTTTGTCTAAAATACAAACAAACAAAACACGATTGTAACTGGTTGAACACACATAACATTTACATAACACATTACTAGTTGTCTTATTTGATAAACGTTTGTCTAAAATACAAACAAACAAAACACGATTGTAACTGGTTGAACACATATAACATTTACATAACGCATTACTAGTTGTCTTATTTGATAAACGTTTGTCTAAAATACAAACAAACAAAACACGATTGTAACTGGGTGAACACATATAACATTTACATAACGCATTACTAGTTGTCTTATTTGATAAACATTTGTCTAAAATACAAACAAACAAAACACGATTGTAACTGGGTGAACACATATAACATTTACATAACGCATTACTAGTTGTCTTATTTGATAAACGTTTGTCTAAAATACAAACAAACAAAACACGATTGTAACTGGTTGAACACACATAACATTTACATTACGCATTACTAGTTGTCTTATTTGATAAACGTTTGTCTAAAATACAAACAAACAAAACACGATTGTAACTGGTTGAACACACATAACATTTACATAACGCATTACTAGTTGTCTTATTTGATAAACGTTTGTCTAAAATACAAACAAACAAAACACGATTGTAACTGGTTGAACACACATAACATTTACATAACGCATTATTAGTTGTCTTATTTGATAAACGTTTGTCTAAAATACAAACAAACAAAAAACACGATTGTAACTGGGTGAACACATATAACATTTACATAACGCATGGGTTTCGTTCTGATATAATCTATTTTTGTTTTATGTTTGTTAGCAAGGATATAACGTAAAAACACGATACATATCATTTTCATTCTGCCCTACATTCTCAGTATCTATTTATTTGTACCATGTCGTTTCCAAACGAGGCTTTGAAAACAAATTCCTCGCTTGCAACCAACATGTTAGATTTGTTCGGTCATTTTTGACAAGTATACATTCAGAAGACAATTCAGTGTCTCGCATAAACATGAGTTGTAAAAGTTCAAAATTGTTTGAAGTAACGATTCAAATGTATCGTTATTTTCTGCTTCCAAAGACTGTACTTGTCACGAACAGTCACGACTCATTTGTTGAGAAGGTCTAAATTGGTTTCCGTGAGGGTGTTAATGTACCTCGCGTTACATCTTTGTAATCATTTATTCTGTCAGGTCTACGTCATTCCATGCATTCCACAAAACTTTTTATTGCCTATTTGTTTGCGAAAAATATGACATCATTGATGGAAGACATATCCAAAAGAATACTACTATTTACGCACATATATGCAAAACCGTTTGCAAATGTTCCAAACAAAGAGTGAAAAGCACTTTTAGACTTTTCAAACAATATTAAACACGCTTTTACACGAATATGGAACCATTACCATTGTAAACAATGGCTCTTTCTTCTAAAATGTCAAATTATAGTCACGAAATATTGATGATATTTATTTATAATTACTAGAACCCGTATACACTTACATCAATATTGTTTTCTGCTCAGTTTTCATATTTGATATTTGATTTGACACACAGAAAATGGAAGTTTGAAGACAAAAAGACTTTAACATTGGAAGAAACTGCTCATGACAAACAGTTTCTCCTTCATTCGGAACACCTCGGCCATTTCTTAAAATAACCTCGGAGGTAATGGGGAGCCATTTTTGAAAGTAGGTCAGCGACGAAGGGCCAATCGTATCTACTCGGCAATCCCCGTAACAAGCCGGGGATTGCCGAAAAGAGCCGATTGACAAAATATGAAACAAAGATGTGTTGATATGATCATCTTTAATGAAAAGGGAAAAATCCCATTCAATTGTGATATACAACCAATTTGTGTGTATTCAAATACATATTTAGTGCATGTGTGCATTTTGCGTTATCCGCCGGAAATAAGGCGAATTACCCCAGGATTTCTGGTGTATTTATGTACTGCCTACGAGGTATATCTACCGACTTGTTACGGGGATTGCCGAGTAGATACGATTGTTTCTCCTTGTGCCTCAACGGCTTCTAGCCATCAATCCAACAAACGTGTTCTTCTTCATACTTAGTCTATGATAAAGTCGCCAGTTGTTACCTTGAAAATGACAAATCGGTGAATCTCACACTAGAGGAGTGGTTATGGCTAAGAGACCGATGTCTGTAAGATAATCGTTTTATATTGGAGACGTTCACCTGTCACGAAAACCTCGGACGTAACAATATTTCTGTTAGTTGAATTTGAGATGCATGCCGTTCAAGACATGGATCGTGTTTATCATGGATGTCATGGATTAACTCATTCCTCTCAGCCACCAGCCAACCAACCCCTCTTTCGACCCCTTTCTGCTTATCTCCCTAACTTCATGGCTGTATTTCTGGCTAGCCGGCTAGCTGGCCGACAGGCTGGCTGATGGCTGACTGACTCTCGGTCTGACTTCCTTTGTCTCTCTTCATGTGTTTCCGTCTCTCTGTCACTGTCTTCCTGTTCCATTCGCTCGCTCGTTCCCTCTCTCTTCAACCTTTTACCAAACGCCAAATTTTCGATTGTTCTAATTCGAAAGAGTTTGCAGACGACATTTCTAAATGTGATAAAATTGAAAATTAATCTTGTGATAGGGCAGAAACCATTGTGGGAATGGGAGAAATTACTCGTTAAGATCAATTACTCTTTTTCCCACAATGATTTCCAGAGTCGTCTGCAACAAACTGGTTAAATGTCGTTATTGTTTGGTGATGGGTTGAATATCTCTCTATCCTTATATATATATTTTTTTTGCCTTTCAATCCTACCTTCTGCAGTGATTAAAGATAATTTTGCTGATATCATTTCTTTAAACTTTAACCAAAATGGGCTTTTCTGTTCAGCTTTAGTATTACAGTTTATATTTTATATTTTCGAAATGAGGTGACAACATGTTATAAAACGTGTTACAAAAGAGATATATAAGGGATGACAAAACGTTGACGAACGTGGGCTGGAAACGATAGCAGAATTCAATTACTCGTCAAAAGATTTTACGATAATATATCTCTTAATTAACACACTACTCGCTTAACCCTTTGCTTATTTCGCACCAAGAGTAGGCGACAACAGCGGCAACTTAAAAGAATCCCAATTTTGAGCAGCTTCCCCAGTTGGCCGCAATCCTTTAAAGCTGCTTGTTAACACATGCACGGAAATAAGGAACTTGACTCCTTTAAAACTGCACAACAGTTGTAATGTTGTTTGATGCGTACTTGAAAATAGCCATTGAAAGCCAAGTTAGTTTGTATCTAAGTCTTAAAAGTCTATGTCCAGTGACATAATATGTAATTAGACCCAAAATCGTTGCAATGATTTTGAGATCTACTGCATATAGACTGTAAATACTTCGATTTATTGACTCTCTCTGAATTAATTATTATCTAATTAATGAACTAATTATGAATTATGCCTTCATTGACTACTTTTTATTGCATATCATAGAACAATACAAAAGTTCTATTGCTTAAAAGACATCTTATTTTGCCATTTCATTGTTCTCATCTGTAAAAAAGCAACTTCAAGCAATCAATTTTGAATCTAAAATGGCATTTTTATTAGGATTATTTTTCTCCTTTTTCGCTTTCGTGCACTGGACTACGTAAAATTGAATTTCGTCTGATTGTCCACTTTCCTGTGAGGTACTGAAACGTGTCAAAGGGATCATTTGAAAGTTGTTATGCATGACCTCGCCCTGTAAAGATGAAAATCGGGAAAAAAAATGTACATGTTTACATGTTTTTATTTCAAACATTGCTAAGAAAGAAAGAAAGGACTTATGAGCAATTGTGTGGAACTCTTTGACTTTCCTTCTGCTTGTATTGAATGTGCTTGTTCACAATTTTGAGGAAAACTGTATAGAATCTGTTCTTTAATTTGAGACGTACTAGAGAATATTTATCGAACAGCCATCGGAAATTAGTTGAAATTGAAGTATTTATGGCCTTGATACAATGAATGAAATAAATATGCATATCCAAAAGCCTCGCAACGGTTTTAAATCATACCGTCTGTACATACTAAGATTATTGACACATTCTAAATCAAAATTGAAATCAGTCGCGCTTTTATTGTATATGAGACTACAATAGAAAATCTTTATTGTTTTAGTGACATTTTATTTCGACTTCTAAATTGTCTCATGTGTGAACAAGCACCTTTAAAGATACCCAATGAAATTCCGTCGATGACTGGAAAATGAGTCATCGAGCATTTTTTCTCTTTCCTAACATGTGTTTTCAAATTTCACATTCTGCAATAGCATTTAAGGGAATAAACAATCTATGGAGAAAACGGTGAAACAAAACGCAGCACCATTTTATGACTTCTTTTCAGGCTTTTCATTTTACTGATGAAGAAAGGAAACCCTATACCGTATCAAAGTAGAAGTCTAAATTAGACTTCACTAACAAGTAAAATGCATTGTTGGAACCATTGACAAAACATTCTTAATCGGTATGAAAAATGAGACACGAAGTGCCTTAGAGATACATAACAAACATATTGCTCATAAGATCAATTCCTCCTTTTATGTCAAAGTAATTCTCGCTAATACCATGAGATAAATGCTCTTTGCTATACTTGATAATTAGTCTCTGATATCACAAATTCCTCTAGGAATAGGTTGTTCAGTTTGCGAGATAAGGCAGAGCTTATTCAAACACCTCACAGCAGTAATCTATCATTGCTTAGCTGCATCGATCACTGCCGCCTCAAGGTTCGCATCCAGACATGCATGTTATTTAGATCTCGTTGTTGTTGGTTGTTATTATTATTTTTTATTTTTTTTTGGGGGTCCAGTTGTTTTCCTTATGTTGTAGAAAATTAAGTAATAATGTTTTCTTTTGTTTATTTCTGATCAGTTGTATTAAAACCTATTTCATTTTATTTTCAAATAAAGCACAAATGGAAGCCTTTTTGGTCGTCGCCATCTTTAAACGTACTTTTTGTTCTTTAAACGTACTTTTTGTTTCCAAACAGATGGTCATGTGACTATTCTGGTGACATAGATCCATCCCATAAAGCGAGATTACTGTTAGGCGTTTGGCGCTAATCCTTACGGCCGACTTTCCACTAGTAATCACAATCACCCTTGTTCCCAACAGTGATAACTAACCCTTTTCTCATTTCTAACCCATCTGTAGCGGTCAGGCTAGGAGGCAATTGTGCCCAAACCATCAAACTGCTCCTAACAAGAATTTTTTTTTCCAAGATCGTCTCTACCCTTAACCACATAAAAAGGATCATTGTTCAAACGTTAAGAAGTGCACTAAGTTATCCTAATCGATAACAAAGCTTTGGGGTTTCCGAGAGAGCCTCCTTATCGACAGCAGAGATTTTGGTATTCCAGTTCGATATAGCCACCTAATAATCAGCAGTGCTTTTTGTCTTTCCGTTCGGTATTGCCTCCATATGGACAGGGGGAGCTGTGCGTCTCTCTGTTCGATGAATCCTCCTTATCCACAACAAAGCTTTGGGGTTTTCCGTTCGATATAGATTCCTTATCAGCAACAGTGCTTTGGGTCTATCCGTTCGATATAGCCCTCCAATTCGACAACAAAGTTATTGGTCTTCACGTTCGACGTAGTCCATATTATCGACAACAATGATTTGTTTCTTCTCGTTCGATCTAGCCCTCATTAGCGACACCAAATACATGGGTCTTCTCGTTCGATGGATCCTTCCTTATCGAAAGCAAATACATGGGTCTTCTCGTTCGATAGATCCTTCGTTATCGTTATCAAATACATGGATCTTCTCGTTCGATGGATCGTTTGTTATCGACAGCAAATACATGGGCCTTCTTGTTCGATGGATCCTTCCTTATCGAAAGCAAATACCTGGGTCTTCTCGTTTGATGGATCCTTCGTTAACGTCGGCAAATACATGGGTCTTCTCGTTCGATGGATCATTCGTTATCGACAGCAAATACACGGGTCTTCTCGTTCGATGGATCCTTCGTTATCGACAGCAAATGCATGAATCTTCTTATTCGATAGATCCTTCGTTATCGACAGCAAATGCATTGGTCCTCTCGTTCGATGAATCCTTCGTTATCGACAGCAATTGCATGGGTCCTCTCGTTCGATGGATCCGGCGTTATCGAAAGCATATACATGGATCTTCTCGTTCGATAGATCCTTCGATATCGACAGCAAATTCTATTCGACTATTAAGATTTAGTTCTTCCAATTGGGTCTAGCTTTTCTTATTGGCAGCAAAGCTTTGGGTCTTCCAGTTTGATCTAGCCATTTGATCAAGTCTTCCCTGTCGATAAAAGCGTTTAAAATACCAGTTTCATTCTCAATCTCTTGGGTTTCCATCTTAATCGTGTCCTTATTGAAAAAAAAGCTTTGGTGTTCCAGTTTGTACCAGTCCGTATCGACAGCCAAGCTTAACCATATCTGAGCCGACCTTGAGGTAAACGTCTGTAGTGGAAAAACTAGTCGTTTTAACATTTAAAGAATCGTAGGCGAAGGGTGAATATCGTCTTATATCACTCTGGAAGTTTTTGGATTTAATCTTGTAATAAACAATCACTTTAGACTACGCGCACGTTTTGTGTGTGTTTTGTAATGGCTAAATTTTTCTGAAGTTCTCTTATTTCATGTCAAGTTACTTTACGTACGAATATTGTAATGGTTCAAATCGACGGCAATAACGGACGACGAAAGCATTGAGAAAATGTATGTTCTATATGATAATTGAAAATAAGCAACTAAATTATAGCCCCGTCTGTCTTGAGATTTACCGTTTTGTCCAGTGGTTTTTAGGGTCTTCTATAGCCGATCTCACAAATTTAGGCATGAAAGGAAAATGGGTTATACATTCTTCTTTCTTTCAAAGAAAAACGCAAACGAAAAACCCCGCAGATTATCAGTTATGAGTTGCGATAATCAGTGCCACATTGACTTCGATAACCATTAGATAAAGCATTGTCCGAATAGGGCCTCAAACTCAGGACCCTTGTTATCCAATAGACCGAAGTAGACCGTTGTGACATATGCTATCAAACTCTTCCGAATAAACACTAGTCACTATATAGCAAAGCAGCGCATTGTTATCAACCCTTAAGACAATGACACAAGAGAAACATTACAATTTAAAAAGAAAGGGCTTTGGGTGATGAGGTGGACGACGTAAAGAAATTTGTTTTTTGGAAAAATAAGAAAATTACATGACCTGATTTACAATTAGCATTTTATATCTTCAATGATTTCTTTATTATCTGTGACGCACTAACAAATGGGCGCTTCAACCGATGTTCTCCTCAATCTATGACGTCTAAACCATTGATTGCTCGATTAATGACGCCACCACCAATATTAGCTCAATCAATGCCGCACTAACTAATGAGCGCTTCAACCAATAGCGCCCCAACCAATGGGTAACCAAATCAACGACACCTCAATAAATGACCACCTTAGCCAATGGAAACCGAATAAATGACGCCTCAAACAACGAAGAGCCAAATGCAGGATACATTTTTGCCCAGAACGGGTTTCTATGATTATTTTTCAAATAGCATACTTTCTAAAGTGTATAGATTGTAGGAATGTATTCATCAAATAATGGATATGTGCTTGTCCTCTTTATGGTCCAAGGTCTGATTTTGTAGACGCTTGCCTTCATTGTACTTGGCCATACAAGTAATATATGCTATAACTTCGTTCATTTTCATGAAACCAGAAACTGCTTTCATGGGTGTTTTCTTTTTCTCTTACTTCTTTTCATGTCGTCTGCTGCAGGTGCGCTAACCTAACCCCTTACTCCATATTACGTCACGTCGACGGTCCTGTAAAGGAAGATAAAAAAACACCCTGTTGCAATTTGAAATACACTTTATTCATAGGCACTTAATTTCAGCTACAGAATTGATTTGCTTTTCCAGTACTTTAGATAATCATTTGGTAAAGGGACTTTCCTCCATATACACGTATTTGCTCATTCTTATTCTTCTAGACAGAGGTCATGTCCTGGTTTGGACATAATGGACCTCGTGTAATAATGAAAACTCCATATATTCAACCTCCAAGTCTCTTTTATGACCATCCTGAGACAGGAGGCTCATACTTTTAAAACATGAAGAAAATATATCCTTTTGGAACACGCGTGTTTTTCCGCTCTTTTTTACGTATTTATACAAAAAAAGATTTTGTTTAATAATAATTGTCTTTTAAATTTACCGATTTCCTCTATTCTCACTTTCTTTATCTCTGTCTATCCATTTGTTGATTTGGAACTGCATTTTCTGTTATAATTGATTGATTCATTAACCCTTTCCCAACAACAAATGTTCGACTGTCACAAATTGAAAGAGTTTGCAGACGGCATTTAGAAATGTGATGAAATTGTAAAACAATCTTCTGAAACGGCAGAAAACATTATGGGGAAAGGACAAATTGCTCGTCACGGGCAATTTCTCCTTTTACCACAATGTTTTCTAAAGTCGTCTGCAACAAAGTGGTCAAATGTCGTTATTGTTTGGGAAAGGGTTAACATGATGTACACTTTGTCTTATGTATGAAATAAAACGTGAAATCCGTACACACATGGGATTATTTGAAAAGGGTAGAACCAGATTTCAGATAAAAGATACCATTACTAAGAGTTCTTAACTTACAGTATATGTCCATTAGTGCCGCTAATATATCATGCTTTAGGCATTCAATCACCAAGGTTATTAAGACATTTGCGTTAAAACATAGGCGTAGGAGCTGGGGGGAAGCGGGGGCCGGGCCCCCCAATATCCAGACCGCTGGGGCCAGAGTATACTTTGCCCCCCCCCCTCCCCCCCCCAAAAAAAAATAACAATGAAAAATGAAGATATTTGAAACAAAAAACGAAAGAAACGAAATTTTACAGCAGAATAAATATAAATGTGTGTATTTTTGGGGCTTTATATAATACCATTTTGTCTTTTGTTACAAACAATAACCAAAATCTTTTTGACGTCATCATCGCAAATGACAATCTGAACACATCGGGTTTATCCAATGAAAGCTCAGCTCACGAAAAAACGCGATAGTTTCGATTGACGAATACAGTGATGTAAAACGTGTTCTCAGTAGTCAATCCCAATATTGTATTCAATTGTTTGCTTAAACTTATAAAAATAAAGTAACTCTTTGTTTGTGGGACCAAATGATACCATGGCTGTGACAGTCTAGTTGCTGTAATGTTTAGTTTATGTCAATACATTTAATTTCCGCGTGAGATCGAGACCTGACCTATTCTTTTTTCTTTTTACTTTTTGTTCTTTTTGTATTAAGATACACATTTTCAAATGCTTTATTTCATTCATTTAATGATATTGATTTTGAAGATGCATGAATAGTCATGAGAAAGTTTTACTCTTAGACCTGTCCTCATCTGAGGATGCCCCCCCCCCCTCAATGTTGAAAATGCTCCTACACCTATGTAAAAGACCAATGACTTTGCCTTTGATGATAATGTTTGTTTTTCTTTCGTTTTTTAACAGATAGAGAATAATCAGCACCAGGAGAAAGTATGTGTATTATTTGTCATTCCATCAAAGGGCTCAAATAGAATGTGATTGCGAAATTATATACAATCTTAATAGGGATGAAGTCTTCTCTCACAATGTAAGCCATGGCCCCCGGGTATAAAATTACTCTCAAATAACTAAATGAGTCTCCAAGATCAATCAAAGTCTATGTCTTCAGTCAAATATATACTTCTTAGATACCACGTATGCTTTAAATGGTGAATTTACGTTAGTTAGTCTATATTTCAGACATATATAGGGTGCTATCACATTTCTGATTTACTTTCTACTAAACAGTTAATTTCGTACCCCGATTAACCTTATATGGCTACCGATTCCATGCTTATGCAAACAGGTTAGATCCAGGCCAGCCGCCAAGTAAATTGAGGGCTTACCTGTTTGCTATTCCGAGTATCCTTCCTCATCAAAACTAAGCAGATACGTAAGGTTTTGGAAAGCAAACAACACAACAATCTATTTCTAGAAAATTACCCAGCATTCTAAGGGTAACATACAGGCAATCGATATGGTCGCACGTTGATCTATCCAATGTGCGCGAAAACTTTGAACCGGGAAATAAGCTGAGAGTGAGGATGTCCTTTTGTCTATTTTTTATGTGTACAAACACCGTCCTTAAAGAGACTGTCTCACAGATTGCTGTTGCATTCCAATGGGACACAAGCAATGTCTCATTTAACCATAAATGTTTCTTCCCAATATCGAATTAATTGTTTCGTTCATAGTATAAATCGTTGCTTTCAATTTCGACAATTCCCCCTTTTTGAAACTGACCCTAGTGTATTTCTCTTAACCATTCTCAAGTAGCCAAATTAAAACTGCTTGTTGACAGAAGAGGATATTGTAAAATCAAAATGAAATATCGTTGAAACAAAGCAGCTTTTGTATTCTTATTCTTTCATTTGTTTCTTTTCTTTCTCGATTTATGCTATAAATATTTTTCATTGTACATATGTTAATGATCATTTACGTTAATGTATGTGTCAATAAAATTATTTCTGTTCTGTTCTGTATTATTGTTAAATATGAAAATAAAAGTAACTATTGAAAGCATATTTTCATCAGGAAGCGTCGATTATTTAAATGCATGTATATACAGTTTATACGAGGTTGATCTCAAAACCGATAGATGAACGCTTTTGAATAAAAAAAAATACATGTTAATTCAATGTATACACACTTACAGAACTAAAAGCGATCTAATTCTACCTCCAATGAGTATTCTTCATTGCGTATCATATAACAGACCATCTGCTGTGTGGTTTTAAAGAAACCGATTCTTAATTTCATCACACATATGAACAAGCACCTTTAATGGAAAGATTCTCTTTGTCGAAATATGAGACGTCATTGGGGAATGCCTAGCCGTCTGTAATAGCAGCTAAACCACGTGGTATTTTGTAGACCAGGGTATCGTTTTACTAAACAGTTAATGCTTAAGATTTGCGTGAGCCTAAAACAACAAGTCCTCTTATTTCAATATTGGGTGAAGCAATATTGCGAAGTAACACATCATTGGAATCGTCTCTCCAAGACGCTTCCAATGATATGTCACATTGCAATATTGTACTTTCACTGAAGATACTATCCATGTGTATCCGTTATGAGTTGCGCAAATATGTTCCTTATATTGTTTAGTAAAGCGGTACACAGTTTTTTTTTTAAAAAAGTACCATCCCTTATATTGCAAGTAACATAGGGTTTGTGGTTAATATACACTGTACATCATGTATAAAGCTCATTTTAGTGAAGAAAATCGTGAGATTTATTTATATAGTAAACTGTAGATGTTTGAAACAAGAACAGTATAAAGGGCCTTCCTCTATCGCATTTAAATAGTATTATATCAAAGAGTCATTCACGAACAATCAAAACAAAATCGCTGAACACTTATTTTATCTAAATGGTTGAACATGTTGAAGGTGAGAGATCGACTTTACACCTAACGCAAGGGTTTACTAGCATCACTTGCTAAGACATGTTCGTACATCCTAGATTGAAAAGGAAATTATTTCCATTATCAAAAAAGAACGACATTTAACCACTTTGTTGCCTACGACGCTGGAAAACATTGTGGGAAAAGAATTTGCTCGTAACGAGCAATGTCTCATTTTCCCACAATTTCTTTGCCCTATCAGAAGATTGTTTTTCAATTTCATTACATTTTGAAATGTCATTTTTAAAAACTTTCAATTTCGGACAATCGAAAATTTAGCGTTTGGTAAAAGGTAAAAGTTTATCTCGCTTGCCAACTCCATTGTCTCAATCTAATATGTTACTTGACAAGGAGGGTTAAAGGGATGGGAAATAATTCGATATAATGATCAGGTTTCACTTTTGTTAATGTTTCCATTAACCTGAACATCAAACAGGATTACCCTCTATCATATAGAAGGTATTTGTTTTGTCATTTGCAGTATGAAATCTAAATTTATTTCACGAGTAAAATTTCTAATATTTTCACGAGTTCTTGTTATGAAAATGATTTTTTTCTATGGCAACGAGCACATACCGTAACATGAGTGTGATAAATTAATGTAGTATTAAGAAAGGGAGCATTATAGGGATATAGGGAGGGAACTGATACATGTAAGGTACAGCTGGGAATTTGACAAAATGGTCAGTAGTGAGAGCTATCAAAGTGGAAAGACAAAGGATGCTATGTTCTAAGGTAAAAAAACTGTTTGTCAAAATGCAACAATACGCAAAAATTGCTGAGTTTGCATCTACGTAACATGTCGTCCTATTATCGGTCAAAATGTCCGAATAAAGGTCCCATAGCAACATACAAATACATAATCAATGTTTATGTTAGTAGATGTGCTCGAATGAATATCATCTTCTATTGGTATTTGATATGTACGTTTAACTAGCTGGATGAATTTAGATGGATAGAAAGATCGTGTTAAAGAGCGTACAATAACGTACGGGTGTCAGCTTGATCGTATAATAGATATATTTCGACGTGAAAATAAACATTCCCTAATGTAAAGATTTCTCGATGTTTTCCAATCACGTTAAATAAGTGTGACTACTTGATCGAATAGATGGACCAATATCGGTTGAAAATGTGCCTGAACATGAGCATCTAACTATATGAGAAATGTAAAACAATACAACGTAGTTATCTCCCTTAGTTAAAAAAAGTGTATCAGGATGAAACCCTTTGTCTTTTGATATATATCACCATGGAAATACATGTACCCCAATGTTTGTTTACTTGCGTAATGTTAACTTTTGTTTATTTGAATATACAAGGAACACGTTTCAACAAGTTTGTTTGTTGTGGTTTTACATCATAACAACAGTTCTTCAGATATATAAAAGAGCCAGCTTTGTTAAGAGCAATTTCTCCTTTTTCCCACAATGTTTTTCCAGAGTCGTCTCCAACAAAGGTGTTAAATGTCGTTTTTGTTTGGTAATGCGTTAAACGCAGTGTCAACAGTATGTCGTTATTTATGGCTTTGCTGGAGTTCCCCTGTGCCGGGCAGGGTTCTGCACTATCTTGTCTAATAATACTCCCACAAATATTCAAAGTGATGCTTGCGAGGACTGAACAGGGACCTCAGCATCACAAGTCCAACAACTTCACCACCGAGCCTCACAGAATCCAATAACAGGTTATAATCACTTATCTATCTTATTTGGTTTTTAAATCACGTCAACATGATTTCAGCTCTGTTGAGATGCATGACTCTTAACAATGAAAGAAGACCCCATCCTCATCTACCCATAAGGACTGGTCAAGCCGGGTGGAACCAACAGCATTCTGGAAGTCAGTCAGCAGACTGTCTCGTATGAAGATAAAAAATGTCGTCACCCGGATTTGAATCCATGCAGAGAGGGACGTATTGTTTTACGTTCTGTACTGTAACCACAAGGCCACGGGGAGGCCAACATATCAGTTTAATCCTTAATCAAACGCCAAATCTTCGACTGTCTAAAATTGAACGAGTGTGCAGACGACATTTGAAATTGTGATGAAATTAAAAAATACTCCTCTGATAGAACAGAAAACATTGTGGGAAAAGGAGAAATTGCTCGTTAAGAGGAATTTCTCCTTTTCCCACAATGTTTTCCAGAGTCGTCTGCAACAAACCAGTCAAATGTCGTTATAATTTGGTAATGGATCAAAGCTATCTACAAGATCTTCTCAATTACAGCTTTCAAGAGAGAAGAAGGAGGCAAGGGGGAATCATTTAATAAAAAAACAAACAACGAAACAACCGAAACTCTTCTTCGATGAATATTTATCATTAAAATCAGTCATAATCAATGTTTATAGCAATACATACTTTAAAACTCTGAGCATGTAATAATACATGAGAACGATTCAACAAAATATGATATAAGAACAATTTCTATACGTATACATGCATACTTAAATCATACTTTATGACACTATTACAATGGGCAATCCTATTTCCCATCCAGCCGACTAGATAATAATACGTATAAAGGTATTTCGCACACAGTATTTCAAATAATTTTTTCTGGACAATAATTATTGTTAAAACCATCTGGTTAACCCTTTCCCAAACAATAACGACATTTGACGACTTTGTTGCAGATGACTTTAGAAAACATTGTGGGAAAAGGAGAAATTGCTCGTAACGAGCAATTTTTCCTTTTCCCACAAGTTTTTCTGCTCTATCTGAAGAATATTTTCCAATGTCTTCACAATTTAAAATGTCGTCTGCAAATTCTTTCAATTTGGGACAGTCGAAGATTTGTTGTTTGGGAAGGGGTTTATACGATTTTAATGAGTACTCACAATATGAAGTTTAGAGAAACAATTGAGAGATAAATATTTAAGAACTTTGCTATGGCTTCAACCTCCAATCAAGTTCAAACCCAGATCCAGACACTGTGCAATGCATAATAGAACTATCTAACAACCCAGGACCAAAATACATGTCCTGTGTTTAGTGTACAATCCCAGAAGAGAGAAAAGAGTGCAATTGATAAACTACAGCAAAGTGCAATTGTTAAATATGAAATATCATATAGAGAAAAATAGCTCATTGGAAGCAATTTTTCTTTTTGTTTAAATCTTTTACATTTGGTGCTTTTGAATGGGTATCTACAATGAAACAAAATCCACATCCCTGCTGTAAACAAACTCTTAAAACAGACACGATAAAAGAAGATCTTGTTAAACATGAACCGTTTCTTATTTTTGTCAAGATCTTTTCAACATGCAAGAATGTGATTTATCATATAGGAATCAGCTATGGTTCTCATTTTAGCCAAAAAACACTTCAACAACAAGGAATCCATCAGCAGACAAACATGGCATTTCCTTGATAACCATGAGTAAAAAAACCATTGTGAAAAAAGGTTTTGTTGCAGTGCAGTGCAGTAAATTGGCAACTGGCCTGTGATCTAACCTGTTTGCTAATCTGTGTATCTTTCCTCATCAGAATTTAAGCCAATATTTAATACTTTGGAAAGCAGACAACACAAAAATCTATTTTTAGAAACTTACCCAGCATTCTAAGGGTTAAAGCGATTAAATATGAAGTAATGAGTTGGAAGTAAGTTATATTTACTGAACACATTTAAGCAGAGCAAGGGGTGGCATATTTTGAACATATTTTTGTCCAAGCTACTCTAACAAAACTAGTCTTACTTTGTACTTCAAACATGTCCCTTCTACAAATTATTTTCACCAAATGATAATGTTGTAAACCAACACTAAGTCAAAATATACTCATGAAAGACTCTATTGTTGTATTGTAAGCATTTAAATCTTGCAACAAAAATGTCAAAGCTCACAAGCAATTACTGTCGCATTCAAGAGATTTTCTGCATTACAAATAATGAAAACCTTCTGTTTAACCCTTTAAGTGCTGGAACCAACTCATGCTTATGCAAACAGGTTGTATACAGGCCAGCCAAGTGAATTCGTGGTTGGCCTGTGATCTAACCTGTCTGCCACTCTGATTATCTTTCATTAATAAAATTAAGCAGATATTTAAGGTTTAGGAAAGCAGATGAGACATAAATCTATTTTTAGATAATTAACCAGCATTCTAAGGTTAAAGGCAAAGGGATAATCATATTTTAGATATTCATGTAGAAATCACAATTATAAACCCATTTGTCATATTGATTCCTTAGATTTACTGCAGCAAATGTTTCCAACAAGGTTATATAATGTGATAGTTTAATTCTAATTGTTTTTTCTAGTTTCTTTTCTAATATGAACACTTGGCAAATAGTGATTATGCATAAAAAGCAGTGACAAGTTTCTACCTTTGCCATCTTTGATGCAAATTTTCTACTACGACGAACACTTCAAAAAAATATGATTTTCATATAATCTCATATCAACAACTACAGGTATCTACTTTGTAATTTACACCTTATTCTAAAAGTTTCAATTGAAATTTGGTGTTAACTCTCTTCTTGATACAAATAACAAAACGTTTTATTTATATGGCCCCTAATAAGAATGTTGAATATCTCAACATTGAATGGTAGCAAATTTATGAAACTTTGTCTGGTTGAAGATCTTCACAAATGAAAAGGTTTTACCGGGAAAGGTTTCCAATATTACCTCAATTAGGAGAGATAACCAATTCAAAAAGTAACAATGAAGCCTAAGGGAAATTTGATCTTTTTGTCATAATAAACCTGTTTGATTTTTTAGAAAATGAAACTCTGGGTAGAAAGATGCATTAAATGTTTCTGATTAAGATTTCAAAAAAAAATCCAAACTTTTCCATAGAAAACAGGAGAAACCAATTTTATCAGTTTTCATGGAAGATAACTCATGAAAAAAGTGAAAACAAGGGAAATAATAACAATTTATACCATAACATGATGTGTCAATATGGTCATTGTATGTTAACTGCTTTATGTTTTATAGTTACATGTATTAGAGTCATTTTATATATAGAAACATTGGAAACTAATAAAAAATGTTGATTATTTGGGGCCATATACCTTAAAGCAGACCTCACATGCTTTTGGCTTTTCTATGCAACAAACGTTTGCATATATATGTCAATGTTTGATAATCAATGTATGATGATGCCACAATATAATCAAAACATTTTAATACCAACTTTTTTTTAAATGAAAGTACAATGATAGTAGTTTTGCCAGTGTTTTCAGAGTTAATTTCATTTGAATATTCTGATGATTTCAGATCACAGTTTACATACAGTAGATAAAACAGAAAACTGTTGTCTGACATTTTAATCAATGGCATCTAATCCCAATCTCTATATATCAGTATTTGTTTTAGTTGGATTGCTTATTGTCATCTATCTAAAATAACAAATGGCTAGCTCTCATGATTTGGATGGTTTTCCATAGTTATTCTTAAATCTTTTTTTATTACGATTGTTCAAAACAAAGGCCCTAACATGAAGGAAGTGCTATGGCCTTGCAATACACCTTGATAATTGACATAACTACAATACAACACTGTACCCCCAAAATGAATATTTAGTACCCTTTAACCAATAAAACTGTTTACTAATCTCCTTCCAACTATGCACATGGAAATAGCTTTCAATAGCTTTTAGTGTGACAAAGACCTCCGACAAACAGTAAAGTAATGTTTGTCAATTGGTCAATTAAGTCTTAAGCGTCTGATGCTAACAATCTAACCCTTTCCCAAACAATAAAGACATTTGACCACTTTGTTGCAGACGACTTTAGAAAACGATCAGGGAAAAGGAGAAATTGCTCGTAACGAGCAATTTTTCCTTTTCCCACAATGTTTTCTGGCCTATCAGAAGATTATATTCCAATTTCATCACATTTTGAAATGTGGTCTGCAAACTCTTTCAATTTGGGACAGTAGAAATTTTGGGATTTGGTAATGGGTTAAGGGGGAGTATCATTCAGTTCCTCTTCAATTCTTTGATAACAAGCAACTTGATTATAGTGAAAAATAAGAAAAGTACGAGGCAAATTATTGAGTTCCCCTTCGTCTCTTTACCAATCAATTCTTTCACAAGGCCTGCTTTTAAAAGGTTTACAGATGAAAATTGAATTAGAATAGGAACACATTCTTCGGAAAGGTAGAAATGATTTGAATAAATTTCACAATCAATTTTTTTTTTCAAATTAAAATTCAGAGAGATTAAAGTGAACTAGCAAAAGGATCGATTGGAAAAGAACTAAATATCACTTCAAACTCAAAATGATCTAAAAATCATTGGACATAGGTATAAGCAAAAATTGATTGGTTTAAAGCTTGCAAATATATGACAAAATTGGCTAAAATATACAGTTATAAGAGTAAAATGAATCTACATTATAAAATTGGTTCATAAAACATGGTCTTTATTAACAGGTTGGTCTGTTCAACAGACAGATTACAGACAGAGTGGTTGTCTTCAAATCACAAGCATGATACTCCATCATTTCAATTCTTTCAATAAAATTAACAAAATCCCTTTACTAATAAACCCACTCCAAATAAAAAATCAAAAGCAGATGAAATTATTTTGCAAGAAAAACAGGTTTTGTTTTGTGATTTTTGGTAGAAACCAATGCGACAAAAGTAAAGTAAAACCCCAATAAGAATTTCTGCTCTTGTCTCAGTACATGTATTTTAATTTTTTGGCTTAAAGTGTATTCAAAAGAATCAGTACCAATCAATGGATTACAAAATATAAATTTGCACAAAATGCATAAATATAACACAATAGCAAGTTTTTCTAAAAGATATATATAAAAACACAAAACTCTATGACAATATAACATTTAAAGTGACTATCTCACAGATTTTAACAAAATGGCATCAATTTATAGAATGAAATCATAGATCTATAAAATTACTATTCAATCTAGATTGTGCTCTACCCAGTTTGTAACATTTGGTAAACAGAATTGTCTTGCATATAGAAAACAATTCAAACTGCTTATTTTGAAAACATATATCTATTATCTCCTTCCTGTAAAGCCACTGAAGTGATAAAAGTGTATGGCATGTAGACCACAAAATGGGTCTACAATCTTAACCCATTACCAAACAATAACAACATTTGACCACTTTGTTGCAGATGACTCTTAAAAACATTGTGGGAAAAGGACAAACTCCTCTTAACAAGCAATTTCTCCTTTTCCCACCATGTTTTTTGCCCTATCAGAAAATTATCTTTCAATTTCAATCAACTGATGTCTGCAAACTCTTTCAATTTGGAACAGTAGAGAATTTGGCGTTTGGTTAAGGTTTAAATGAATGGGAGATGTTTAAGGCTCATCAGCAGCTATGGTCATGAAAGCGCCACTTTTTTAAGATTTGTAATTCACAGAACATAATCTGTGAGATAGTCCTTTCATGACTTGCATACATAATCTAACCATTACCGAATAAACATTTCTGAAAATAACAAAACATAACAAAAACAATATCAAGACTAGATTTGTGATAATATTCTGAAAAGAGAAATGGGAAAGAAAATTCTTAACAAATAGTTTTCACTTTCGTTTTTGTGCATACTGTTAAATTTCAAACAAATGATGTTCTTCACTCTTTCCAGGTGGGTCATTTATTGCTGTAACAAACTAGCCACAAAATATAGAAGCTAAAAGCTTAACCCTTTACCAAACGCCAAATATTTGGCTGTCCCAAATTGAATGAGTTTGCAGATGACATTTCAAAATGTGATGAAATTGAAAAATAATCTTCTGATAGGGCGGAAAACATTGTGGGATAAGGAGAAATCACTCGTTAAGGGCAATTTCTCCTTTTTCCACTATGTTTTCTTCCAGAGTCGTCTGCAAAAACTGGTCAAATATCGTCATTGTTTGGTAATGGGTAAACCAATTACCTTTATTGTATTTTGTGACAAGCCTAAATTAAAAGGACCACCAGACAGCAATCATTACGCAAGCAATGTTATAACCTAGAAAGCATTTAAATCTGAGTATAAATAAAACTATGCACTAAATTTGACTAGCCACAAAATCTGAATGATTTAAAAAATGATTTACAGTGATGTCACCCTAAAATAGAGCAAATTCACAAGAAGATATATAGATTAAGTATAAAATGCATTGAATGCTTGATAAGCAGATAATCAAGCTTCCAGCTTTGACCAATTTCCCCTCTCCTTTTACTTTGGTAGGAGAGAAAGAAAATTCAGCAAAAGAGAAATTCTGAATAGATAATACCTTTGAAAACTTTGAGACAGTATTTTTATATAAATGAATAAACTTCACATTATTTTTTATCTTAAATAGCTCAGCTATTTTACTTCCAAACAACTTTACAGTCCCTATTCTAGGAAGAAAAACAACAGAGTTTTTATTTCTATAAAGTGCTATGGTTTGATTCAAACAGAAAATGTTTGCAAATTGGTATAGTTCTATTGAATAATGAAAATGAGCTGTTTAAGCACACCAATTATAGATTCTTTTAAAGGAAGTGGGAAAAAAAATGAGCTATTTCGACAAATAAGGAGCAAAAAATAATAACAGGGTAAAATTAATTACCGGTACATGACTGTAATCTGGTTAACATTTTATCAAAATCCTCAGACATTTAAGTTGATTTATTCAGAATAACAAAAAGACATTCTTGCCTTGAAAAATGAGTTGAAAACAGTGGTGTTAATTTATACGAAAATATATGCTCATTCAAAACATTGTTTTACATTTGTCATAAAAAGTTTAAGGTAAGGACAAAAAATCATCCTATCTAAATCACCAACTTTTTACTTATTCTATACATTTCAACAGCATCTAACAATTATCAAATTAACAAAACTAAACAATATAAATGATAACAGTGAATATTGCTTGATTTAAATCACTAACTACAACTTGCTCCACAGTGCGTTTGACTAGATCATAAACATGGCACTTTTAGTAAGTTTTTAACAAAAGATTATCAGGAAAGTCAGAAAATCCTTCATACATCTTTTGATGAAAGCAATAAAAACTTGGGTCATTCTGCGGGCAGTTATTGAAAGCTGATATCAAACCCTTATATAACTGGAACAGACTTCCTGCTTAAGCAAACAGGTTAGATCCAGGCCAGCCGCCAAGTAAATTGGCGGATGGCCTGTGATCTAACCTGTTTGCTTCTCTGGGTATCTTTCCGCAACAAATTAAACAGTTATTTAAGGTTTTGGAAAGCAGAAGACACAGAAATCTATTTTCAAAGAACCATCCAGCATTCTAAGAGTTGTGGTAATTATTCCTTGAAACTCTTGTTTGACTTGTGATAACAACATATAAGTGAAATATAAAATCACTGTTAACGAGTTTGCATGGTAGCTGAAACTAACTAAGTATTCAGACAGCAAAAAACAGTTTTTCCTTTAGACACAAATCAGACCATTGTCATTTATAATAAGTTGCCTATTGAAATGCCTACCTTACGGATAAGGAGCCCCTTTACAAAACTTTCTTGAATTGGTTTTGGATTGATGGACTTTTCAAAGCTGTCTATTGTAAACAATTGTTACACTTACATATCATACTGTTGCTATTTTCTTCTTTTTAACCACATAACCCTTTCCCAAACAATAACGACATTTGACTACTTTGTTGCAGACGACTTTAGAAAACATTGTGGGAAAAGGAGAAAGTGCTCGTAACGAGCAATTTTTCCGTTTCCTACAAGGTTTTCTGCTCTATCAAGAATATTTTCCAATTTCATTTTGAAATGTCGTCTGCAAACTCTTTCAATTTGGGACAGTCAAAATTTGTTGTTTGGGAAAGGTTTAAACTAGAATCTAGCTACTAATGTGTAAATACAACATAGAATTTCAAGGAAAGATATACCATCTCTCGCCTCATGATGAGCAGTGTCTCCTTTTGACACAAGTCTAATTATTGTCATAAATAATGATCTGCAATTTTGATATGCCTCAGTAATGAATATGGGCTCTTGGGCGCTATTACACAACACCAAGCCCAGTTGAAAGCAGCAGCTGATGACAATGAAGAAGCATGAGAAGTATCACTATTTTCTTCATGATTTCTTTGGAAACAACTACAGTGAACCCTCGTTTAACCGGACCCGATTATCCGGATGTCTCGCAATCCGAACGAAATTGTAAGGGAACGGAATTATTGGACCAGTTTGTTGCAGACGACTTTTGAAAACATTGTGGGTAAAGGAGAAATTGCTCGTGACGAGCAATTTCTCCTTTTCCCACAAGGTTTTCTGCCATATCAGAAGTTCATCACGTTTTGATATGTCTTCTGCAAACTCTTTCAATTTGGGACGGTCGACAATTTGGCGTTTGCTAAAGGGTTATAAGTATATACCGCTCATACAGACCGTTTATGTCTTAATGTGAATAAGAACATGCTCTGCTTCATTAGTCCGGATTATTCGGTAAACCGGACATTTTGTTGGGAACGGACATGTTCGGATAAACGAGGGTTCACTGTATTATAGAAGGTGAAAATGTTTTACACATGTAATTTCTCCTTCCGCAATAGCTGTATCTTAATTCATCTCCTGTAGATGTTTTAAAATCAACAACAGAGGAGCTCTGTTATTCGTGTAAAAGTTGATGTCTCCTAACCACTTACAAAGAATATAACAAAACTTGAAATGAATATTACATTGGTAAACCAATTGTTGCACGCATCATTATATCAAATACTATGTCTCACCATCAAAAATACTTTCATAGCTTAAGATTCCAATCTTAACAATTTACTCCTAACATATGTGTTTTGGCACATTAAGGGCAAATAACAAAATAAAACATCAAGACATCAAGTCATTCTTCTCAAAAACAACAACATATTGCCTTTTGTTATCACTTTCAATCCTCATAAATCTAATGAAAAGTACGATACAGAATATTGATACAGTCAACAACACTTTGTGCCATGTTTCACTTTTTTTTTCAGCCTGAGACCAAAATAAACAAATAAAGATCATCCTATTATGTTAATACATTACCACCTAACACCACATTTTTGCATCTTGCAGCAGATGACTTTCAAAAAGCATTGTGGCAAAAGGAGAAATTGCTTGTCCCAAGCAATTTCTCCTTTTGCCACAATGCTTTTTCAATCTATTTGCATATCACAACAGCAGAACTGTAAGCTTTTTCACATGTTTACAAAGGTTTCCTAAAGTCAACTGGTTCAAGTAAAAAAAATGTAGTCTGCAGGTTGTAAAGAGGTAATCTACAATACAATAGTGATTTTCACCATTGTATACAGACAGAACTTTCATGGTAATAACTCAAACACATCTGCCTGTCTCTGAAGTCATAAACAGAAAAACAACACATTGTGCCCTGTTTTACTTACTTTCCCAAATTAATGAGACCAAAAATCCAAATGTGAAGATCATCCTATTCTTATAAAATTATACCACAACTATCATATACCAACAGACTTATTATCGAGGACACTCAAACACATCCGTCTGTTTCTGTAGTCACTTACAGAAAAACAACACACTGTGCCCTGTTCCACTCTTTATGAGACAAAAAATCCATATGAAGATCATCCTATTCTTATAAAACTATACCATAACTATTGTATACCAACAGACTTTTTATCGAGGTAACTCAAACACATCTGTCAGTCTCTGTGGTTACATACAGAAAATCAACACACTGTGCCCTGTTTCACTTTACTAACTTTACTAACTTAATGAGACCAAAAATCCAAGTGAAGATCATCTTATCATTGTTAAACTATACCACAACTATCGTATACCAACAGACTTTTCATCAAGGAAACTCAAACACATCTGTCTGTCCCGCGCATCTCCCCAGCCTCCATTGGGTTTCGGGTCGCGAAGTTTTAGCCCTGAATAACTGCCTACAGTCACTGTGTTGGGGAATAAATGGTTTCTATTAAGGTTTATCATCCTCTGCACCAGCTTCTTCTTCTCCTCTGGCTTACAGTTTTTCCCTTTGTGATGAACACCACTGTAACAAAATAGAATGAATTATTGTTTAAACCCTTTCCCAAACAATAACGACATTTGACCACTTTGTTGCAGACGACTCTGTAAAACATTGAGGGAAAAGGAGAAATTACTCGTGACGAGCAATTTATCCTTTTCCCATAATGTTTTCTGGCCTATCGGAAGATTTTTTTCCAATTTCATCCCATTTTGAAATGTCGTCTGCAAACTCTTTCAATTTGGGACAGTCGAAAATTTGTTGTTTGGGTAATGGCTAAATATTTTGCTCTTTCATATTTCTAAGTACATGTACAAGAATATGTACAAGAATAAATAATTAGTGAGTTTGATTCAATCATACACAATTAAAACTTAATTGAAACCTGCTTTTTTCATCTCTTCATTTTGTATTTAATCCTTTACCAAACGTTAAATTTCCGTATGTCCAAAATTGTAAGAGTTTGCAGACTACATTTCAAACTATGATGAAATTCAAAAATGATCTTCAGATAGGGCAGAAAACATTGTGGGAAAAGGAGAAATTGCTCATTAAGAGCAATCTCTCCTTTTCCCACAATGTTTTCTAGAGTTGTCTGCAACAAAGTCGTCAAATGTCGTTATTGTTTGGTAATGGGTTAAGTAAAGTGTCCAAACACATGTGGTTGACAGTGGTGCAGTTGTATATTGTATAGAGGGTCCCATGTTCAATTCTTGTAAGCAGCAAGGTGAAAACAACCAACAAACTAGAGCAGAATTGGTTGCATATCAGGAAACAGATTTGAGATTGATGAATGTAGTTGTAAGAACTTGTTTCACAATCATTGTAAAATAGATAAGTTTAAACCAAAGGGTCTTTACATCTTAAAAATAAAAACCTCTTAAATTAACTAAAGTTTTTGTTTTCTATAAAGTAATATCTTAGCTATTCTATGGCCTACGCTTAGGAACAGACATAACATCATTAATTCATTAAATACATATTTTTAGTTTAATCAACACAATTTATTACTAGGTAAAACCTAGGCAATTGAGGCAAAACATTTTGAGTATATTCACGTGTAACATCAAAAATTAAAGTCAAATATTAGGTCAAGACACATTTCCATAAACAACAAAATACTGTTAAGGACCAAAACTATGGGAACCAATTTGTCTAAATGGGTTTTATATTGCTTCATAGATCATTTCATTTATGCTTCGATGCCAGATTCATAAAGATGGAGATTGGTTCCAAATTAAACTGGCCATAAGGGCTAGTCAAGCTACGTAGAACCATTGACATTCTATACATCAGGGGTCCGTTTTACTAAACAACTTACGGAAAATGTTTGCGTAAGTCATAATTGATTAACATGGATAATATCTTCAATGAAAGTACAATATTGCAATGTCACACGTCATTGGAAGCGTCTCGGAGAGACGATTCCAATGATGTGTTACTTTGCAATATTGCTTTGCCAAATATTGAAATAAAAGGACTTGTTGTTTTAGACTTACGCAAATCTTAAGCGTAAACTGTTTAGTAAAACGGGCCCCAGGTGAGAGAAACAGTCTCTCATGAAAACCAAACCACTGTCACAGGGATTTGAACCCACACAGAGAAGTACCTTGTGATATCTGTACTCTAACCACCAAGCTACAGAGACCTCCTAACATAATTAGCTCTTCACAAATGTGAACCACAGAAACCCCAAAAAGTCCTGAATTAACTCCTAAGAATGCTGGGTAGAATTCTAAAAATGGATTTTTGTGTTGTCTGCTTTTCAAAACCTTAAATATCTGCTTAATTTTTACGAGGAAAGATACTCGGAATAGCATACAGGTTAGATTGGTGGCTGGCCTGGATCTAACCGTTTGCATAAGCATGAAGTCAGTTCCAGCACTTTAAGGGTTAAACTTTTAAAGAGATGGATATATAAGAAGGAAGCTTCAGCTAAGACTTACCATTCGCCCATATGGAAGACTCTGGTTGCTTTCATTTTGAGCACCCTAACCTGGTTAGGTATACATTTACTGCTGACATGTTGAAGGGTCCAGTCCCAGTTATAATCATCAAAATTACAAAATTCCTAGAACAAGAAATGGAATCAGAACAGCTGTTAGTAAGGTTGGGGTTTTTTTTTTGCATTAAAGTACACAGGCTTAATCTTTACCATCAGCAGATGACATTTCTTTTTTGCTTGAGCCAGAAGCAGACGACTTAAGAAAAACTTTGTAAACATGTGAAAAAACTTTCAGTTCTGCCATTGTGATATATGAATAGACTGAAAAAGCACTGTGAAAAAAGAGGAATTGCTTCCCACAAGCAATTTCTCCTTAAGCCACAGTTCTTTTTGAAGTTGTCTGTTGCAAGATGCAAAAATGCTTGTTGACACAAAGATTTCTACCTGATATCATAAAGAATATGTTGGCTTGTTTTTTTCCTCTCATTTTTCTTGTATGGTGTTGTTTTCAATTTGGACAATTCACAAATGGTAATCAGTTAGAATTGTATTATCTAATATCAGCTTAGTTCAAAAGAATTGGCCAGTTTTGATTGGCTAAAACAATTTATTGAAAGCTCCATGAAGAAGATATGAACAAAAACACACTGTGTCAAAAGTGTTTTGGGTGTTCTTGTAAGATATCAAAGTGTTAAATAGCATTTCCCTTTAATCATAAATAAATTTCATATTTTAATCATAATAATACACAAATTACATATAGTTAATTATGATCCGGTTTGCTGATATCATAATACATTGACTGAGGAACTTTAATCTTGCAGACAAATGAAATTTTGAAGCTATTACCCCCAAACATAACTGAAATTTAAAATATCTCTTTCTCCCACAGCCATTGGAAAGTTGTCTGCAGCAAGCACAATTTTCATCTGCTGTTGCTTTATTAATTTGATTAATTTAGTTTGTTGCTTCTACTTTGAACCACTCTCATAATGATATAATTTATATTATATACATCATATATGAACTTTATATGAGGTCAACATTATTTCAGTTAAGTTGCTATGCCCGACTCTTATTGATGATGAAAGTCAGCATACTCAATTGCCCATAATTGCTGTTCAAGCAGGGTAGAAAAATTTGGCAATCCGTAAGTCAGTGCGAAGACTGCCTCTCATGAAAATTCAAATGCAATCACTCAGATTTGAACCCATCGAATGGGGCCATGTGATTTAGAGTTCCGTGGGCTAATCACTAGGCCATGGAGGCCCCTAATGAAATTACAAACAAAGGGTTTGACGGATTACTTTAGTAAGTGCTTCACATTTGCGATGCACTTACTATAGTGCGCTGATATCAAGCACTGCGCGACATTTGTTGGTGTGAGAAGCATGGATATTGTATATTGCATTTAAATGTTGGAGAAGTTATGTAACCCTATATGATAGATCAATATCAATACTTACTTTGGCACATGTTTTAATTGCTTTCCACAAATCCGCTGTGAAGGTCATACCCATATTATGTCTTGATGATATCCAGTTGGCTATCTCAACCTGAAACAACAAATCTCATTGGTCAAATGATTCATGAAGCGGCTTTTGTTTGTTAAATAACAAAATGAAGGTTTCACATTTAAATTTAGATATCTCAATTTGAAATAATAAATTTCATTGGTAAAAGACAATTGAATTCTCTTTCAGTCCGTTAATGATAAAAACTTGGATACATATCCGTATAAATATATCTCAACCTGAAATAACAAATCTCATTGGAGAATGATGCTTGATGTGCCTTTTAATTGGATAGCTACAGAATTGAAATAACATTTGTGTTAAGATATCTTAACCTGAAACAACAAATCTCATTATCAGCTATAACTGCTTGAACTGCTCTTATCAAAACAAATTCCCATTTTGTGACAACAGTTCCATCTTGATATCACCAGAAGGATACTTGGTTGACATAAATACCTGAAATCTGATGGATTTGTTCTGACATAAACTTATCATAAATCTCATATATGTAAGCTTGTAAACAAGTACAATCACCTCTTCTAGAAAAATATAGTAAAAATAATAAAAGAATGTGTTGCTTGTGAAATGATCATGTCTAGTGTTTTCAATTTGGACAACTCACTCATATTGTATTTTGTAGTAGCATTAACATGATATGGGTATACTTAATTAGATATGAAGAGTACTCGAAGCAATCTTGGGTTTTGAGATAACTTTAAGATGGGGGCAACAATATTTTGAAGATGCATGTAAGAACACAACCAAAGCCAATAAAACCTTTCCGCAATCACAAATAAGTGGCACCCAAAATACTTAGCTTTAAATGGCCCAATATGCGAAAGACCAAAATTAATCCAATTAATGATAAAAAAGTAGAGACCACATTGAGAGTTAGGTGTAGTGAGTGCTTCACGTTTGTGAAGATTTTTACCATAGTCTTGCATTGAACCCTTGGCTTATCACAACCACAAATGTTAAACTCAAAGTTATTGGGTATTGTAAAACGAAATCATGATCTTACCAAACAGAACATTTATGATCATTTAGATTAATGCATAAAAGACAAGTTCTGCTCTTGTCACAATGTTTTCTTCCCGAAATCATAGAGAAATCTAATTTTTTCCCAATTTAAGCAACTCATAATAGCCAATTTAGGAGTATGTAAGCAAGTCACCAAACTTTGCTCTCACCTGAGATTACTCAATATTTTATAATATAACCCTGGACCAGTAAGACTCCTACCATGGAAAGTCTATACCAAGTCAAATGCATGTTTTATTGGTGATAAGAAGTTTTCAAATTACTGTGACAATCAAGTGGATTGTGGTTATTGTGGCTTATCCAAACTAAAAGCATCAGCAGGCAAATTGAAATGTAAAAATGTTTAAGAATATAATTTACTATACAATCCATATACATGGTTTGAAACCAATGTGACAAAAAAGGGAATTCTTCCTGGAGCAATTCATATTTTTATCACAAAAGTTTCATAAGACTTCTAAAGCGTAAGCAAGGTATTTCTACAACAATCAACAATATCAGGAAAATATATCAAATTACTACTGCACCATTTGGTTTGACACTATAAGCAGCCTTACTGCTTTTAAACAAATGGTCATTATTTAAAAACAAAAATAACAATATCACTTAAAAGAAATCCATCAGAAATAGAAAAGATATCTATTTGTAGCTGCTGAATAATCTGTTTTCAAAGAGGGATATGACTATGTTATTCAGGCCAATTGCATTTTGCATTTGTCTCCAATTGATCCCATATGTATGTCAAACACCATTGGTCCCTGTGCCATAAAGATCAAACACATAGATGATATTGAAGCATTGTGCCAAGACCCATTCTAGCTACCATAACGATGTAAACCCGAACAAATTTCCCCTAATGCAGCATTGCGCTAAATGATGATATTGTGGTATAGCACCAAATGGAAAATAGGCTCTTCCATGTGCATTTTTGTATTCTACAGGCTTTGACCCAATAGTTCATAATACCTAATGAATTCTGCAGAAGCATCCAGAAACACTTTGACAAAAAGACAAATTGCTCATGATAAGCTATCTATCCTGCTGACACAATTGTTGGTACCAAAAAGTATGAAGGCACAATAGTTGGTACCAAAAGTGGTAACAAAAATTATCTTAATTTCGCAAAGTATTTCATCTTCTGCTTCTTTTAATTTGGACAAGTCACAAATTCCCATATGGAGGAATGGTTTAAGATATTTCAAAATGAACTGATATTTAATGATAAAAGGCAACCACTTTGCATTCCCTTTCCTCACCCTTGCTGCCATCACTGATCATGGAGAAAACCTTAAACCACACTGCACTTCTAATGATAAAAATACCCTGACATTGATCATTTTCCCTCAGAATTGACAAACCACCATTTTACAAAAATGACAAGACCTTAAATTATTTACATCATACCGAAGATAAGAACCAGAGTAAAATTAATCTACATAGTATATTATACCTATGTGATATATGTGACATGTGTAATAAAGTTAAATCTCATAAAAATACATTTATTCATCATTCTTTTCTTTCAAATTCAGAATCTAAATTACTGGTACATTTTTGGAATAATTCCATTGCATGATATTTCAATGTACATATCATGCAATATTAAATCATCACTTGCGGAAATACGGCAATAGCTTCTTTCCCACCTCTTTCAAACGCCATCTACAGCAGAAACAACTATTTCAAAACGGTTAGATAAAGTTCTTATTGTTAAATCCTGAGGAAAAAGATCCTATTTTTCAAAGCAGCACCTCTTCGTTCAGCACAGGTGTCCATACTTCCATCATTTCCGTAAAATTTAAACGTCCAGACTGTAACACATTTTAACATATTACACTGAGATAAATTGGACAATAAGATCAAACACATTTGGTCAGATCACAGTCCCTGCACATCAGTCTTGACATAATACTTTCCTTTAAGAATTTGTTTGGTAAAATGCTAGCAGTATGTCAAATATTTGGACTAATTTGATTGGAAGCGAAAGTTGTTTTTCCACTACATTTCTGTCTAAACTACAATCAGTACAATTTGCACCTCGAATAATAGCACTGATACGCATTGTCCTTTGTAAGGCATCAACTAATTTATGAAATAACCATTCAAGGGAGACAATTAAATCATGTCACCAGTCTATGTCTTCATAGTTTTATTTTTACTTAATGAAAAAGCAAAAAGGAATTGTTTATTTCTATAAAGAATAATTCTTATAGATATATTGGAGATATAAGAAGATTTAAGAGCAAGTATACAATATAATTTCAATGATTCCTAGTCAAACAAACACTCTGTGTGGCTAGAAGCATACCTTGCCAGCGTTGTGTTGATAGTTTTGATTTTTGTCGTAATTCCCTGCAGCAAGCATCTTGCACTCTTTGCAATCTCTGAAATGGCAGAAAAAAAGACTTAACACATTACCAAACAACAACAACATTTGACCAGTTTGGTGCAGACGACTCTTGAAAACATTGTGGGAAAATGAGAGATTGCTCTTAACGAGCAATTTCTCTTCTTTCCACAATGTTTTCTGCCCTTTCCGAAGATTCTTTTTCAATTTCATAACATTTTGAAATGTCGTCTGCAAACTTTTTGAATTTGGGACAGCCAAAAATTTAGCATTTGGTAAAGGATTAAACATCTTTCTTATGTGGTTTAAAGGGGTTTGTTCTCAGATGAGAAAAGATGAAAGTTCAACAAGATGTCGTTGAAACAATAAAGTTTTGGATTGCTGTAAGATGTACAACTGATAGAAGTTATAAGATGTATAATTAATTCAGGAAGTTTCAATATATCTAAGTATGTGCAGTCTATATGGGATGGATCTCAGATTCTTTGAAACAATTTTGTAATCTTTGATATATTTCCTTCTACAGTTACATTTAACAGAACTATTTGTTTCTTAGATTAAAGCACCAGCAAAATAGAACTGTTTTTACCTGTTGCTTTGTTGAAAAAAAGTTTTTTGTTTGTTTGTTTCAAATGATATATTTAACACTTATAGTGATGGAACCCACTTCATGCTTATGTAAACAGGTTAGATCCAGGCCAGCTGCCAAGTAAATTGGTGGGTGGCCTGTGTTCTAACCTGTTTGTGATGCTGAAAATCTTTCATCAAAATTAAGCAAATATTTAAGATTTTGGAAAGCAGATGTCACAAAAGTCTTTCTTTAGAAAATTACCCAGCATTCTAAGGTTTAACACAATGTGTCTATAAAGTAAAATATTACCCAACTAACTAATTTGTATATAAGGATAGATAACATTTAGGATTTACTTGTTTCTAAGGTTCCACATCATTTGTAGTGTGGAGATGACATCGGGCGTCACATAATAATCTTCTTCCAGAAGTAACACTAGTCCTTTGTAGTTCTGCATAACATCAATTACATCGAACACATGGTGTAACTGAAAATTGAGCATATATGGGTTTTACATCTTGCAAGATTATTTCAAGTATGTTGGGATACTCGACTCATGATAACAGGGAAACACCACAAACTGCACTGCACATAAATGCTGGTCAAGCCAAGTAGAACCATAGGCACTCTTTGAATCAGTTGGTAGACTGCCTCTCATGAAAATCAAAATACCATCACCAGTATTTCAACCAATGCCAAACTGAATCAAAGCGCTGATAGCGCTGAAGGACTAAGGTGCGTTTAAAGCAAGATGATTGAGGATACATTTGAAAATATCTTTGGGCATAACCTTGAGGAAATCAGCTGCTCCTTTTACCACCTATACTATAATGATTATTTCTGTGAACAGAGACTGAACGATAGTCTTTTTTTGGAACATCTGGACATTTTATGATTTCCCATGAGGCAACAGTTATAATAATATAGAGCAAAACAAGCGAGTAAATCCGGACTAAATTTTTAGTTCCAAGAAGGTATTAGTCCGCACAGTTAAGGTGGATATTTAATGAGTAATGGGGGTCATACCGCTGTTTGTGTATCGATAAAGTACTGTCCCTCAAAAACTGGTATGTAAATTCAATGGACTAAGGTGCTGACGCACCCTTAGTCCAAAAATGATCATATGAACAAACATTGATTGTATGGTGAATTTAAAAATGTCTTGCAGAAGATAACTTTTAAAAGCTTTGTAGTGTATTGAGATGACCCTCATAAAGGTGAGCAATTATTCCTTTTGTCGCAATGTTTATAACCTAACAGAGCCTTGCAATACTTCAAGCACACTTTTCAACCTCCTCAAGGGAAGGGGTTTGAGTTTTTTCATCCTTTTGTCACAATAGTTTCTGCCAATGCACTTTTTCATGAAAAAATATTATTTGCTGATGCTATCAATTTTAACACGTCACAATTTCAAAATTCAAATACAGCAGTAGAAAATTTGGTAATAATCATACAAATTTCAATACAGCAGCTGAAAAGTGTGTTAAATTCAAGTCAAATCCAATCAAGCATAATTTCAATCATAAAACAAAAGACCAGGGTACAGTTTTACTAAGCAACTTAAGGAAAATATTTGCGTAAGTTAAAACTGATAAACATGGATAGTATCTTCAATGAAAGTACAATATTGCAATGTGACACGTCATTGGAAGCGTCTCGGAGAGACGATTCCAATGATGTGTTACTTTGTAATATTGCTTCGCCCAATACTGGTATAAGAGGAATTGTTGATTTAGACTTAAGCAAATCTTAAGCGTAAAACTGCTTAGTAAAACGGTACCCAGTAACGCACCTTCCAGAACCAATGATGTTTTGTTTGGCAATATTTGGCTTCCCTATAATGTCCGTATTTATCTGGTGAGTGGGCATTCTTACATTTCTTCTTCATCGCTCTGAAACAAAGAATAGATTGATAACATCTTTTTCCCTTCCCTTCATGCATAAAGTTTTTGTTAATGTTTTGGAGGGTTTTTTTTCCAGAAAGAGAATATAGGCAGGGGTAGTTTGACATGACATTTCACTCAGTTTAAAAATAAAAACTCTTAGTTTTCGCGATTCTTTGTTTTTTGGCTACATAAGAGCCCATTGAATTTAAGATTTGAGTCCTAAAACTCATTTGTTTCAATTGAAAAATGATCCCTGTGTAGGCACTTGTCATTATTAGCTTGTCAAGACAATTCTAATAAAGAGCCACAATGTCTGTTTTAAAAAAAAGAAGAAAGGGAGCTTAGTGATGTGAAATACTGATATAATACATAATTAAATATTGTTATCAGTTAATCAACATGCATTCAAAGTCAGTGTGATCCCAAGACTCGATTAAATGCAACTTGTGCAGAAGGGAAACAAAACCACTGTATACAATAATTTTTAGTCAAAATTATTTCCCACCCATATTACTATAATTAAACAATATTTTTCATATACTACCATTCTCATGAACTTCTGCTTTCAATTGAATATGTGATGTGGATAGTCCATGAAATCATAAATCAAAGAGATTTTTTGATTGGGGTTTAATGCTGTGTCAACAATTGTTCAGTTATATCTTAGCCTTGCTCAGATTAACTAGAACTATTCTATCACTCTGAAGTATCTGGCCAAAGGACATACCAACAATGCTTTCTTTCTGTGCAAGTGGGGCTCAAACCTGGGACACCAAGGTTGCATGTCCAACATTTAAAACTTTGGGTCACACAGGACGCACCCCCCCACCCCCAACGGGAGAACATGAAATAAGTGTCTAAAAGATGTCTAAACATAACATTTATAATGCAAAAGAACCCCTCAACCTTTACATAGATAGGTCAAGTTAGAAGACTATGACATAAATAATGCATAAAACCTATAACATTTTATGGCATCATACATTAATAATGCATCATGAATGCCCTATTGCTGACTCTGTCCTTTGACTTTGGAAATCAGTCTCTACGAAAATTTAACCTCCATCTGTTATTTCGCTTTGTTACAAATGAAAAAGAAATCTGATGAAACCAATAAAAAAATAGAAATAACTTATATAGAGAATATTATGCTATTGTCTTTTGTTATCAATGTTATCAGTCAGGGTAAGGAGAATTGATAATGGGCGAGGTTTACCGAGCCCTTTATCAATTCTCCTTACCCTGACCGATAACATTGATAACAAAAGACACTAGCATAATATTCTATTTATCTAGTAACGATAACTTTAAGAAAAGATACAGACAATAATTCTTTTAAAGTGCGATGAATCAGGCTTTACTCTATTTTAATCAATCGACGTAGGAATTTTTGACCCAAATACGCGATGACGTAGATTACGCGAAGTGACGTAATGACAAAAAGTACTTTGTTCGTTGTTTTGATCGATTTTAAACCCAATTTAACTCAAAAGTAATAACTGGATGGACATATCTTTATTTGACAGTTATTTCAATTCATTATTGAATAGATCGCCCTACAAAATGTTCTCAATTATGCCTCGCTTCGATAAGTTTACTCATGCATAGAGTTCATTACACATTATGACATAATGTACAAGGACAGTAAACACAGTCATCAATTCGAAAAACAAACCCCGATGACAACAGTATATCGATGAATTATTCTGCGGACTTTGGACCATAGCATTGATAAAAGATAATGGATCCGACATTCAAGACAGTTCCATAGAAAAAGAAGCAATTTAACTCAATGTATTGTTATTTGTTGTGGTGTCATAACCATTCATGTTTGGAACGATGGGATGAAGACATAGGTGGAAAAGAAACCTGGAGTTCAGTGAGCGGATGGAGAGCTAAAGCATTTTGGACCACAATCACTATAACCGAGAGTTGCAGGTGGGTTTCACTTATGATTTTTGTTTCCTTAGATTGTCAAACACATCTTATTATTGTCATTCGAAATAGATGAATTGATCTACTTGTACACCGACTGAACATTTCTGTCCTGTTATTTGCATTATTTCTGTTAGACTGGTGACAAATACATTTGGGCCCCTCACATTTTTAACCATATCATTCCTGGGTAGTAGGTCATTCTTTTTCTATTGATTCTTGTCTTGTCAAACATTGCTTTGGGATTGTCCTTTTTTCATACCAATCATCTGCCTTAGAAACACGCCTGACCAAAATTTAGATAAAGATTGAACTGTGCAAGATAAAAGGGGAATATTCATGGGAGAAACCTGAGGGCCTTTGTATTGCATAAAGTTTATTAATGTCTATTGCATATCTTGTTGTTTCTGTTGAACTTGTCTGTGTCTTGAATTTCTGGTGTAAATTATGTAAAATGAAGTACATGTATGTTCATTCAGAATTCATTTCCTAAATTGCTTTTTATTTCTACTTTCAGGACTGTGTGGAATTCCTGATGTTTTCAATATGAGCCAATTGTTTCATTTTTCCTTAATGATTTCCACCCTTCCAATAAATCAACACATTGATTTCTGAATATTTCTTCTTAAAATGTATCAAAACAGCATTTATCATTATTTTATACTATTTAATATCAATAGAAAACTCTTGAAAATGTTTTTGGAAGGGAAAATTCTTAAACTAGGCAATTTCTCTTTTCAAAAAATGATTCCAATTCATATAGTCTACTCTATGCATTTGGGATGGTCAACAATGTGTTGCTTTGAAATTGTAATGGTTTCATTTCCACACATTCATAACCTTAAAGTAGTTTGCCTATGTAATTTTTCTTTAAGATTTGAAAGAAAAAGAGTGAAGGAAAATTTGCTTGACATAAGTAATAAACCCTTCTTTCACAGTGTTTCAAATTGCGGCCATTTAGAAGAAAATAGCAAGTTGGTGTTATTGACTCATGAGGTATGTTGTGAATGGTTATATTTGATTACGATATGAATAATAATGTTTTTCTCAAGATATCAGGTAGAGAATAGAGATCATCATGGCAAAAGGATTTATTGCTCATATTGAACAGTTAATAATTCTTTTGTCACAGTGATATCAAAATCATTTGCTTAAGGCAAGGCATAGCAGGGTATTGTTAAGTCATGGTGTAAGTTATTCTATAAATCACAATCATTACTGGAAATACAGAGTAATTTTTCAATAATCAAGGTCATTTATTTATCTGTTTTCTATTTTTTGTTATAATTATTGAGGATTTGCCTTCTTTCTCAAGCAGGAACTTTTCAAAGTTGTGTTTTTAAGTTAAGTGTATGCATTTAATCTTTTTTCATAAAGTTATATTTTGGTTTTTGATTTTGAAAATAAAATATCAAAATTATCGGGAATCTTGAGTTCTTGTTGACGTGTTGACTCCTTTGTGTATATGCGGTGGTTGTTTCAGTAGGTCAAAAGTAGTTCCGGCTATGTTGATCATGTGATACGTCACGTGACGCATTGACCTGATATCACTTATTTATATCAGGCAGGCGATATCAGTCAGTGAATGGGCTAGTTGCTAGATAAAAAAAGATATTTCTCCTTTCGTCACAATGTGTCTTCCTGATATCATAAACAAAATGAGATTATTTGTGTTTTATCATTGCACCTAGTATCGCTTTCTTTAAGGGTTAAAAAAAACAAATCTGTAGTGACTTGAATACCGGTATTATTGGTACTGCTAGGAGGATGGAAATAATAGAAATACATACTCTTCCTTTTTCATATTTCTGGGACAATCTTTGGGATCCTCCCCCGGGAATTGGTCAGGATAAAGTTGTAAAGAAAACGGGAAGAAAATTTGGATCACCTGAAATCAGAGAAAAGGATACAATCAGACATTTCATGCAATCAAATAACTAAAAAATATTATTTCTGGTTTAAAGGGATTAAAAAGGGGTTTCCTATTACACCTATTGTAACACATCTGCAATTGAAAACCATAAACGCAACAATAACAGGAACTCCTTGCAAAAGCGGACCTTTCTGCATATATCTTAAAAGAAAAAATTTATGCACAGTAACACTATCAGAGGAAGTAATAATCTTTTATTTTTTTTCTTGCTCTATTTGCTGACATTAAAACACATCATAATTGACAAATTTTCTTTTGCTCTTGATTTCACTTTAAACTGGTCACTCAATCCAATATGAAGGAATTGGTTAAACAAATTCGCCTATCAATGATGTCAAATCAAGGAAAGCTGTTACTGCCCTTTCAAAAGACACATTTTACGTCATCAGTGTCCCATTATGGAATAATTCATTATCTTTCTATCTCGTAGGCTGGCCTCATGACAATAGAAATACTAGATCAAAACAAAAAAAGCAAGGCAACAGATTTTCAAGTACCCTAAGTGGGCCATGCTCTTACAATGACCTAGTTAAAGATTTTTTGCTTAACCCTACCATTTTTTAATCAACAGGTATTCTCATTTAAAGGTGCTTGTTCACACAAGAAAAAAAATTGAAAGTAAAAAAAAAAGATGTTGAAACAATGGGGGTTTTGTATTACTGTTTGATATTTAGGAAGCGTCAATTTATCCAAGTATATTATCTTAATACGGTTATTATGCAGTAGATCTCAAAAAATGTCACGCTTTTGGATCAAAGAACATGTTAATTCTCTGTATACACACTTTAAACAGTTAGCAACAATCTAATATAGTGATCATACAATAGTACAGCTGTAGTGCAGTTTTAAGAAAAATAACTTAAATTTCAAATTTCTTTTCATCTGTGAACAAGCACCTTTACCCCTACCTACAGCAGAGGATTCAAAAAACCATTTCTTTTAAAGCCTTTTTTTTTTGTAGAAAGAATTGTCAACTGCATGATACATGAGGGAAAAAAGCTTGCGAATCCATTATTACTTCAGACCAAAAGTTAATTGAGGTTATTTGTTTTATTGCATGGAAGGTTTACACACCAATAGTAGTGATAAGGTGTTAATTTGAGATGTACCTTTTTATTAGGGAAGCTGATATGGATATTGTGATGCCTCATTGTTATCCTGTTACATTATGATGTGTATCCGGATAGCCATAACTATTTTTGTCTACATTAGTGTAGAAATACAAATTCTTGAATCTTATCTTATACCCTATACAGTTTGTCCCAGTTTTTATTTTTTATCGATGAGAATCGATTTCAGGTGTTTTTGTCTCATTTCATGATAACACATGGACCTGTATTTTGTCATAACCTTTTACCTAACGCCAAATTTTCCACTGTCCCAAATTGAATGAGTTTTCAAACTATGTTTCAAACAGTGATGACATTAAAACACAAACTTCTGATAGGGCAGAACACATTGTGGGAAAATGAGAAATTGCTTGTCACAAGCAATTCCTCCTTTTCCCACAATGTTTTCCACCAGAGTTGTCTGCAACATTTAACTTGTCAAATGTTGATATTGTTTGGTAAAGGGATAAAGGGGCTAAATATTTTAAAGCAACACAGTGGGGTTTTTTTCATGGAGATAACGGGAATTTCAGGAGATAACAGGTAACTTGACTTGTAGATAATAAAGTGACAACCAACTTTTTTATGTGTAAAGAGGGGTTTGTTCCCGGAACGTCAACTCGAATGTTGTCACACCAGGGTGATTTTAGGGATAAGGAGGACCTTCAAGGGAACGTCGACTATCGATTTTCTTACTACTGATAAAGTGTTAACATTTATTATGTGGTTTAATTGGGAACTCAGAAAAATGTAATGACTTTAACTTTATTTATTCATGTACATCATTTTTATTGACTCATATCGACGGTATCTGTCCGAGAAAAGTAAAAGGCATGTAGTTTATAAAAACAAGAAAGATTTCACATTCTTGAATAGCATTCCTGTTCTAACTAAAGTCATCATTGAATATTCATAATTAATATTAAACTGATTGGATAAAGTCTGAAAATATGATAGGCACCATACACTTTGGAATCAGACAGTTAACCTAAGTGGACAGGCTGAACTACGAAGTGCTCTGACGTCTTTATGGAATCAGTAGGCTGGTAGCCTGTGTCTTCCTCCATATGACTTAAATAATAGCTAAAAGTCGTAAATTTTCAAAAGAGCGATTAGAGAAACATGATTGCACGACTTGATGTTTACCAGGAAGAAAGGTTTTAAGTCATCAACGGCATCATAACTGAATATGGATGGTATAAATCTCGTAAAACTTGGTTCGAACAGGTAAATATGTTCTGTGAAACACGCTATCACCATAGCCTCGTGATAGGTGATTGTGAGGATTTCTTCCGAATATTGTCTAATGTTAGTAAAAGGATGAACAGTCTTGTGCATCGCATCTCTATAATACTTTACGTACTCTCATTCGTTCTTTCTGTATATGTATCCATCTGGTGCCAAGTTGTGCCTACCTTTTCTTTATGCAATGAACTTGACATTTAGCTGTGCATTCATGATGCAGTCTAAAATGAAGTACAAGTAAGATAACCATGTGCTAGCTCTACTAAATATCAACAAAACTATTAGTATTAAACAGTTTTTATACTTAATGCTTTTAAAGAATCCAAAGTTTATTCATTGCAGTCATTGCAATTAAATCAGTCGATAAATATCGGAATTTAACAATTATCTATTCATTAATTCAGACGATAAGTTTCTACAGTTGGATTTTCCCTTTATCAACTTTTTTATTGATGTTATGTTCCCCATGGTAGGCCCCCTAATCCCCAATTAGCAAAGGTGTGATGAAAATTCGAGTCAACGTTCAGGGAACACACCAAAGAGGGCTTGACACAGGTGTCATTATTGAGAATGTGTGTAACAAAATGTGAGCTTTTCCTTAATTGGCAACATTATTACTTTCAAATCCAACTGACATCATGTATACAAATCTAACCTGTTTGCATTTATATATAAGCATGAAGTCAATTCCAGCACTGTAAGGGTTAAAAAACCATTGAAACAAAATCATAAATTGCTCCTCACAAGCAATCTGACCTTTAGTCAAAATAGTTTCTTCTTATTAGTAATTTGTCCTTTTTACACAAGGGTTTCTACCGAATAAAAACAGAATTCTTGTTTTGGAGTTATTTTTGTTGTATCCTGTTGGTTTTGAATTGGACCAGACAAATTCCTGTGTAGGGTGGGGAGATGGTGGGGGAGATATTGGTTAAAAGGGAAATAGGAAATTAGCCAATTAATCCATATTCAAGAAGGATTTAAACTGAGTAGACTGACACTTGGTAGACAGAAATCCACTTCCGACAAATGCTCATTAATTTCTAGTGTATGCACATCAAGGTTTCTGATGCTTCACCATTCTTCAATACATACATTCTCCTTTTCTCACATTTCTGTAATAGTTTTACGGAAAACTGTTGAATTCCAAGCAAGGTTTAGTAAAAGCTTAATCATGTTAACAAAACCGAAAATCTCAATTTCATAAATTTTATAAGTACTTTTTGTTATCTAATTTTCTTGATGTTTTGGTCAATTTCAAATTTGTTTGCCTTTATCTTCTTTCAGGATTTTGATGCACAAAGAAAATGAAAATAAGCGAAGATGTAATTGTAAGATAAAAATGATTTTAGTAGAATGCACTATGCCACATTGTCAGAATCTTTTCTCGATTCAATTTTGCCAGCCACAAAAAAAAGGCATTTGAATATGCTCATAAGACGGATTGTAAAATCTATCATCTTTTAAAGGCCAAAGGAAAATGTATTTTAATACAAACAACTACCATTGTAATAACTAATAAAGAGTAAAACATATTGAGAGACACTTACAGGACAGAAATCCACTTCGGCCACCAAGTCGTTGATTTCCTGAGAATACACGTCATGACTAATGATGATCAGGCTTTCCTCTATCTTCTGCACCTGTTTTAACGACTCCAATAAGATCCTTAAATATTCACCTCTATCGTGCACCTGTACCACAATCACAACGCTTTCCGAAGTCAATCGTAACGGAAACTTATTGAGATTTTGTATGAATTGCTGGGAATTTACGCGTTGAATCTCCTGTTTTATTGCCTCCAAGTTCTTTGTGTCTACAGTAGTCCGGGGTTTGCCCCCGGAGGAATTGAAGAAATTAGGTGGTATGATAAACTGCGGTAGACTCTCGTTTTCTGATTTTAACGTCCTTTGTCCGAGGTCATTCACTGATGTGTGCAACTCCGAATGCTGGTATCCTGGCTCGGAGGAACTCTGTTGGAACGTCAACAAAATCTGCATGTTTAACAACACAAACACAAACAAGGCTATCCAGAATAAGATTCTAACATATTTCTTCACTCGTGGCACCTTCATACTTGACAATGTATGTCAATTTAGTCGTTTGGAGTGTGTTCCCTTGTATGTAAGGGTTCACTCATTCAGGGAGCTCTATTGGCGAATATCTTCATGATCTACCAATAAATACTACCATATACTGTACATGGTGTGAGATTTGATATGGATTGAACACTCTATAATCCAATCCGGTGCCTCAATTCAGAATCTGAGCTGTAACAAGGTGTATCTGTCAATCACAGGTGTCACATGACTCCCTGCTCCTCCCACTTTGAGAACAAACTGCACTGCAGATTTTTTTATCAGACTCGGATATAGGAAAAAAATACCCACTTCACACTCTTCAGTAGGGGTTAGAATCGGTACAGTGCATCAACTTGGACTACTGGATTATTTTTCCCATCAAGCATCACTGAAATTGGTTAACTCATGTGTACAATATGGCCATACAGCAAAGAGTTCTACGCTGTTTCTTGCACTGTGTTGGTGTCTTCTGGAAGTAGTCACAGGGATTTCTCCAACATGAAACATGGCCTACATATCTGGAAAATTAAAAAAAAATAATGAATTGCCTGATGTCATCTTGAATCATTCCATTTTTGGAAATTTTGTTAGAGGTTCAGATTAGTAGCAACAGCAGAGATCAATTATATATGTTTCAAATGCCTTTGACCTTTTACTAAACATCAAATTTTTAACTGTCCCAAATTGAAAGAGTTTGCAGACTACATTTCAAAAAGTGATGAAATTGAAAAATAATCTTCTGATACGGCAGAAAACAATGTGGGGAAAGGAGAGAATGCTCATTAAGAGCATTTTCTCCTTTTCCCACAATGTTTTCCATAGTCGTCTGCAACAAACTGGTCAAATGTCTTTATTGTTTGGTAATGGGTTAAAGCTGTGTCAAGACTAAATCAGTTTTTCACAGCTTTCCTGGGATTACTCAGTACTAGACTTGTGCTCTGATGTGACTTGCCAAAGGATCATACCATGAATCCAGCAGAGACGATGGGGCTCGAATCCGGGTCCGCTTGGTAGCAACTCCGCCACCATAACCACTGAGCCACTTTCTTAGGATCAAATTGATATGAAAAAAGACTACAATATTTTTTCAATTTCATCAAAAACTTGTTCTTAGCATAGGACTGACTACAGTCTTTTTTTATTAAATTGTCTTGTATGGTGTTTTACACTGTGTCAACAATTTTTCAGTTTTGTTATTGCTTTCCTCGATCGACCAGTACTACGCTAGGCCTCTTAAGTGATGTGCCAAAGGCAACACCCACGAAACCAAAGGAAACGTTGGGCTCAAACCCAGGACCCTAAGACCGCCACCTTAACCACTGGGCCAAGCAGAGCCCCACTGACTGCAGTCCTGCACTTACTCCTGGAAAGGGTCTATATATAAACGCCAGGAAATACAAACTGATCCCTAATACAATGTTTTGTTCAATAACAATGAGGGTTCAGTAAGTGCTTGACGTTTGTTAGGCATTTACTATTGTCTTGCATTAAGGCCTTGATATTCACTATCTATATGCTGTGGTGAGTATTGACACCCATTACATGCATGGTGTGAGAATATCATATGTCGACCTTATTCACTGATAAAGGCTAGTCTAGCCCTTATATATATATAGAATGCTTGGTAATTTTCTAAAAGTTTTTTGTGTTGTCTCCTTTCCAAATCCTTAAATACCTGCTCAATTTTGATGAGGAAAGATACGCCAAATAAATTGGCGGCTCAGGTAGCCGCCAAGTAAATTGGCGGCTGGCCTGGATCTAACCTGTTTGCATAAGCACAAGGGTTAATATTACACACCTTCAGCAGACGACTTGAGAAACCCTTGACATGAGCAATTTCTCCTTTTTGTCAAAGTGGTTTCTGGTATGGAAAAGTTGCAAATATAAAATTGTACTTCATATTTTATCAACATTAACTAATCCTGCTTTCAATTTGGACCAATGACAAAACCCTTATATTCTAGAACCCTGCAATTATATATTTATCTTGTCCCAAAGAGTATACACCTTTCATTATCGTGTTCAGTGCAAGACTATAGTAAACACCTCACATATTCAAAGGACTAACTTCAGTCTTGCAATGAACCCTTGTAATAATCCAACCCTGAAATAGCCTGATCACATCCCAGAGATAGATAACAATACACATCATTATAGATTTAGAGTGACTCAATATCCTGTCAAACTGTCAAATAAGGGATTGCAACAAAGCCTTGCCCATGTAACTTATCACTTCACATATATAAACGGTTCAATGCAAGACTACAGTAAGTCTTTCACTCATATAAGCCCTTATAGAGCTGGATCTGACTTTATGCTTATGCAAACAGGTTAGTTCCAGGTCATTTTTCAAGCAAATTGGCGGCTGGTTTGATACTCTGAGTGCCTTTTCTCATCAAAACTTTAAAGCAGACATTTAAGGTTTGGGAAATCATTTTAAGAAATTAACCAGCATTCTTAGGGTTTGACACTCATCAAAGTATTGATAAACATTCTTGAATAATACTCATTCGAACACATCTATAACTTAACCCTTTACCAAACGCCAAATTTTCTACTTTCCAAAACCGGAAGGGTTTGCAGACAACATTTCAAAATGTGATGAAATTGAAAAATTATCTTCTGATAGGGTAGAAAACATTGTGGGAAACGGAGAAATTGCTCGTTTAGAGCAACTTCTCCTGTTTTCCACAATGTTTTCCAGAGTTGTCTGCAAAAAACTTGTCAAATGTCAATATTGTGTGGTAATGGGTTAAAAGGAATATTTTACAGATTTATTCTTTGAACTTAATAAAATAAATTGTCTATATCTACAGATAAAATGGCGTAATAAATTTGTTAAGTAAAAAAAACTATATTGACAGCTTTCCAATGCTATTCAAAACATACAGAAAAGTTATAGACTATTTATATTGCAGATATTGACATTTGATAATTGTTGTTTTTTCATGAATAATTTCCTCAACAGTTTTTTTTCATGAATAATTTCCAATATCTACAATATAAATGTTCCATATCTTTTCTAAATGGAATAAATGTTTCCAAAAACCCATGAAACAATGGTATAAGTTTTGATCATTTTTAATGAAAATAAACTGTTTAAACCATAAGCATTTTTGCAATAAAAATGTTTTTTTGGCGATGGATATGTTCTATATCTTCTAAAAGATATTGGAAAGAAGTCAATAATCTGGTATTGCGTATTTTACTTTACAAATTTACCGTGTCACTATATCCGTAAAAGACAATTCATCTTATTATCTTAAAATTCCAGTTTGTGAGAAGGTCCTTTTCAAGTCCCATGAACTTAATAATATATATTTTTAAGCTGTCTATTAACACGCTACCTTATATATATATATATATCCAACACACACCTATAAACTACCGTTCACCCACCAGTTCTCTATTGACAGTAGACAGACCGTTGAAAGATTATGACAAATGAGTGTTGAATTGCTTGTTAATAGCATTCTCTTTTCCCCTTGTAACAAGAATCACAATGTGTTCTTTTTTAACTCATTACCAAACAATAACGACATTTGACCAGTTTGTTGCAGAAGACTCTTGAAAACATTGTGGGAAATGGAAACTATTTTTTCTGCCCTATCAGAGGATTGTTTTTCAATTTCATGACATTTTGAAATGTTGTCTGCAAACTTTTTTCAATTTGGGACAGTCAAAGATTTTGCCTTTGGTGAAGGGTTAAGCTTGTTACCGTACCTTCTGGTGTTTGTCATTTCTTCTTTTGTCACTATCATATCATAAGCCAACTTTTAAAATGTCATTTACAACAGATATATATGGCAGTTTGATGTGAATATATATAATGTTTTGAATATGAACATTAATATTTATATGATTGTCTTTGTATCAGTCTAAGTTATTGTTGACATAATATTTCTTTTTTTAATAAATGTTTTGTACATGGTATTTGGCATATGTGTTTCCTGATGCCAATTCAGGTCAAGAAGTATTTATTGTTTTAAATTTTCTTGTCACTAACTTTAGACATGCTTGCCTGGATCTATATATGTTTAATTTAAAGGTTAGATAGTGGAGGGTTTCATTTCTAACCATTATAGTACTGGAACCGACTTCATGCTTATGCAAACATGTTAGATCCAGGCCAGCCACCAAGTAAATTGGCGGCTGGCCTGGGATCTAACCTGTTTGCTACTCGGAGCATCATTTCTCATCAAAATTAGCAGATATCTAAGGTTTTAAAAAGTAGAAGACGACACACAAAACTATTTTTAGAAAATTACCAAGCATCCCATTGGCTAATATATGCCCCACAACTCAATCTGAACACATCGGGTTTATCCAATAGAAAACACCTCTGAAATAATAGGGATGACGCCATATTGTTTCCCGCGAGAATGGCGTCACTTTCTTTCGTTTCTAAAATTAGATCTTGAATGTAAAATCCAAAAAGTCGTTAAATTTGATTGAGGAAACAAGTATACATGTCACAACAACAAGTTCGCCATTTGGTATGAGTTACTGATCGAAAGTGATTAAAAAGGATGTCCAACACTTCCATACACATTGAACTACTTAACGTGCACACTTAGAAAATATGTTAATTGGCGGATGCCGATTTACCCGAAAAATTGTAACCCTACACTTATATCCGAGGTGTATTTCACAGCTCACGGAAATACCCGAGTAGTTCCGATTGCCCACAACTGTCACTGGATCACCTCTGGGTTTTCAATTCTTAAAGTAGTTCTGGTTTAAAAATCTAGTTTGGCTCATATTATGGGATAATATTTTGTAATGAAGTGTTGTCTGACTAGATTAAAATAAAAAGGTATGTTTTAGACATTTCATCGTTGTATTTGAGAAAAAATATGACTAAGTGGAAAGAAAAAAACAAAATTGTTAAACAATATTAGAGGAAGCCATTGAAAGACAAAATAAAAAACTCAGCAAAAGAAATTGCTTCCTATAACCAGATGCATATCCATTTAAATAGGCATATGAAGGAAATGTTTTAAGTTACAAAAACGAGCCCAACAGACCACAATTGTTTCACCATCACATTAACTGATGACAAATGCACTTGCAGGTTCCCTTAATGAGATCTTACTTCATGCCATTTCTTTTAATACATCAAACAACCCTCATAAACCTTCCACTGCAATTAACCCTTTAACACCCTTTGTAAAACATAGATTGACCGATGTTCATGTTTGTAAGAGGGTTGAAGCTGTTTTCAACATTTTTCAATCACATTGCTGCATGCCCTGTATCATACTCAGTAACACCCTCCCCTAATCGGAACTACTCAAGTATTTCTGTGAGCTGAGAAATACAACTCGGATATAAGTTTAGGGTTACAATATTTCGGGTAAATGGTCCCTGGCATATATATAACACATTTTCTCTAAGAGTCAACGTTAAGTAGTTTAATGTATATGGAAGTGTAGGACATCGTTTTAAATCATTTTTTTATCAGAAGCTCATACAAAATGACCAAATAATAAGTTCTGATATATCTAACTGTTTCCTTAAAGGCACATCATATAGTTTTCTCCAATTCAATCATGTTTATCAACAACCTGTTTGTTTACATATTCAAAATAACGAATTCTGATTGGTTGGTTCAAAAATGTGTGCATCAACTGTCAAGGTCAGAGGTGAAGAATCAGGAAATCTGAATCATAAAACTTGCTAATCTGGGTTATTTCTGGTTTACTTTCACATTTAAGTTGTGCTGATGGTGTTTTCTGGTAATAACTATTTGAATCTGTCCAACAGTTTATCAAATAATATAGTTTGATATAGCATTAATCTCCTTTAATGGGCCTTTAATCAAATTGAATGACATTTTAGATTTCACATTTAAAATCTATATTTGGAAACGAAAGTAATATGGCATAAGTCTCACAAGAAACAATAGGGCAACATTTATATTATCTCAGAGGCGTTTTCATTGGATAAATCTGATGTGTTCAGAATGACCCTCCTCATTACCCAGAGTGCAATGGTGCTTTTTTTTAACAGTATGCAAAAAAGGATTCTTCTTGTTATGATAATGTCAAGTAATCTAATCTTTTAGATACTTTTCTCATTGACAATCAATCAAGTTGACAGTTAACACTCAGCCAGAAACTTTTATTGTGTAACATTGTACATATGTACTTAAAAAGAAAACATCAACATCACATGGTTATCATTAATTCAGATTTTTTTTTATATCTTTTACTTTTCCTTTCTGATACATCAAGGATTCAGTGAAAGACTTCCGCAAGTCTTTCACATTTGAGAAGTAGTTGCAATAGTTTTGATTCAATCCTCGGCATATGCATAGTCTAAATTAAGGGTTTAATGCAAGACTGTAGTAAGTGCTTCATAAACATGAAGCACTTACTCTAGTATTGCATTGAACCCTCGTAATGAGAACTTATATAAAACGAAAATTACCCGATTTCAGGGATATTTTCCCCTTTCATTCATTAACCCCTTACCAAACGCCAAATTTTCAGCAGACCCAAATTGAAAGAGTTTGCAGACGACATATTAGAATGTTATGAAATTGAAAAAAAAACCTTCTGATATGGCAGTAAACTTTGTGGGAAAAGGATAAATTGCTCGTTACGAGCAATTTCTCCTTTTACCACAATGTTTTCCAGAGACGTCTGCAACAAAGTGGTAAAATGTTGTTATTGTTAAACAGCCTTTTGTATCACAACAAAACTTACCTCAATAACAAGCAATCTCCATCATTACAAGTTTGACACTGGTGGGAGTATTCACAGTATGGTCTTCTGATTGGACAACTGCACCCAGAACTCACTGACGAGTCTGAACAAATTGGTTTTCTAGTTCAACCAGCCATATTTCATCATAGGTGGGAGATGAGAGAATTACTGGACCTAAAAATAGACAAGGTGCTCATTATCTATCATTTTCACCCGCTTATTGCAGTGGTGTTAACGGTCTTGCCAATTATTAACATATTACCAAACAGCAATATTCTTTTTTTTACCATCTAAAACCAAAGGTTTGCAGATAAATGAACTGGTGTTGAAATCGGAAAGGAATCACTGCCAAAGGTTCATGAATGTATTCATGAAGCTGTACTTAATATTCATGAACCTGTACTTGAATTTCATGAAAAAGTTCTATTTTCATGAACAGCCAGTTAATGTTCATGAAGTTCATGAATATATAAGTTCTAGAACCTTTCACAGGGGAGGCATTCCCAATTATGGAACTTAGTGACTGGTCTTAATTGGCAGAAAAAACAAACAACAAATAATAGTATCAAAAATGTTTTCATTTCTCAAGTGTTCAGCAGAAGAGGTGGTAAAGTGATGTATTATGAAGTTATGGGGTTTATAAAGATTGAAGTTTGTTTTGAGAACAACTAGAACACTCTTGATAACAATGACGTGTTTCCTAAACAATTTCTGTCATCCCCAAAACACCTATATAGTATATTGGTATTCAAGTATTATAACGTTTGACATTTGACCAATATCTCACACTTGGGTTTCCATCCTATAATGGCCCTCAGTGCACCTGTCCATGTTTCTAGTATTGCCTGATAAATAACCGTTAACCAAACGCCAAATTTTCGACTGTCCCAAATTGAAAGAGTTTGCAGACGACATTTCAAAATGTGACAAAATTGAGAGATAATCTTCTGATAGGGCAGAAAACATTGTTGGAAAAGGAGAAATTGCTCTGTTCTTCTGATAGGGCAGAAAACATTGTTGGAAAAGGAGAAATTGCTCTTTAAGAGCAACTTCTCTTTTTTCCACAATGTTTTCCAGAGTCTTCAGCAACAAACTGGTCAAATGTCGTTATTGTTTGGTAATGGGTTAATGCACAATATTCTTCCCAAGCTACTAATTGCTTTCAGACATGGACACAATTGTTCATCAGTGGAGGATAGAGGTTTAGGGGTACAGCATCTTCCTCGGGACACGAGGGTCTTAGACTCAAGTCCCGTGATTAACAGGATCTGCGTTGCAATCTTTCATTTATCCACACTCAGCTAAGTACTGGTTATGTATCCAGGAAGCAGAATCAAGAGTGATAAATCTAAGTTGTAAGACCTTGTTTCACAACCGAGGTAACATAAATAAGTTAAAATAATTGTTGTCAGTGTGAAATTAATTAACAAATGATGTCATACTGACTTAACATCTTGTACAGGAAAGGGTGTTGGCCCATTTGGTGTCTCAAAAGCAGAGCCTCAGATAATTTCTTTCAAGCCTGTAACTGTTGGAAAGTATCTTTGAAACATTGTGAGGAAATGGGCAATTGGTAATATTTTTCCCAACAATCATTTATTTCTACAATAATCATCAAGATATCTTTCTAATGAACACTGAAGAGTGAAAAATCATTTAGTCTGCTATGAAATAGTGTTATATTGTAAGAGACTATAATTAAAAGAGTGTTATTGAAGCAGTTGAATTAAGTAGAGACATCCTCATATCCTTAATATCTATCTTTCATATGCAGACAACTACTGGCAATCCATTTGAAAATGAATAGTTATCAAGTATGGTGCAGTTGAATTATCCTGTTTCTACATTAATTATCCCTTCATAAATGACTTTTTTTTTTATTATTTCTAATCAATACCAAGCATTAGCAGAGTAAATTAAAAAGGAGCCATTGTAATAAAAGCAGAAATTCTCTCTTTTTTGACACAATGTTTTATTTTGTTTCTATAAACTATAGGCCTTTTCAGAAACGTGGTTTGTCTCCCTTTGAAAAATCGGGCCACATTCGGAATACCTTCACTTCCGGGTATTAATTTCGAAAGAAGAATGTAGGCAAAGGCAAAGAAAACGATCGCTATCGATCGGATTTTGAAATTTATAAGCTTCATGTACCAAAATCAGAGATTTACATACGAAAACATCAACAGAAAGATTTGTTGTTGGCTGTTGCCAAGCCTCGTTATAAAATGAAATTAGATTAAATTGAATTTAATCAGACCCGAATAGCGCACCGCAGTTCAGTTAAAACATGACATTCCGTGTGAAAAAAAGGCAAATAAGTATATGTTTTTGTCTGAATTAAATGCTTTGACAGATCAAAAATGTGTTAATCGGCTGGTTGATGGAAGGAAAGAATGAATGGAACACATATTTCTGGAGTGTTATTACAAATTTGCATTAAGTTCGATTTACGGATTTGAAATAAGATATAACAAACATCAGCATTTATGTCAATAATGTGTAGAGGTTTTGTTTCTCCAATAAGTATATATTTTTTCTTAAAATTGAAATTTGTCGTATAAATAAAGTACCTTAAATAGAGAATTAGTTGTTATATGAAGTTCTCTGTCAGCCTACCTTTGATGATATATCGTATCCAAATATTACGGGCTATGAAAACAGTCCCAGTCCATTTTTTCCACCTGTTGAAACTACATTCAAATAACGCTTACTAAACAACGAGGGACACGGGGTTGTGGAGATCTTTCATATGTTTAAAGGACCTCAGATTGCCGATGGTTAATTACTCTATCTCTCGATTGGCTAAACAATAAAGGGTGTGACATATGGTGCAAACGTGGCAGATTGGTGTTAATTTGCATCAACACTCTTAATCCCTGTGATAGCCAAAGTTTGTCAATTGACCCTTTGAATGTAATTAAGAAGGAAAACTGGCAACAATCCATTGAATTGAAAAGAGATTACAAATGTGTAAATTATCATTTTAATGATAAATAATTACAAAACAATCTCAAACAAAAACACAATCGTTCTTGTTAAACAACAATTATAAGAGACATTTAATCAAAAGATTACTACGCAATCAATTAAAGTTCAAAGTAAGAGAAACAATATTTTTTAGCAAATCTTTGAACTATTTATCAATATGATTACAAGGCAAAAAGTCGTCAACAAAGTAAGTGAAATGTTCCAAATAAACCCTTATTGCCGAATCTGACTCTTAAGTCTGTTTAAAAGTTTACTTCAAAGACCAGGGGTGGTCCAAAGGTGCTTTTTTTTTTCGTTGCTTATGAGAAGCCTCATTTTACATAATGTAATTCTGTATTACATCGCATGAACCATAAAATCATAACTATTTGGGGTAAAACAGAGCAAACTAAACATACATGTCGGCAGATCAAGACATACGGGTTCAACAAATATGAAACATAGTACATAGGCAAATGAATTTTCTACATAAGGACTTCCCATTTAGTCTACATCCCATAAAGGTTTCAATTCCCACGTTGTCTACAGATTGAATTGCCAAAAGATCTACAGTTTAAAGAAATATTTTCATTTCATTTTTAATTGATTAAAATGTCTTTAAAAGATTAAGATTATTCTAAATCTGCATAATTTGTTAGAAGCATATTACGAGAAATAGTGTAGACCAACATAAGAAAAATATTCTTTTCTGGATCTACACTTTATACATATTTTTCTTTCCCACCAACCCTCCATAGAAAAAGTGATTATAGGTTGGATTGATTTTCTACTCAGTTAGTGTCAAAAACAACCAAATTTTTCCGTGTAGGTGAAATGGAACTTCTGTCTGAAATGGTGTGAAAATTGGTAAAATAGACTTTAGACAAAATGGGAATAAACCTTGTACATAACAAAACGACCGGACACTCAGTAACATAGGGAATTAACTCATAAAGGGTTGATGCATATTTGGTCGAATATAGAGGGTAAAAAAAGATCGTATATGTTATTTCCTACGTTATGCAGTTGACCAATAAAAGAAGCAATAAAACCCTCGACGTGAAAGATATGAATCTTTTGAAGCTTGCCGAAATACACAGGCGCGCATCACATCATGTTTCGTTGACACATAGTTGTGTGTTTTATGGCTTCGAGGCATGCCATTGGTTGCTATATAATGACGGAATCATATTTTGATTGGCGTTGCAAAGTCAGATTAGGGTAAATCGTTCTGCTTGAAGGGTCTTGGAAACAGTAATTCTAAGTAGAGTGAATGGTATGGACATGTTTTAAATCAGAGGAATCTAACGTTGACTCGGTAGGTGTAATTATTGTTGAAGTCCGATAATTAAACATGAATATAATCATTTCTATAATCTCTTATAAGTTAACATTTATTTGTCACTCTTATTGGACATAATTTGATGGAATGTCCCATAAATAAGTGGAACATTTATTAAGTAGGTTTGATCAGCTTGCATCATATCATCTGTTCATTGTGTTTGCATTTACATGGTACAACATCGTTTGAAAATGTTAGATTGCAAAATGGATTTTAAATTATGTTATCATAAGTTAAGGCAATAATCAAACAGATCTTCATCATCGTATTCTATACTTTAATTAATGTTTTAGCAGAGGATCGACTCTTCTCACTAAAAATGAATCGCAACGTTGTAACCGCGTAGGTATACAGTGTTTTATCTCGGGAAACTGGGTAAATTGTCCGCTAGAGAGTAAACAGAGAGTAAGGATATACTTTGATATTTCCCATCCTCAACAATCTTTCCAATGTAGTTTTTACAAACACGACTTTCGACGGCATTGTTAAAATACCCGCAGCAGTTTATCTATGTTTCTCAGTGTCAGCTGTTATTATTTAATACCCGGAAGTCTTAAACCGGAAGCTACCGAAAATTTCGTATCTCCGATTAAGAGTATTCAAGAAAAGATAACAACACTTTCTGAAAAGGCCTATATAGCGGCTGTACTTCTGTACGAGATGTACTGGGGAATAGCCATTGGAAGTAAATTTAGTTGATATTTAAGTATTTGGAGCCTGTTACAATGGATTAATATGTATTCTTATCCAAAATCATGATTGTAATGGGTACAAATCCATTGCATACTGTCTGTGCATACTCAGATAAATTGACACATTCTGAATCAATTTTGCTTTCAGAAGCTTTTTAACTGCATGTAACTGTTTTGTTTCAAGGATAAATTGGTTTTCAAATTGTCTCATGTGTGAACATTAGCTCCTCAAAATCCTACCACGCTATTTCTATATTACTTTACGTCATTTTCAAATACTGTCTACCATTTACAAAGGCTTTGTCCATTTTAAGAAAGGGTTTAAGTACTTAATTGTTCAGCTTATGTGCGTCAAATACCTTAGAAAGATGGAATTCATAATACTGATAACTGTCAATTGATCTTTATATCAATTTAAACATGATTTCATTCATATTGCTTTAGAAATTATTTCATATCTACTCCATTACCAAACATTAATGACATTTTACCTCTTTGTTGCAGATGACTCTGGAAAACATTGGAGGAAAAGGAGAAATTGCTCTTATCAAGCAATTTCTCATTTTCCCTGAATGTTTTCTGCCCTATTGGAAGACTATTTTTCAATTTCATCATATTTTGAAATGCCGTCTGCAAACTCTTCTAATTTTGGACAGTTGAAAATTTGGTGTTTGGTCAAGGGTTACCAGAGGAAACTATAGCTAAATGCAAAATTAGTTCATTCTGTTAATTAGCTTGTTGAATGAAATTAGTAGAAAGGGAAAGTGACAAGTTTCACCAACTTATCAAATCATTAAATAAAAACTTATTATTGCTTTGAAACAAATCATAACTTTTAAGAGCCTTCAAGTATGAGTCGCACTATGCATTGTGCCAGAAAAAAGACAAAACTCTCAACCTAACCTTAACCTTTAACCCTCTACTGCATAAAACACCAATTTATTGCAATGCTCTTTACGAACTAAGAAACAACTGTTACAAAATTGTTTCTACCCAATGTAAAAAAAAATATAACAAACAATATTTTTTTATTCCTAATTATTTTTTTTATCTTCTGCTTAAACCTTTGTTTTGGATCAGTTACAAAATTTAATGAGACATCATTCTCTTCCTTTGTTTGCAGTTCCTAAAAGACTGATATTCAAATTTCTGTTAAAAAAGTTGCATGTGTCACCTCTAAAGGACACACACAAATGTCAGTATCAAAGTTTATTAATCTAGAGCTCTTTGCTGTGCAAGTGTTGTTGATGATTCAATATATCAAATCATTTTCAAAATGCCTTTTACACTATGCTTTGCATTTATGTACAGACCCACAAAAATTATTCTTGTGACAAACTCATTTTTTTTTTATTTGACTGATTTACATGAATATTAGTTTGGTTTTTAACTACAACACTAAAACTTTTAGTTTTGTCAACATCAATCAAATCAGGGAAAATACTTTTCAACTGTCTGCAAATGAAATTTCTATCCTTCATTACCTCTGCTTTTTGAATTTCTGCTATTTCAACAATACAACGTTGGCTTAGCACAATGTTTATATCCTCAATTTCCTGATTATATATCCTATACCATATCCTAATTTTCTTGAACTATTTGTCATAAAACCAAGTAACAGTATTTGTCCATAAAACAAATTTACAGTGAACTCACAAATATCCAGTCAGACAGATGACAAAAGGTTATCAAACAAGTTACCTCGTTATTTCACACAACTGTCATGTGATGTCAATCACATTCGTGTGCAATCACTCGCATTTTGACAACAGCACAGAGTTTCCTAACTTTGTTTGAGATCTAACATTGGTTTCAACAATATTTCAGTCAATCTGAGTGGGCAGTACTTACCTACTACATTTAGACAGCTTTATCCATTTGGCTTGCAGTTTAACCCAATTTTCAACAAAATGTTGGTTAAATTATGTGTGTTTGTACACTACAAATTTTCATCACAATCACATCTCAATGTTTTCGCATGAATTTACCAAGTCGAAGACATATCAAGAAAGGCTAAGCAATAATTATGTTCTTTTAAACATCAGTAAAATGCATCCCTGGTGTATAGCTTGTCCAAGGGGTTTAAGTTTAAGACCTAGCTCAGGCAATATTTTATACAACATCAAATGAAGGGATCACAATTTTCTTTTCAATGTTTAATGAAGATGTTAAATCTACACATTTTCTTTGTCTCTCACCATTGTTCAAAAGAATACATGCAGGGAATCTCTCAATAACGGCTTAAACAGAACATTCTTCTTTTCTTTGAAGGGCAAAACAAGAATTGTTATACTTAACTTAAGGCCAAAATATGACAGGCCTAACCTGCTCCAATGAAGTAAAACCCCAATGCAATGTTCCAATGCTTCGTCACTGATGATGCACACTTTGGTCTTTAGCCATTTGACGATGGTTAAAGAGTGGCCTATTGTAGACGAATACTTCACTTAACACTTTAATAAGCGCAAAATTTTCTGCTGTCCCAAATTGAAAGAGTTTTATGGACAACATTTCAAAATGTGATGAAATTGGAAAGTTATCTTCTGATAGAGAAGAAAACATCATTATGAGCAATTTCTCCTTTTCCTACAGTGTTTTCCAGTCTTCTGCAATTTGGTAATAAAATATCAGTATTGTTTGGTAATCATATGGTTAACAAGATATCAAAAGTCAAACCTGAATGAAGGGTTTGACTTTGTTAAAACAAAACATAAGATTTTCATGTTTTTCCCCTGTTATCTATCCTTTATTTAACCTTTTCCCTTTGTAAAACTTTTTGCAGTAGGAGGTATTGATACTTTTTTAAAAGACATAAAAATGACAATAAAAGTCTTTATGATCAGACAATAAAAGAGGTAGAAGTCACTTTAGCATAAGAACATATTCATAAGAAAATTCTTCTTTAGTCTCATTTTCAGAAATGTACTTGACTGGAAATTTACGTAAAGTTATCATGTAGAGCAACTGTCCGAAATTGTAGAAACTTGCAGATGGCCAACGACATTGATGAAAATTATTGAGACATAAGAAAAATTGAGCCACCATGATGTTATTTAATGTGAATACTAAAAAGTTCTTTAAACCAACTTATAGGGAAGAGGTCTAATTTTTTACCAAATGACAATATTTTTAGTCACATACTTAAAATGTTTCCATGGGGCAATTTTTAAATCCAAAATGTGAAGCCCAAATATAAGGTAACAAGATTGAAATTACTTGAAGAGACACAAGTAGCCAATCGGAACTACTCGGGTATTTCCGTGAGCTGTGAAATACACCTTGGATATAAGTGTAGGGTTACAACTTTTCGGGTAAATCGGCATCTGGCAATTAACACATTTTCTAAGCGTGCACGTTAAGTAGTTCAATGTGTATGGAAAAAATTGGACATCCTTTTAAATCATTTTTTATCAGTAACTCATACCAAATGGCGAAATTGTTGTTGTGACATGTATAGTTGTTTCCTCAATCAAATTTAACGACTTTTTAGGTTTCACATTTAAGATCTATTTTTAAAAACGAAAGTAAAGTGACGTCATTCTCGCGGGAAACAATATGGCGTCATCCCTATTATTTCAGAGGTGTTTTCATTGGATAAACCCGATGTGTTCAGAATGACAAGTTGCTTGTAATGTCATAAGTCAGATGTCTTTTTCTTGCCAAAAATCATTTAAAGCAGACCTGTTAAAGCCCCAGGTTTTGTCAGATAAGGGCTGTATTTCTTCCCCAGACAATTTTATCCATAGGAATGTGTAACAATTATTTCTGTCCATTTCTTCATAATGTTGGAACTCAAAAACCCTTCACTATCGATCACCATGGCCTAGTGGTTAAGGCATCCGCCACGGGACGCGAAGGTCAAACGTTGGAGCCCCACAGGAGGGGCTTGTCCGGAAAATGTTTCTCATTAGACTTGTTCCAAAATTGCCAGATCGTGAGACGCAAGCTGGTTAAATTTAATGATTACCGACTTATATCAGCTGGGTGTCTGGTATAGTGATAGAAGTTGGGAGGTACTTGGTATAATCAGTGAAAAGTGCCTTATAAGTCAAACTGGCTGGCCCTTTCAATAGGGGTGATACTATAATAAACCAAACCTTTACCTTTATCGTTTATACATGGGAATGATGGTAAAAATTCAAAAAAAAAATTAATAAGACTTGAGAATAATGTTACAAAAAAGAGTATATATCCCCTATTGAGCAATTTATCCTATTATTACAATAGTTCCTATAAATATGTCACAAAAATCGTGTCTTTGTCTAGCCACATTTTGTCGTCGGCTTAACCTTCAGTTTGGAATTAAAGTCACAAAATTCAATATTGGGGAATGGGTTTAACCTATTACCAAACAATAGCCCCATTTGACCAGTTTGTTGCCGACGTATCTAGGTTTGAACATTGCAGGAAAAGGAGAAATTGCTCTTAACATGCATTCCCACAATGTTTTCTGCCCTATCAGAAGACGATTTATCAATTTCATCACATTTTGAAATGTCGTTTGCAAACTCTTTCAATTTAGGACAGGCAAAAATTTGGCATTAGGTAAAAGGTCAAAAGAAAGGGCCATCCATTACAAAAAGGTGAGGTGCTACCTTCCAACAGCTGGACAAGAATTTAATATCTGTTTTCATTAATCATTCGCATACATAGTCCAAATAAAACAGTCCTCATTTGTAAATTAATCAAACAGTTTATTTTAACAATAGGATCAACACGTCTCTTTTTTATATCATATTTTATAACAAGATCATAAAAACATGTGATTCAAGGGAAAATTAATATTACTTTGTTGGATCAAACTCTCATAAACAATGGTTGTTAAAGTACTTCCTGGACGTTTAAAGGTTGTAAAAAGTATGTTTAATTTTTTTCAATAATTGCAACAGTCCTCATACTCTGAAATCGATAACTTATATTGAATGGGCTTTTTTTTAACCCATTACCAAACAATAACGACATTAGACCAGTTTGTTGCTGAAGACTCAGAAAACATTGTGGGAAAAGGAGAAATTGCCCTTATCAAGCAATTTCTCCTTTTCCCTCAATGTTTTCTGCCCTATCAAAAGATTTTTTTACAATTTCATCACATTTTGAAATGTCGTCTGCAAACTCTTTCAATTTGGGATAGTCAAAATTTTGGTGTTTGGTAAAGGGTTAAGAAGCTTTTGAGTGTGTACATGTGTATGAACTTTTACAGTTATCATTGAACCTGGGGCCAACTGTTTACTGTTACTTCATGACTCCAGGGTTCAATGCAAGACTATAGTTAGTGCTTCATGTTTCTGTAGTCTTGCATTGAACCCTTGATATCAACTCACTTATTCACACCTTTGACAAACTTTAGAGACAGACAAAATGGCCACTGAGCTGGTGGATTTCTCTAAGGGCATGAAAAGTCAACTATTGCTCTAATACATTAGCTTATAGATATTTTTTGTAATAATTTTGTAAAGGACAACCTAACTGCAAATTCATCATTACAAGAGAGGGCATCTCTAGTAAAAAGCCATTTATTCAATTAGCACAATTACAGTTCCTCAGCCTAATTGATTTTAAATATTCAATTCTTTAATTAAGCCCTTTCATTACCCTATGTCCCCTCCTCCTCAGGAAAAAGAACTAATAATGCAGTCAACTCTAAAATTACAGTACACTCTCACAATATGACCTAAAAGAGGGTTTTTAAAACAGTTCATGCAAAACCTTAACCCTTTCCCAAACAACAAATTTTCAACGGTCCCAAATTGAAAGAGTTTGCAGACGACATTTCAAAATGTGGTGAAATTGGAAAATATTCTTCTGATAGGGCAGAAAACAATTGTGGGACACGGTGAAATCGCTTGTTACGAGCAATTTCTGCTTTTCCAAAGTCGTATGCAACAAAGTGGTCAAATGTTGTTATTGTTTGGTAATGGGTTAAATGATACAAATCCTAAATGGGCTTCCATACAGCAAGGTGTCACTAATACTTCCAAATATTGGCATGGCCAATAACCCTAAGAGTACTGGGTAATTTTCTAAAAATATTTTTTTGAGTCATCTGCTTTCCTAAACCTTAAATATCTGCTCAATTTAACAAGGAAAGACACTCTGAGTAGCAAACAACCTGTTTGCATAAACATGAAGTTTGTTCCAGCACTATAAGGGTTAACTGATTTCCTTATCTTGATTAAGACTGACCATGACATTCATAGCCTTATTTGCAGCTCAGTCACAGTTAAAGAATATTTTTGAAAGCACACAACTTTGTTCAGAAGAATCAAGTAGGAGAGAACCCTTCCTTGGGAAATGACTTCTTTCCCATTGGTGCACCTTATCCATACAATGTTCAAATGAGTTTTAACCCTTAGAATGCTAGGTAAAATTCTAAAAAAAGATTTTTGTGTCGTCTGCTTTCCTAAACCTTAAATATTTGCTTATTGTTTTTGAGGAAAGATACACAGAGTAGCAAACAAGTTAGATCTCAACCCAGCTGCCAATTTACTTGGCGGTTGGCCTGGATCTAGTCTCAATAATGAGTCGTGAACAAAGCTCTTTTCAACATTTGGAAATTAATCTTGCTTTGAAGGTGTCAGTCTACTGTATAGCAATAGACTCTGAGACCAGAAATCTGGACTAGCCTGAATCTAGCCTGTTCGCATCTATAAGCTTGAATTCAGTTCCAGCACTATAAGGGTTAAAGCAAACAAGTTTGAAACTACCCATCAACAAAGTATACTTATTTTTTATTGGTGTATGCCATATCAAGGATTAGCAGCAAAACAATAGTAAGTGCTTCACACACGTCACATGTGAAGGACTTACTATAGACTTGTATATGACCCCTTTTTATATTCATTTTTTGATCAACTAAGTCAATTTATGTTTAATTTGGTGTGATGACATTTCAATTGGTTTGGTGCAATTCTATTGTAAGTGCTTCATATATGTGAAGTACTTAGAATAGTCTTGCATTGATCCTTTGATATTCATTGGAGACATCAAAAAACTGAAAAATTCATCATGAACAAACAGCTATCCAAAGTGCTTTCAAAAATAACACCTTCTATTCACTTGACCAAAAGTAGGTAAATTATGTCACTTATGAGCTAACATCTTCAGCAAATACGCCTAATGGCTCCTTTCAATGGATTTCCTGCCTTAGATATGATAGAATCATAAAGGAAACAGGAGCTTCCCTGTCTATCTTAACCCTTTACCAAACAATATTGACATTTCACCAGTTTGTTACAGACGACTCTGGAAAAAATTGTGGGAATGAAAGATATTGCTTGTTACGAGCAATTTCTTTTTTCCCACAATATTTTCTCCCTTATCAGAAAATTATTTTCCAATTTCATCACATTTCGATATGTCGTCTGCAAACTTTTTCAATTTGGGACAGTCGAAAAGTTGGCGTTTGGTAATGGGTTAAAGAAGACCTGCCTTCTATATACACTTAATCAAGATACACTGTATGTCAAATGGCATGTCAGCCCTTGTACACTGATCACTTCAAAGTATGGTGATATCTGAAGAGTTATTTGACCTTTTCCCTCACAAAGCATATTCTGACTGGCTCAAATTGGAAGAAGCTGACAACAACAGCAATGACAACTAAATATTAATTTATACATGGCTTTCTACATCACATCAACAGTTTTCAGTTCTTTTGCAAAGCTTGGCTCACTGTTAATGGATAAACTTGGGGACCCTTTCTTTCAATCTGCCATTTTGAAATGCAGTCAAGCCTCGTTTATCCGGACACTTTCGTTCCCAGGAGTAATGTTCATATTAACGAATAATCCGGAATAAACAATAGGCGAGTTTCCAGTGAAATGTTTACCTATACAATGTTTTTCATAATGATTACTACGTATGAAGAAAAAAAACTTAATAGTTGAAAATTATTGCCCGACATTGTCTCCTGATCGCTGTCAACGCAACGAGTTAACACTTTTTACAAACTCGACTTTCTGCACGCTATGATAATTCCAACTGGGTTAGACCAGTAAACTAACTAAATGACTGATTTAAAAACAATCAACACCTTTCATTACACTACACTTGGTGACATTTTATGATCAAGCTTTCGTGCGATTTTGCCAAAGGTGTGAATGTTGGATTACCGTATCATCAATTAACATAGGTAACCGCAAAAAGAAACCATTATGCTGGTTTCGGGATAAGTCGTGCACATATACTATTGGAAGTTAGGCTTGGTTCCTGACTTTTATTGTACAAAGCCGGAACACGGATTTTCCGGATTAAACAGTGGAAATTAATGAAGGTAAGGACCGTTCCCTTCAAATTCTATCCGGATGGCAAAAAATCCAGATTAACGACGTTCGGACTATCGAGGCTTGACTTTATATTTACACATCAGATTCGGTTGGTCTCAGTAAACATTGGTCAGGACTTATACTTAAACTATTTGCTCTGAACTGGATATTTCTGGCGACAACTGATGTATACCAAGAATGACAGAATAAATCTGGCAAAAAGAATGAGTTTCAAAGTGGCGGAATATGGGTATTCTACCTTAACTCGACCTAAGGGCTGGTCAGGATTGGTAGAACAAACATCATTCCCCTAATCAGCAAGGAGTCTACATCTTGATTCTACTTGTTATTCAATGATAATGGAAAGAACCATAGAAATCATTGCAGAGACCCTTGTGACTAAAGTAGAAACTAAACCTGTCTTGAACACTCATCAAGCATTTTCTTCTTTCATCACAATAGTCACTTGATTAGTCTTCTACAGAATGGTCTTAAAATGAAAGTTGTAGATAGAATAACCGCTATCTGCCATTTTGAAACTCATTCTTTCTTCGGGTTACTGCGGTCTTGCAGGTATACGCCAGTCTGGTGTAGAGCAAATAGTTCCAGCCAAGAATTATGTATACTGAGAACGGTCAAAGTAACCCAACAGAAGAAAGAGTTTCAAAATAGCGGATTCTGAGTATTCTACCTTAACCCTTTCCCAAACAACAAATTTCCGACAGTCCCAAATTCAAAGAGTTTGCAGACAACATTTCAAAATATGATGAAATTGGACAATAATCTTCTGATAGGGCAGAAAACATTGTGGGAAAAGGAAAAATTGCGTAATGAGCAATTTCTCCTTTTCCCACAATGTTTTCTAAAGTCGTCAGCAACAAAGTGGTCAAATGTCGTCATTGTTTGGAAAAGGGTTAATGCCCAAAATATTTCAACAAATGGTGAATACTCATGATGAGTCAAGTTTTCCTCTTGTAACAATGCTGTCAGATGTTATCTTAAACATGTCTTACGACTTTTTGAAAATTGGGAAGCGTAACTCTTCCTTCATTTAAGCTTTGCACTGGCTTTAAAACCAATCAAGTAGCTTAACCGGTGTCACAATATGGGAATTCGGACAAGCAGAAATTGAAAGCACAAGCTAATGGAATAAGGCTCTTTATCACACTGTGTAGAAACTATTGGGACAAGGGGATATAATCAGTCAAAACATTTGTTAAGAGCAATTCATCCATTTTCAACAGCTGCTTTTAGAGTCTTCTGTAGCAGATCTTACAATTAGAAGTACATGTATTACAGAGTATAGGGTTTAACTCATCAAGTGGCTTACAGCCTATCAATCAAATAAGGAATTAACCTTTTCATCATTACACACACCATCAAATGTCATTGTAGTGATAGACATCACTTTGAGACATTAAAATAACAAAACAAGAAAACTTCTTTCATTACAATCCTAATGTTATTTACCTCAATTTCCCCTGTTTGTGAATAATGGTATTCACAAACTTTGAATAATTAACAGGCGAATTTAGTGTTTCTTCTGTTACTACACACTTCTGTTTTCATGCGTTATGCCACAACATTGAAGAAGTTTTGTGATCATCAAACCATCAATACATTCATGAACCATATGGATTCTCTAGCAACCTTTCTTTCCATTCATCTAGCCCATCAAATTTGAAAAAGATCAGCTTTTTTCGACCATCACATTCTTCACCTGATAATTTAATAGCAGTGCGGCACTACAATAGCAGTTCAAAACAAAATGCACATGCTGAAGGTAAATACCACATATTTTCGCAATTTGTGTTTTTCAGATTGCACTTTAACTCTTTCCCAAACAACAAATTTTGGACTGTCCCAAATTGAAAGAGTTTGCAGACAACATTTCAAAATGCAATGAAATTGAAAAATATTCTTCAGATAGAGCAGAAAACCTTGTGGCAGATAGAGCAGAAAACCTTGTGGGAAAACGAGGTATTGCTCGTTACGAGCAATTTCTCCTTTTGCCAATGTTTTCTAAAGTCACCTGCAACAAAGTTGTCAAATGTCGTTATTGTTTGGGATAGAGTTAAACCGCTGAGATACTTTATATATCCATATTGGGAAGGAAATATATAACGCCAAAAGGGAAGGCTTCAGTAAAATTTTAGCAAATTTAGCGAACTTGAGAGGAAATGGAGCAGGAAAAGGCAATAGTATTATCTGCTGAGAGAATATCAGAGAGGATATCAAACAGGAAAGCATTTAACCCTTTCCCAAACAATCACGACATTTGACTACTTTGTTGCAGAGGACTTTAGAAAACATTGTGGCAAAAAGGAGTAATTGCTCGTAACGAGCAATTTTTCCTTTCCCCATAAGGCTTTCTGCTCTATCTGAAGAATATTTTTTTAATTTCATCACATTTTGAAATGTCGTCTGCAAACTCGTTCAATTTGGGACACTCCAAAATTTGTTGTTTGGGAAAGGGTTAACAGTCTCCATGAAGGGATTCTAATCAATTGGCTTAACAGCCCTTACTAGATAAAGGATAGATTTAATTTGTAAACTGAACTGCAACATAAGTCATTCAACCTCATTAACACTTCAACTCGGTTCCACAGCTTCATTCTACTATCCTACCAAACTATCATCCTACACAGCAGACATCTTTATGAAGGGGGGAAATATTGGGGATAAAGATTCAATTCCATAAATAGAATTTCATGGCTTGGCCGAATTTGAAGCAACAGCAGAGTACATATTCAGAAAAAAATGAAAATAAATGAAACTGAACTCTCTTTGTTATTTGAGTTAACCCTTTCCCAAAAGCCAAATTTTCGACTGTCCCAAATTGAAAGAGTTTGCAGACGACAATTCAAAATGTGATGAAATTTGACAATTGTCTTTTGATAGGGCATAAAACATTGCGGGAAAAGGAGAAATTGCTCGTTAAGAGCAATTCCTCCTTTCCCAAAATGTTTTCCAGAGTTGTCTGCAACAAAGTGGTCATATGTCGTTATTGTTTGGTAAAGGGTTAAACTCTATTGATAACCAAAGGAAATGCTCAATATCATTTGCCAGTCAGAATGTAAAAAGGATTTAATGCAATCTACTGTGTACTACCAAGAACAAGAAAGAGGCAAAGTCTGATTGATTGACTGAAAGAAAGAGTGTCACTTTTCTCACTCTTGTGAATTTTCTAATACAGATAATCATGAGGCACTTTTAGCAGAAAGTCACTGTGAGTCCTCTGCTAAAGCCTTTATCATTTCCTGTTTAAACTAGAACTTTCTTTTTTTGAGAAAAATATGCATATTCCACATGCTTTTTCAGGGTAAAACCTCAATTTTTTTATCATACGAGGGCTTTCACTCCCAAATCATTTTGTTGGTCAAGGTTTCCCATGGCAGCAACAGTATTACAATTTTATTGCAATGTCCAGCTCATAGTGGATGGAGGACAAAAGGTGTAACTGGCTGGTCAAGGCAGAAAGAACAATAATGTAAGTCAATTGGAAGACTTAACCCTTTAACAAACACCAAATTTCGACTTTCCCAAATTGAAAGAGTTTGCAGACCAAAATGTGATGAAATTGAAAACCATCTTCTGATAGGGCAGTAAACATTGTGGAAAAAGGAGAAATTGCTTTAAACGAGCAATTTCTCCGTTTTCCACAATTATCTATCATTATAATTATTATCATTATAATATTATTATTATCATTATTATTATTATTATTATTATTATTTTTATTATTATTATTATTATTATTATTATTATTATTATTATTATTATTATTATTATATTATCATTATTATTATTATTATTATTATTATGTTTATTATTATTATTATGTTTATTATTATTATTATGTTTATTATTATTATTATTATTATTATACACCATATTTATATAGAACTCTTATCATAATTAGACATATGTTCAAAAGTGCTTTACAAGATAATGAAAGCATATATACTGTATGTACTTATGCATAAAAATAAAGGCATGACATAAGATACATAAAATGTACCATTAAAACCGGATATCCTAAAGTATAAAACCTTAAAAATAAGCAAGAACGGTGTTAAAACATACATGGGCATAAAAGTATCATCAGTATGATTGTTCGTCGATGTTATTTTTATATAACAGTCGAAAGCGTTCATCATTCAAGGCCAATAAGTCAATTGATCCTCGGGTGATCCACTCCAAAATCAAACTGGAGCAAGATATAATAATGGAACAAAGATTGAATGAGATCTTTCTTAATTATAGAGAGGAGACGAAATTTACTAACTGACAGACAGATAGACAGCCTAAGTAAGACAGGGTTAAAGACAAGATTTCTTCCTACAATAATGATTTGCAGCAGATTACATTCAACCCATATTTAAAAGTGACTAAAGACATCCCCATTAAAAGCATAGGTGATTAGGAAGCATTCAGATCAGTTTTAAAAAAAGGCAGGGCTCACGCTGTCGGTCGCCAAATGCACCAAATGCGAATATTATTTCATTCTGGCGAAAGATTTCCCGATTTGGCGAATTTGCTTGGCGCATGTTTTTTTCATTCATCTTTACCATTTTTCCACCTGTCCGGACATTACAGACAGTTATATCTTTTGACATACTTAACAGTTAGTATCTCCGAAAACCCCAAATTAATCCGCTAATTGTTATCCCCTTGTCAAACAATGCCTGAGGCCTGTATTTAATTAGTCCGAATGATCCAGACGTAGATATTTCACTCTCCGTCTGGATGCATTCGATGAAAAAGCGCGTCAAGCGGATATCGATTTTTCAAGGTGGTGCATGTTGAAAAATCTGTAGAAAGGGGCGGAGTTAAAATGACAGGTAAATTCTGGCGGGAATATAATATTGGTTCCTTTTCGTTTGGTAGAATAGATATATTTTCATTAAAACCGAGATTCCCTTTCCCTCATATGAATTTTGTCAATTGCCAAAGTATTGCAACAGTTGATTTCAATTGAATACGTAGATATTCATTCATTGAGTAAAGATACTGTGACTCTAAGCGAAAATCTAGACAACACTCAAACCATTAGAGATTTTTTTTATGGAAACTTTTGCCACAAAAGAAGCCTTTAGCCTATTATTTCTGATGGCCGATTCTATGGGAAAATAGGCTCTCAATTTGATATTTTCTTGATTATAGAAATCGGCGTAATGGGTCTAATCTAAATTATAAATCTAGAAACTATTTCAAAGTATATTATTTGCAGGTTGGGCGAGCGCGAATGGAAAACAGATATATAGATAACAGCTATGTCTTTTAAACAAATGATTCCTAAAGCAAAAAAAAAAGCTTTATAAACAACTTCGGGGCATGTTATAAAGGGGGAGTATCGAATAGTACATCTTTCGGGTTGTTGGTCTCAATATCAAACGCCTAGTTTTATTACACCAGACGGGAGCGACGTGCGTCACACACAGATACTAATCCAGATACCGCCGTACATCACACAACACATGCCTTACCCTTTATCTTGTTAATAGCAGCATAGTCTTGACCTCAAAATACGCATTTGACATAGATTTTTATTTTTTAAGTATATTAATACAATCAAATTTACAGATATAAGAGCAAGTTTCTTCTGAATATCATTTATGTTTGCAGCGAAATGGTAATCGTCAAAACCAAATCCTTTTTGCCAATACAATATCGATTACTTTCTTGATATAGTAAAAGTTTGTATTTTACCTAATCGAATAGTTTGTGTGTTTTATTGCAGTTTGAATTTTAGAATGGTAACGACCTTGACTTGGGAACAGAAGGGTAACTAAATGTTGAAATCTTAACAAAACTGATTACCTTTTGATTCAATATTTTTGATAACTAAAATGGTAGGCCTACGGGAAAGGGTATTGCCCAATGCTTTCATACATGGAATGAGTCGGACAGACCAATTTTGATTATCACTAGATTGGTAAATGGGCTATTTTTTTAATGGTGCATCAAAATCCACGGTTATTTAGCGCACATATAAAAAGATGTGACTATCTTTTTACCAACACAAATAACCACAAAGGATAGATTTCGAAATAAGTGTGGCGAAGCAAATCCCTTTAACACCAACGACATTGTTTAAACCCTTTCCAAAACACCAAATTCCGACTGTCCCAAATTGAAAGAGTTCGTAGACGACATTTTAAAAAGTGATGAAATTAAAAAACAATCTTCTAATCGGGCAGAAAAAATTGCGGGAAAATGAGAAATTGCTCATCATGAGCAATTTCTCCTTTTCCCACAATGTTTTCCAGAGTTTTAATATATATAGGGTACAGATTACCCTATTTTATGTAAGAGATATTTTATCAAAATTGAAACTTAAGTGTCTTTTCCTTCGACAATGGATATCATCAAATGACTCTGCTTTGGTTTAAAACGAATTCATTTTTTCCCGTCAATCATATGTCTACAAATGTTAGTGTTTTTGTTTTTTCTGTAAATTACCGGAAATGGAAGCAATAAGCAATTTAATTGGTCATTCCTACCTTCTTTCTGATTGGTGCCCATATTTTTTCTCGTCGCCGATTGGACCCCTCACACACAGAGGGGGAATACTGACGCGTTTTTATCGCAGGGCGCCTCCAAGCTGTCACGCAGTTTCAGCTTGGATCATCCGAGTTAGTATTTAATCGGGTCTTTATTATGTGTAAACAACTCGACACACTTGACTGGTAGACTCGATGCGGTTGTTCCACGAAAACCGATTACTATTTACCGCATTCCGTCCAGTGTTTTATGATGCATGGTAGAATGCGGGAATTTAAAGAGGATTAATTTGTAAAGTATTTTGATATTGACAGTTTGCTTCCTTCTTTGATGCAACGGTACTATTCAAATTGCGATCCTCTATTATTAATCATTCAAATCATCATACCGGAGTCTTGACGAGAGTAAAAACAAATAGACCTAAGATCATGTTTACTTTCCATTTAACTATCGGCCATTTCTAAAATAAATAACAAAACTGAGAATTCAGAAATGTATAGTCTTCAATATGATTTGATGTTATCTGCGATAAAAGATTCATTTTGATTTTGTCACTCAAAGCGTAGCCTTTAGTTATACCATCTTTGGTTTAAATTTGTTCGGAAGGGGGAAGGGGAATGTCTTGGCTTTTTTTTTTTTAAACATAATATTTTTATTGGCATTACACTTTACATATTTATGACATTACAATTTTAATAAAAATGGTGAAACATAACAAACAGAAATAATTAATCAAGAGGATTTTACACATATCTACATACAACATGAAGAGTGTTTAAAATAAAGAAATTTTAATTGGAGCCATTTGCTCAGAATTTGGCTCCTACTTCTTTAATTTGGCTCCTATTTTTGTCATTTGGCGAAGGTGCTGGCGCAGACTTTTTTCCAGCCAGGGTGAGCCCTGAAAGGAAAATTTGCTTCTTGTGCTTCTTGAAAACTCCATTCAACCCTTTACCAAACGCCAAATTTCAGACTGTCCCATATTGAAAGAGTTTGCAGAAGACTTCTCAAAATGTGATGAAATTGGAAAATAATCTTCTGATAGGTCAGAAGCATTGTGGGAAAAGGAAAAATTGCTCATTACGAGCAACTTCTCCTTTTACCAAATTGTTTTCCAGAGTGGTCTGCAACAAAGTCGTTAAATGCTATCATTGTTTGGTAATGGGTAAAGCAAACAAACAGCAGAATGATTATGCTTTATAAAACATGAATTTAAACAAACTTTGCATGTTGAACAAATTTCTTTGCTGCTTTTTTTATTCAATAACTTGTATTGTTGCTGAAACAGCTCATCAGTGTATGAAATGGCATAATTCTTCTCCTATTTCTAGAGATATAACAAATACAATCATCATGTTTTATCTAAAACAAATATTTGTGAGAAAAGGTTTCTCATATAAATGAGTACTTCCTTTTCTCACGTTACACATTTTATTTCTATCTGCGGTAAATATGTTTGAAATAGTCTGAATATAGGCAAAAAGGTGAAAATTGCCGACAAAAGATTTAATTAGATAGATAACAGATCTATATGCAAACACAGGCAATCTATCAAAAATGTAAATTATAAAAAAGAACCTCTTTCCCGAGCTCTTATCACTGAAAAGATCTAGATAACACCTCTCCCCATTTTTACACTTAAAGTACAATGAAGTCACAATTCTACGAAGATGTTCAAATCTTACAAAGAAAAATCATGTATATGCAATTAGTCTGTTTTAAAAATATTTCACAAAGATTTGCGAAAAAATCCTTGCCACAATAAATATAAATATGATAAGGAAAAGAGTACACCAAAAAAGTGTTAACTTAGACAGGAATGGAACTCATGTCATTAAGGATAATTTTTAATCCTCTACAAAAGCAGAGTAAATGCCTTTGAAATTCAAGGGTTATGAAAATTTTGTAAACAGACATTAAGTTACCAATCTTTGAGACAGGTCCGCGGGTGTTTATTTTGGAGTGGTTAAAACAGAGGCCAACAATGATAAGAGGCACATTTCATAGGCTAACGTCTTCATATTTTATCTTGAAACTAATATTGTGTATAGTTGTAAGATTTATCACAATGAGATGAATCGAATGTGCACCCACATGACAGTATAGGATACATTGTGAAACTTTGCTGTTATATTGCATAACCCTTTACCAAACGCCAACTTTTCAACTGTCCCAAATTGAAAGAGTTTGCAGACGACTTTCAAAATGTGATGAAATTGGGAAAACAATCTTCTGATAGGGCAGAAATCATTGTGGGAAAAGGAAAAATTGATGGTTACTAGCAATTTCTCCTTTTCCCACAGTATTTTCCAAAGTTGTCTGCAACAAAGTTGTCGAATGTCGTTATTGTTTGGTAAAGGGTTAAAGAAGACTCTTAGCATACTTCTTTTCTCAACTTATGATTTTACGATCCAATTTCATCTGATTTATAGATATGTACAGTTGAATCTCTATACCCCAAAGTTCAAAGGCCCAATGAAAATACTCAACAAAGAGAGAGTTTGACATATATAGATGTCTGGAATATAAACATGTAGAAGTAAAGAGGAAACATTTCAGGACACCATATTTACTTTAACCCATTACCAAACAATAACGACATTTAACCACTTTGTTGCAGACGACTCTGGAAAACATTATGAGAAAAGGAGAAATTGGTCTAAATGAGCAATTTCTCCTTTTCCCACAATGTTTTCTGCCCTATCAAAATATCATTTTTCAATTTCACCACATTTTGAAATGTTGTCTGGAAACTCTTTCAATTTGGGACAGTCCATAAATTTGGCATTTGGTAAAGGGTTAATGTATAGAAAAGTTTGACAATCAAAAGTTCCAGGTATAGATATTCCACTGTATACCAATTAAAATTTAAAAAAAGAATATCTACAAGTTATTATAAAGTACATGGCACTCAGGGTATTTGGCAAAAGTAGTTCAAACCACTTAGTTGGCAAGTTGATGAAAAAGACGGTAATTACGTTTTATTTTTGAGAAAACCTGGGTATGGACACTGTTTGCTGCAGTATAAAATGAAAGGAGACAAGAAATGTATTTAATCGAAGAAAAAAAAAAAGTTTCAGAAACTTGTCTTTCTCCATTCCAATGATAATGGGCAATTTTTGCCACTTTTTTTATTAAATCATAAATGGTTTCACCATAATACTGTTGAAGAAATTATAGAGCTTATTGTTTATTATTGCTATTGCTTTGAATTTGGATCAGTGTCATAATGCTTTATAAGGGAGATTTTTTGTGTGTTTCTAGTGGTGTTTAGAGTACTGAACTTGGTATCTCAAAAGCATTTGTCCACTTTGGTTTAACGCATTACCAAACAATATTGACAATTGACCGGTTTGTTGCAGACGACTCTGCAAAACACTGTGGGAAAAGGAGAAATTTCCCACAATGTTTTCAGCCCTGTCTAAAGATTGTTTTTCAATTTCATCACATTTCAAAATGTCGTATGCAAACTCTTTCAATTATGGACAGTGGAAAATTTGGCATTTGGTAAAAAGGGCTAAGATACCGCACAAACAAAAGCAGGTCTTCCTTGTAATAATCCATGTCTTTTTTTCCCCCAATGCTTTCTTCTGAGTATTACAGTCAAAATGCTTTTGTTGGTAGTCTGGACTTGTTATCACTTTCGATCTAGTATAGTGGAACGGTTTTAAGTATCAATTACTCTCCCTTTCATATGTGTTCCAAGTAGGCCTCTAAACAGGGGGTAGGGAATAAATTATTCATATTACTTATTCCTATTGGTGCCACAAAACACTTGACCTAAACCCTTACTACAATACGGATAAGTTTATGTGCCTTGGAAACAAAGGCATTTGAAAACTATTCTGACAAAAGGAGATTAAACCGAGAGCCTGAGATGCTTTTGCAGCAGAAGGCAACTTCAAAACATTGTGACAAAAAAGAAATATTTCCCATGCTGTATAACCACATACATGTATATATAAACTACATTCTTTTTAAAAGTGATGGAAAGATTCTCTATTTAGCTTTCTAGAAGGCTTCCATTGTCTATTCTTTAAGTTTATTTAAGTCTTTCTGTCTTCCATACTTAAAAGATTTACAGGCAACACTTTTGATTGCAAAGGAAACAGAAAATATTCTTCAGACTGACTGAGAATTAAGAGAGATATTTGAAAAATAAGATAGGTTCAGGGGTTCAATGCAACACTATAGTGAGTGCTTCGTGTTCATAAAGCAGTTACCATATAGTCTTTTATAATGATCCCTTGATTTGATCAATTTCTGCTTTATAACAATATATTTAACATAATTTATACTTCATTTTTCAGTGGATTCTTTACATTCATGGTTTATTTGACTTATGATAGGGTCCATGGCATCACCAACAAACTTTTATACAAAACCTATTTCTAAACAGTACCATTTTCACTTTTTCTGCTTTATGCTAAGAACTTAAGTTGCCATCCTTTTATTTGGGAGACATTTTAAGTATCAAATTGTTTTTTCTTTCACAAAGAAGAGAACTCAGCTTGGGTATGCTTATCAAAAGTTTTTAATTATTCAAAGAGTTTTCATAATGGTTTTGGGTAAAGAAGATATTTAACTCAAAACCCTCAATGAGATGCTTGCTAGAAAACAAAATTCATGCCGACAAAACTAGGAATTACTAACAACCAATCAGTTCCTTATCTTATAACATGTCATACCCCGACACAGTGTATGGTAATCTTTATGAACTATAACCATATTCATTAGACATGATAAATGTGTAGATTATTCATCGACTTGAATATCAATTTGAGGGTTCAATGCAATACTATAGTAAGTGCTTCATGTTTATGAAGCACTTACTATAGTCTTGCATCGAACCCTTGATTTGATATCATAAGCAAAAATTAACTGAAAGTTGAGGGCCTTGTTCGATACGACAATGAAGACTTGCTATGATCTTGCACTAAGCCCTCAAAGCAATTATTCATGAATGAAACGGCAATCAAGATCAACCAGGTTTAATCCATTACCTTCTTAATACATTATCAACTTTTTTAAAATATTATGAGTAACCACTGTGTCAAAAGAGAAATTGCTCAAGATGTCATCACCGTGATTTGAACCCACACAGAAAGGGGCCATGTGATTATAAGTTGATGCACTCTAACTACTTTGCCCCTTGTATGTAGTTTGGCATTGTTTTCCCTCTTCAATCAATCTGAGCTTATAAATATGTTCAGAACTATTCACTTTGAATACTCAATCGAAAAAAAGTAAATAAAGAAATAAATTTTGGAAAAAAAACTAATGAAACATTTGTTATGTCTGTAAAAGCAAATACATGTACACGTAAATGTCTTGATGTTAAACGTCAAGTAATGATTTAGAAAACAAAAGTCATGCAGTGATAAAATGCAAAAATGCTCATACCAATTCCTCCTTTAGTTACATTAGTTTTTACCCATTATGAATAAGAAGAAGTCATTTTAAGTACTATAATGATTGGCATTTAGACATTACCTTCAATTTGGACCAGTCTCAAAATCCTAAATGAGGGTTGAATTAATCAACGCAACTCGGGAGTGGTAATTATGTACCTTAATGGTCCTAACAAATTTGTTCTAAATGTGGATTTATGGATTCCTCTTCAAATTACATCTACTCTTTGTGTCTGAGGAGAAAAGACATTTGCCATTTAATTTGGGTTAATATAGATATATGTGAGTACACTTGTCTGAATCAATAGTGAAGGGAAGGGGGAAAAAGAAGATGCCAGGATAATTCATCAAACCTTACCTCTAACAAAACAAAAACCGTAACACTATCATTTAAAGAAGATCTATTTTAAACAAAATCTGTGAATAGAGAAAATGCTTTTGATTTTGTCACAATAGTTTGAGTCGAGGGATGTTAATGTGGGTCAAAGAACATCCCGACTCAAAATTCTCTGCAGAATCTTTGAGCGAACGGTACGGCCAAAATGGAAACAACATTTACTGGTGGTTGCAAAAAATTGATCATCAGTCAACATGTTGTAAATAAAATAGCGAAACCTGTTGAAAAAAATGCATAAATATCTGTTCATTAATGGGGGCCGTCATTTGCAATCTGATTTTATATCGTAAACAATGCTCACATGATCACCTCCCCTGAGAATTGTATTTTGCTGTATTATGGACAACACAATCAACCTTACACCTAGGTATTACCTTGTTACAAAGGTTTAATAACACTTTTTAGATCTGTTAGAAGTCCAGATGAGAATAGTAGTTCTTTATGGGTGGTATATCAAAAGTGCTGCTACCTTTACTTAATGTGCACTCTTCAGAATTGTCTTGAAGAGACGGTTCTGATGAGAGCACACAATGAAGAATTAAGAGAAGAGAAAAAGTAAGCAATGAAAATATGATTAATATCTTGTGCTCTGACCTGTCAGGGAAGTTTTTAGAAACTTGGGCTACCTTTCAGCAAAGTAGAGTATGATTTTGCATGAAAAAGATTTTTCTTTTCTCCTATCAACATTCCTATAGTTTTTACTTGTTTTCTGCTTTGAATTTGGACTAGTTGCAATTTAAAATCAAAATGATGGAGTCCTCTATAAAATCCTTCACAATTCAACGTGAACCCTATGTTTCATCAGCAATGTGCAGCTGTTTCTGACAACAAACTTTATAGATCCCAAACACATCTATCACCATGGTATTTTTGTTTACTTATATGTTTCCATGCTTTAAATGATTATAGGAATATCAATAAAAGGACAGCACTATAAGGGTTAAAGAAACTTTTATATTTATACTTCATCCATACTTAATACATAACATTAAGATAAAATACCCATAAGCCGTCATTATGAAACATTTTCTTTTGTCTGATTACTTTGGTAGTTTTTCGGAATAAACTGGTTTGGGCCAGAACTATTCCGTTTAATATGAATAATTCTGGAACATTGTATACCGGAGAACAACTGAAGTTTTACCACGAAAGAAAATGTTTCAAAATGGTGGATAATGGGTATGCTACCTTAACTGTTCAGGGTTTTCCTTGACCCCCAAATTGTAGAGTAAATGGACATTCCTGGAATGACCCCTAAATATCATTATTTTCCATTCACATTTCCATATACATGTATACAAGGTCAGAAGTCCCCCAAATTTCCATAAGTCAAAGGGTAAAGAGAAAACCTTGTTGTAAGAAATTCCCAAAATGGGGTTATGGGTGAACAGACACAAGACCAAATAGAGGTGATCTTGATAATGATCTTATCTACAAATTATTTATATCATTTCCAGATACACATGATTTAGACCGAATCCCCTCATATTGGATTTTGTGATCAGCCCAAAGTGAAAGCAATATTGTTGGGATATTGAGAAGAAACCATTGTGATAAAAGGGAAAATAGCTTGAAATCAAATTCTATCTTTAGAGTCATCTACAGTCATCTAAAATGTGTTAAAATTAGTATATATTCTAGTATATTAGGTAAAGGGTGAAGTCCTTGATATCAAAATCCTGTCATTGTACAGGAAACTACAGCTTATATAGATAATCTTGTTTCTTGATCAATTACATTTTGTCATCATGGTTTGACAGCTGAATAAAGTTTTATCAAACCTTTTCCCACAAGGGACTTTGTGACTGATTCAGTTTGTAAGCAACAGCAGGAGATCAAAAAGCAAAAAATAGATCCTCGAGGGTTCAGTGCAATACTATAGTAAGTGGTTCATGTTTATGAAGCACTTACTATAGTATTGCACTGAACCCTTGTCCTCTTCTCTAAGAAACTGGGTATTATCTATGTGGCAAAGGAAATAATGTTCCAAAAGCAATGATAGGAGAGCCATTTATTCTTGAGTCAAAGTGGTTCCAAAAGTCTTACAAAAAAGTTGCAAAGTAAAGGGTTGAAACACCTACTTCAACTGATTAATGAAACAACTTATTCAGACTATCCAGTTAGTAAGCAAATATTCTGACAAAAACATAGGGATTGCTGATAAACAAGCAATTTCCATTTAATCATATAACTTTGCAGGGCAGCTGATGCAGGCTCTGTCATCTATAACATAATACAAGGAAACTTTGAGGTTTTGTATCGCAGCTGGTGAGCAAATTCTGATTTCACAAAGACACCAAAATTATCAGGCAGCAGCTTCATACCATTTTTGGATGAATAATATTAACTTTGATAATTTATCTTAATGTGACGGCCATCAGTCATAAACTCATTGAAACAAGGAAGAGGCTAATCAAAAGGCTGTAAACTGAAAGTTAAAAAAATGATATCATAGGCGATAATGAGATAATGATGTCGTAAAATGAATATGATTTATGATACCCATTTACTTGGTGTCATTTAAACCTGTTATTTATTAGTCTCATACTCAACAATAGCTCACTTTACAATAAATGCAGCACAAGACTTTATAGACCAATGTGATAAAAGGATAGATTGCTCGTTAAATGGGAAATTATCCTCTGGTAGGTCTGGTTTCTATCCCAAATTCTGATTTGGATATTTACATGTCCATAATGCTAAATGACTCTCTGCACTTGTCCATAAAATGGTTTTATAGTTAATTTTAGTCAAAATCTGTTTGTTCATTAGGGTTTTTTGTCCTGAGCCGGGCAATACGGAGAATTGATTTGGCTACCACTTAAACCCATAGAATGCTGAGTAATTTTCTAAAAGCGTGTTATTGTGTCATCTGCTTTCTAAAACCTTAAATATCTGCTTAATTTTGATGAAGCAAACAGGTTAGAACACTTGGATTTACTTGGCGGCTGGCATGGATTTAACCTGTTTGCATTTATAAGCATTAAGTTGGTTCCAGCAATGTGTTTTTCTTCCTGCTCTGTCATCTGCTGTTGCTTTCAGTTTGATAATTATTCACTTAATAAAACAATAAAAGACTAAAGATCCAAGGTGTGAAGCAATTCTGTTTTTATAATTGACATTAGTGCTTCTCTCATATTGAACAAACTTCTATGAGGAGATTGGATCTAGCTGTAATGGCTTATTCAACTTGCATGCTTAAGCAGGTAGCAAACAGAGCAAAGAAAGAAAATATATGTAAATTGTTTATGGGCAGAAACCATTTTAACAAAACCATCATTAGAAGCATTTCATCCTTTTGCCACATTGGATTCTATTAAGAAGTCTTCTGCGAAGCTGCATCAAATTCCATACCGGTATCATGGAGAAAAAATGGGGTAAAAGTTGAAAGTTTGCATATATCATTTAGCGTCAGACAAAAAAAAGCTTTATAAGCTAAAAAGAGTTTAAAGAATTTTCTTTACAGTCCATTTACATACTGTTATGACGCATATTTTCATGTATATAAATACTTATTTGAAATTATGACAGATCAACCAGTTACAGGGAACTGGATTGTTTATGACATTATAGGGTAAGGGTTAAACAGTATGATGACAGCATTTACATATCTTTACAATATAAGTGACACCTTAAATGACAAAGCATGACAGGGGACTCAGAATGACCCATTATATATGGGTTGTTTTTCTTTGTGTGTTGGGTAGGTTATCTCTTTAGTAAAAAACATATTTGAATAAATATATATAAGAAAAGTAATGGGACAGGACTTTTTTGTGCCAAATATTGATATAACAAGGGCAAATCAAAGGCATCTTCCCAATTGGAAATTACTTTAAAATCATGCAGGTTTCCAAAGATTCAAAGTCACACCAGCTTTTTGGATTCCCTATTCAACAACTACAGCAATAGGACTTCCAAAATTGACAGGCCTAACCTATTTCAACAAACAAAGTCCTGAGTGTAGTCCCTTGTCCTGTTATTTCAAAATTAATAAGTTATAACTACAACTTTCTCCCTCTAATGGATGAGAAATCTATTTAATACTGTATCATCCCTAATGGATTGTAAATCAAGCAAACATGCAGACAATATGAAGTGTGGGAGGTACTGTCTGGTAGCGTGGGGTAAATTGTGTCACCTTTTGGGGAGGGCAATTTCCTCATATTGAATCAATCAAATCAGACTTGTGACTCCATCACCTTATCAACTTAAACATATTTCTATTACAGTCAAATGTCAAAGATTATTATGTTCTAAGATGTATTTCTTTTCTTATGAAATTTAACTGTAGATCCATGTCAACCTTCTACCAATACATGTGACGTGGTCATATTCAACTGACTGAATACTCTACCAGGTGTGCATGTAGAAAAGTGAGAGCAAAACAGAATGAAGAGAAAACAATTAAGGGGCAGTAAGACACAGAGAGTGGCTAGTTGGGAACAGAAGGCCTTAGAAGTAATGCTACTACTGTGTCCTGTTCTCAGACCAGGGTTATCATTAAGTTTTAAGTTTTTAAGTAAGAGGCTAACCTTCGGTTTAAGGAGGGTAATGTAGCAAACAAAAATTAGCTTTTATAGCTATTTCAGTGTACTTATGACCACATATCATTTTTTTTTGTTATTTGAGCCAACCTAAAAGACATTTGAAGCAGTCAAATTGGTCGGCATCCAGCTCTTAATAACAACCCTGTTTCAGATGCTGTATAAATTCCATCCTCTTTGCTCTTTGGAGCACACTGGTTCAGATACACAACTGCTATGATAATTCAAAAATGCAGCAACAAATCGCTACAAAGTTTTATCTGACTATCAATAGGCATAAATTATAATCTCATACCTCAGAGCCAAAAAATTAATTCTTTCATTTTCAATGTGAAATAGCACTTTTTTGTAATCCTTAAAACAAATTTTAGTCAGAATACTTTGATGTAAAGCTCGCTTTCTATTTTCTGATGGGGCGATCAAACATCAAAATTTCGAAGGACCCAATTGATGTCGGACTTTTATTATTCTAATTTCCGGATTCGAAGCACAAATGGCCATTCAAAGTCAATTGAAATGACAAGATATGTTAAATAAATTTATATGCCACCAAACAATGGCATCAATTGCCGTTAAACAATTAAAAACCGATTATAAGGTTTACCCATTCAAGTACGCATGCGCAGAAAATTTTTTATCAGGAGCAAAAAATCGTCAACTAATGTTAATTGAACCGTTCTTACAAAGTAAATATGAGGAATACAGACATGTTAAGTACATAGATTGATTAAAAAAGATTAATTAATTCACAAATGTGAGTAAAATAATTTGATAGTTTCCAATAACAATGGCAATATCGGTCTTCAAACGGTGCAACAAAACTTTTGTCGCAATTGTCCTCCATTAAATGAATGGTTTGAAAGTTTGACGTGACTGGAGATATTGCCAGATACAAAAATTTCTCAACATTTTCCGATCACGTCAAATTAGTTTGACTAGGGGTCTTTTATTCTGCTTTATCAGTAGGTTTTAGAAGATTGCTTGCTGGACTGATGGCTCGTTGTTTATCAATTATCAAACGAAAACAAGTCAGTTGCTGATCTGAAGTAAAGTCAAACAACATCAGATAGAAATGTGTCTTAACCACATGCAGCAAAGCTTCTAGATTTGTAGTCTAATTTATTTGCCAATTAGCGGTCGTTCTTCTCTACGCACATATTTCGTTGGTTAACCTGACTCCTAAATACTGGGTTTTGTAATTAGAGTTCGCATATTAAAACTTTACAAAGAACTTATTCACCTGGGGTTTTTTTACACAGAATTAAATAAGAAAATAAGATAAGAATTACCTAAATTCTGACAATCTCTCCCCTTTAATCCAATCTGTGTAGAGCAGACGCATGAATCAACCAAAAGCGCATTAGTGACCGGGATGACTTGGGTAACCCCCAATTTCAAATATCGCCATCGTCTCGATTAACACAATTCACAAATCTACTAATTTGACTAAATTTTCCGAATATCACAAATGATTTTTTGAGTTTGGTAATTGCCTATAATAACAAATCAATAAAAAAGCATGAGAAGCATAAACTATTTCACGCGAAAATGCTTTTATCAAATCATATCGCGCTTATCTCGTAGTCAAAATAATTCGACGTGAAGATTGCTTTTTATTATACAAACATTTCTCAATATTTTCGCGTCAAATTAGTTTGACTAGCTTATCTGGTAGAAGTACATTTGATTATTTAACATTCTATCAATATTTTCTCAGACGTCCTAGAATATTTCTTCTTACAGAAGCCTTGTTTATTGATTGATTACTTTGTAATTTAAAAGAGCAATGGCTTCACTCCATGGCTATAGAAGCCTCTGTACCAGAGTAAAAGTAACTAAGACTGTCCGAGTCAAATGGTTAATGAACCTGTTCCTTCTTTAAGGGATTTTATAAGTTGAATATTTTCGACGCCTTTCGTTATTTGACTAAATTTCTTGAAATACATGAGTTATTCTTTTTCTCTCTCGCTTGATTTTTACATGATTTAAAAAAGAAAGAATATAGAACGGCTGAATTGTTTCCGAAAGAGAAAAAATAAACACAGAAAAAGACCTGTGGAAAAAAAATGACTGTTGTTTCTTTTCTATTGTACAAATAAATTAAATTTGCTTTTGCCACGATCAACTAGTAGCCTTGCTTGTTCACACTATTTCATACCGGTTGCTTATAAACAGCGTTAAAAGTTAGGACGAAACAGACAAACATCAATACTCTTCAAAATAGAAGTCGCGTATGGCCACCTGTTTACTATGGCGGCCAAAATGAAAAAATCCGCAGTTACTTTGAGAAAAATCAGCAAGCCCGTGATCAGTACAGATGTGATGGGTAATCGGAATGTGGAAGTGAGAGCGGTTGGTGCCTGGGTACAGGCAGAATCACCCCCGTACTACCAGGAAGCCGTGGTGTGTAGTGTCGGAATAAACTTTAGAGCATGTCTCAACTTGCAATTCCAGACATTTTATCTTTTTGCCTGCTAATGAAAAATGAGTCTTATAAGAACAAGATTTTAACCCATTATTTACAGCATTTATTTATCGTATGGTGTTGAAATCCACTATATATCTTTTGTAATGTACGCCGAAAAGAGAACGCTTAGGCTTATAGGTAGACAGTCGTTTCTCCCCCAAACCGTTTCCCCCCAAGTTGTTTCTCCCCCAAAATTAGGGGTGAAACAACACTATTCAAGTATTTTACCAGATGTTTCTCCCCCAAAGAGTAATTATATCAGTGATAATTTTACCTCTGCGTCCCGCGTCATATACACATAAAAATTGCTGGGGACACATCATTTCAAAAGATATGTGTCCAGCCGGAAGCATTCTCATCAGCACAAGTAATGTTTACAATGTAGTAAACATCATAAAGCATGCTGTCTCATGCTTTATTTCTATCAAATCTGCACTGTTTAGAGTCATTTAAGCTAAGATTTTCATTAATAACAAGTGTTATACTATTTGACATGATCTTATAGCTTGGATCATTGGTACTCGGACGCATAGTTATACCCTTGGACACATAGTTTCAAAAGATGTGTGTCCAAAAGGACACGATAACTTTCATTTCTAAAATTTACACTGTCATATATATCATATGGCTATACAGTGATAATTTTTGGCCCAAAAAATCTCATGAAATTTCCTAAAAACTCATTACTTTCATTCTATAGAAATCCCATTGATTTTTAAGTTTTGGTCAAAAAAGCCCATTGATTAAATTTAGAAAAGAAGCAATGGCTATATATATATATATTCAAGTAAAGAAGTATTATATTAATGAATTTTTTGTATATTTTTGAAAGTTTGATTTAATGATTGTTTTTTTTTTTCTCTCCTTTACTTGATTGGGATATTGCCTTTTGACAATGAAAAGGTTGACAAAAAACATTCTTTATTTATTTCTTTGATTAATTAAAGATTGTTTGTTATTTATCTTAATTTCCTTCACACTCTTTTAAGTTGTGTTAATTTTATATAAACTAGCATAAACAACATATCTATATAATCAGGGGTGGCGAAATCTCGAAAAAAATCACTTGTCCACGAACAAGTGATTTGAAAATATCACTTGTCCGTACCCAAAGTGCACTTGTTCGTACCCAAAGTGCCACTAGCATGCTTAGCACTTTAATCATGAGCTGTAAGGGTGTCTTTTCTAGTCTGATGCTTCCTTTGTACAGGGCTCCCTTCGAGTCGGCAATTAACGGGAACTGACAGCAAACCCTGCAAGTCGCGATTCCGTCGTAGACAACTTTGAGCCATTCAAATTCCCGCAGCAAGGTGTCTTGGAAGGATCTTACCCGTTTATTCTTGTCATACTTTTTGTTGTAGTCAATTTAAAATTTTTTGGGAGGCGGAAGTTGGTCTGCGCTCTTAGATTTGGAACTAGCCGAGGGTGATTTGATCAAAAAACCATCCATCGTCTGCTTTCTCGAGACGCGCAAAATATGACCGTAATGAAATTTAGTAAGAGTTGCATTCCTTCTCCAGCGTTTGGTCCGATACCGCGACAATCAGATTGATATTTAGACCTAACCATACGGACATATGTAAACATCCGCTTTCTAACGCATTCATTGAAAAGTCAATATCGGCTTTGATTAAAAGTAAAAACAACGTCGCTAGATTATATTTTTTGTGACTCAGAAATCTGGATTTTTCACTTGCCCACGGACAACCCAGATGGAATTTTTCACTTGTTGTTGACGAAAATGTACGCCTTGGACAACTCGGACAATTGTTTTTGCCACCCCTGATAATAGATAGTTTCTGTGTATTGAGGGTAATTTCGGCATTCGGCTAATAAAGCCTATGAGATGCTAAAGCAATGGTACACTTAGTCCTTAATCCCTATCTTTTGAGGGGGGAAAACCCGATGTCATATCATTGTGAAATGCAATTTCAATCAACTCCTTAGTTATATGTCATACATTTCGTAATTTAGTTACGTTGCTGCTTCAATCAAATCTAAACCAATCAAGTAATAAGTTAAAGAAGTGACGCTTTTGTGTTTAAAGCATGCATTTACATTTTGATCACCCATCAAACCCAGGTCACTGTAAGGTGTTCCTACAAATCTCTCACCAACTCTTGCTTAAATGACAACACATAACATGCAAAAGTTTATCAAAACATTTTCATTTTTTAGTTCTTTTCAAATTGCAAAATAATGCATTACATTAGAAAAGAAGATTGATATTAATGAAAAGATATAAAGAGGTTTTTCATGACATAACTCATGTGTCTTGATGACATTAATGTGAATGTACATACCATTTCATATTATATTGAGTGGCAAATGGATAGTAGAATGATGTAAATCCTTCATTAAATTGAATGTTGTACAAGAAGATAGGTCCTTATTATTGATATTCAGTTTTTGTTTATAGATTGCAGCTGAAGAGGAGGAAACCAGGCTCAGACAAATTCAACTCGATAAACAGGCAAGGCTGGCACAGTTTCAACATGAAGTCAAAAAACGAGTCCAGCGACTTGATAGAATCAAGAAACAGAAAGCATTGGAAGCGAATTACAGAGCTGTAAGATTTTGAAAGCAAAATTTTAATTTGGTGCCCCACTTTGATTTATTTCATTATAAGATTACAATTAAGCAGATGTGACCATGTTACACACTCTTTCATGTAGGTGACTTTAAACGCTAGCAACTATTCCATGCGATCTGAGCTGTAGATGTGCCTTAAATCACCATTCATTCATGATCTAGAACAAGACCTTATTATAAACATTTTGCATTTCATAAACAACCCACTATCAATACCTTTTATGTTATTGTTTACAATTAGATTTAAAAGTAATATTTTACTGAAATTGTTTACATGTTCAGTAGATATAAGCAAACAAATATTTTATTTTCATAATTAGATCTTACAGTTTTACTTTTAAAAAGATTAGAAATAAAAGAAACCAGTTTTGAAGAAGTGAGAACTTTCTGATGAATGAAGCAAACATTTTCTTATGAAGAATTTTTGTGTTGTGAGGTGCAAACACATTTTAAGTCATTAACATTAGGAAATAGGTCACTCTTGGTGTTCATGGAATTGTGGTCATATACAAATCTTCAAAAGCACATAACTGCACAGTGCACTGTTTGCTGTTCATGTTATTATGCGGTTAGTTGTTATATGAACAAATGCCTTCAAGCACAAAACAGATTTGGACAACATCAGAAATCTCAACTCAGGTTATTTTTAAATGACTGATTCTTACAGGCAGAGCAGGAGAGAAACATTGTGAGTCAAAGCGCGTTTTCCTCAAAGGACTATGCTAAAAAGGACACAAGTTTGGTGCGTCCTGAAACCGTTTTGTCTTCAGGGAAAGAAAAAGGTACACAACAAAGAAACAAGGATGTACTATTCCACGTATTCCATCAGATTCCACTGCATTTTCAGCCTTCCTGATTTTAATCTATTTCAAAAAAGATACTGGTTTTCATACCAAAACTAATCTGTGTACTATCTTTTTAATAAGCAGAGCCTGAAGTTAGACAACTGAGAGGTATCCCTTTTCCCTTCATCATTCAATATCAGTAAATACCGTTTCCAACTGGTCAATATTAAAGACACCCATTTCTAATTGGTCAATGTTTAAGACACCATTAATATTTGTCAATGAACTCTTATTGACTTGACTATCTTTGAGTATTTTCCTAAACAAAACATATTCAAAGCTGTGAGAAATAATAAAAGAAACAATTTAGGTTCAAATCAGTCATTCAGTGTTTGAAAATTATTTTTGCCAAGTCAATAGAATTAATAATTGTTTTGAAATCTAAGTATTTCTCCCAAAATAGCAATGGTTAAAAATAATATACAGCACATGAAATGGCAATAATCCATAGAGCTAAAACCCTTTAATTCGACTGTCGGTACGTCTTTTAAAATATGGCCTTAATGCTTATAAATGAGTTACATCAATAGTTAGTTTTGAAATGTTATTCACCAAAATCTTTTTTTTCTAGGAAAGCATATTCACCAAGAGCACATTGATGGGTATATCTTTTCAGATCACACAAATCAGGTAAACTATTATACTCATTATTTTCTCAGTAATACTTGCCAATCCTGAATAGCCGACTAATTATATTTCCTTTATAATAAAGAAAGTGTGGGTTTCTCTCTTGCTATATAAGTTGTCTGGGTTTTTTTTTTTCATTTTGGATATGTCACAAATCTGTTTCTTTGGGAAAAGAAAATGGGTAAAACATTTTCGAAACCCATCGTTAGATGTTTTTCTATTTGATGTTCAATGAAAGCATTTTGACATGATATTTTCTTGGCTTTCAATGTTCATCAATCATTCTTTAAGTTTTAGACCTTTCTATAATTATAACCCCAAATACAAAGTTATCTAATAAATGTGGGCTATTTTGTTGAAACAATGACCAGACTCCTAAGTATTTGATTTTGTTTTTAATTTTATCACTGTTAACTATCAAATGATTTTAATGAAGTTTCATATACAAAGGCATGATGAGAGGTACAGTAGGACATATCCAAGCCTCTTGCAGACATGTCTCAAACCTATTTGGCCATTTTATTTTGTAGGTGCTCATAAGAATCTTTTAGACAATTCAATTCTAATGTATAAGTTCCCATAAAATGAGTTATAGATGTTTGCAAAGAAATATCACTGCATTTAAGGATCTTTTACATGATGTTTTTTTTTTTTGCATTTTTTTTTGGGGGGGGGTTCAGTCTAGTTGTTGTTTTTAACTTACTTAAATGTTGCATCAAGTTATCAATTTAAGAATTGTAACAAGTCTTATTCAACTTGCAATGCCATGATTAAACAAAACAACAAAAACATTTAAGTGTATTTCCCTTTCCCTTATATTCATATATTATTTTAACTTTTTTAATGCCTTGCTTATGTCCTTAAAAATTTGATCAAGATAGGAGACTTGTTGCCTTTTTATTTTTTTCTTTCCTTTTTCTTTTTGGCTTAATGTATATTTCTAACAGTAAGAATTGCTGTTACAAGAATTTCTGTATGTGAATGGGAATATGTATTACCATGTTTGATAGTCCAACTTGTTTTTGTAAACAGGTCCATCAGCACATCACAAATGCCAAGAAGGACCTTGTATCTCGTAGGGTGGTAACAGAAAAGTTTCAAAAGGATGATTTACCAGGGGGTGTATGGAAAGTCTCAGCCACCAGAGATGTAAGTTTGAATATAAAAACATGTTCAATAGAAACAAAATACATGACTTTTTGGATTTGTCTGTTTTCTTTATTGAATTGGTCATTTTCATTGCATCATCAGTACTTCAATTGTATTGTCATGCCTGGTTCATAATTGAGAAAGTCACACACATTCACAGACCATAAATTCTGTGTCAAGTTTTGTTAACCCTTAAAATGCTCATTTATCTTCTTGAAATAGATTTTGTGTTGTCTGCTTTCCAAAACCTTAAAAATCTGCTTAAATTTGACGAGGGAACAATACTCAGAGCAGCAAACAGGTTAGATCAAAGGCTAGGCACATAAGTATGAAGTTGATTCAAGCACCATAAGTGTTAAAATACCAGTATTCACTTACGATAAGGCTGGTTTTTAGAAAAAATTGATTAACTATGAACTTTTTATATGTAAAAGAGAAAATTGATTTTGTATCCTTAGACAAATAAGGATAATGAAGTCATAAAGAAAACAATTTTAATTTGAACATATAAATGATTTAGTTAAGTATGTTTATTTCCTCATGTTAGATTTGTTGTGACAGGTCAAAACTGATAGCATCAAGTAACAGCAATTACAAAGTAAAACTACACCTGGTTTGTGTTACATGCAAGGGGTTAAAGGAAAACTTAATGACATGGAATTTCTCTTTATCATACTGGATTTGTGTGTCATCAATTTGCTCATATATTGGGGCAAAGGATTCTTCAGATGAAATACAACTTATCATTTGGACCCAAAAAAGTTTATAGTGGCAGCAATAATTCTTTATGTAATCTTGGTTTCTGCTCTATTTTTATAATTACAAAACTTTTCATTGTTTTTATCGCATTATTGTTTAAGCTTTCAATTTGAACATGAAACAGATCACACATCATGAGTAAACCATTCATTAACATTTGTACATGTATCTAACTATTGTTATATCATTTTTTTGTGCTTTTAAGGATACCAAGGGGAACAATGTAAGTTCTGAGCACAATTTGTATATAAATGATTGACTTCTTAACCAATTACATGTTACTGGACATACAGGTGAAATACAGGTGAAAACTGTCCTAAGATGTTGGGTGTCATTATAAGCAAATTTATCATGAACTCCAATGTTTTAATATCAACAAAGTCAATGCAAGTTTAAGAGTGTGTTATACAGCGCCAATGCAAGTTAAAAAGTGTGTTATTTAAAAGTATAACATATGTCTGTGTATAAAATATAAAGGAAAGAGTAATACACTATATGTATCAGTTTTGTTTGACCATTGCGATGCATGTTGAATAAAATGTGTTTTACCTCTGAAAAAAACATATAAAAGTACATTTTCTTCTTGAAAATATGTAAGAACTATTGTGACTAATAGATGAGTCTTTGTCACAGAGGTTTCTAACATTTTCTGCAACACATGTGGTAGAGTAAGGTATTATAGAGTAATGGATTAATCCTATTTAACTGTTTATTTTATATTACAGTGATTTTAGTTGAGTGATTTTGTTATTAGCTCACTGCTTGATTATGGAAGTTTAAGTACAAGTTGCGTAATGTAACATGGCTATATGACTTTAGTTAGGATGAATTTAATTGTGTTGTACATGTATTTACACGTTGCATGATCTTTTTTGTGTAATAATACACACATAGCCAACTAGTGTTATACCTTTTTAAAACTTTTATTAACCCTTTACCGAACAATAACAACCTTTAACCACTTTGTTGCAGACGACTCTGGAAAACATTGTGGGAAAAGGAGAAGTTGCTCATATTCTTACCCTGAGATTGTCGTAACTGTTTGTCTAGTTACTATCCAATAGACAGGAACATGTTGAGGCTTGCTTCATGCCTGCGATGTAGTTTGTTCTATAGATATTTTGAGGATTTGGGTTAAAGATTTTCCATAAAAGACATGTTTCTGACAAGAGATGGTCATGACTTTGACCTGCCTAAAGTCCTTTCTTTTTTTCTTTAAATTGGTTCTTGTTGGCAGGGCCCATCATTGGTCACCTGAGAGGACTGTGTTGGTTTTGACCTTGCCCAATCAGTTACGATCTGTTGCCCAAGTTTTCAGTTGTATGGTTTGTCTCCTTAAAATGTTTATATTGCTAGGTTTGCATGGAGTTCTGTCGGATCAGTATTCTTACCCTGAGATTGTCAGTTGCATCAGAAGAATATTGTCGTTATCGTTATAGCATGTAAAGAAATAGATTATACACCTATATAGAATATTTATTATTGGTAACAAAAACTTAAAAATGCAATATTTTTGACAGGAAGTTTCACTGGAGAATTTTAGTTTAACAGTAACCACTACTGAAGGGTGGAAAGTGTCACCAAAAATGAATAAGTGCTTGAAAATACAATATCTTCATATGCCATAGCGTTTTCTACTCAATAACAAGTGAAAATATCCTTGGATATGGTAAATAGAAATGTCCTTTGCAAATGCTTTCAGAGTAAATGAGTCACAAAATGCATTGATGATTTAATTCTTATTTCAAAATGAATTATTTGTTTCTTTTAACAGCATCCGTCATCCAGATATACTGTTGATGGGGAAGAATTTGACCTTCTAGATGATGACCTTATTGAAAAAGTCAGGATCATCAACAACAAAGGTTGGTGTTTTAAACATTAATGATTGATTGAAATAGACTTGAATGCATTACGATAAAACGAGAATTTATCTATGCTAAGTGCAAATTTCCAAGAAGTTCTTTGGCATTTTTAAACATTTTAACCCTTACAATGATGGGTAATTTTCTCAAAAACGTATTGTGGTCTGCTTTTTTTTGTTGAGGAAAGATTCTCAGAGTAGCAAACAGGTAAGATCACAGGCCAGCCGCCAATTTACTTGGCAGCTGGTCTGGGTCTTACCCTGCTTGCATAAGCATGAAGTAGGTTCCAGCACTATAAGGGTTAATACAGAATGACATTACAATGTAATTCTTACAATTTCTGTGAATTGACATTTGTTAAGTATGAAACATGTTCATCAATCAAATACATTAGTATTAAGCTTTTAATTTTCTTCACTTTTAACCCTTTCCCTTTCAAATTTATTGATAGCTATGAATTCATATAGAGTGTAATATCAATCAATTGCGACTGAATTGATTTACACCTCAGTTTACACTGTTTTAACCATAAAACCATATCAGTTTTTCTTCTTTCCTTCTCTCCAGAATTCTCAGAGAACAAGGAGAATCTTGAAAGCGAGGAATCGCACAGATGTGAGGAAAGGGGAGGTAAATCTGTCCAGTTTGAATCTGACCATCATTATAATGAAGAAGAGAAACATGGAAATAGGAGGCCCCAGTCAGGTATGTTGGCCAATCATATTGGTTGGTTAGGTATAATGACCACTTAACCCTTTACTAAACAATAACGACATTTGACCATTTTGTTGCAGACGACTCTGAAAAAAACATTGAAGGAAAAGGAGAATTTGCTCACAATGAGCAATTTCTCCTTTTACCACAATGTTTTCTGCCCTATCAGAAGATTATTTTCAAATTTCATAGCATTTTGGAAGGTCGTCTGCAAACTCTTTCAATTTGGGAGAGTGGAAAATTTGGCGTTTGGTAAAGGGTTAAAAGGTTTCAAGTCTAAAAAGCATATTAACATTGTTGGGTAAATTCCACCAATCAACTCAAATGTTTTTTATGAGCCATAAGTTCAAAGTAAACTTAAAAGAATTGGTTTACCATTTCTCATTTTTCAGTTTGTCAGACCTTTAAAGATCTTCAGAACTATATGTGCTTCTTACAAAAATCTAGAGAGTCACAATGAATAATTGACTTTCTTGTCCTACATGTTGCAGCTACAACATTTAGGGGTACAGAGATCAATCGCAACATGCCGATAGTGAAAGTGCCGAATATTTACGAGGGTGTACATAGTGAGGAAGAGAAGAGACAGGCCAAAAGTCAGCAGGCCATGTATCGGAGGTTGTTTATGGACATTGAGAGAGAACAGGTGAAGGAAAACCTCCGTCGCCAAGAACACAGAAAACGTATTCAAAGGTGAGCATCACAATCGATATTCTTTGATCCCCTAATCCTCTCATCTATCTAATTCCCCCCATATCAAGGGTTCAGTGCAATACTATAGTAAGTGCTTCATATTTATGAAGCACTTACTATAGTCTTGCATCGAACCCTTGATATGGAATGTGTGGCTGTTCCAAATTTGAAGGAAACAGTAGACAACAAAAATACAGCAAAAGGTTTTGTTTATTATATTGGGTAGAAAGCTTTGTGACAAGAGAATAGATTGCTCATCATTAAGCTATTTTTTCCTTTAGTCACAGTGGTTTTTTTACATCTTTTGCTTAACCCATACCAAACAATGATGAAATTTGACCAGTTTGTCGCAGACAACTCTGGAAAACATTGTGGGAAAAGGAGAAATTGCTCTTAACGAGCAATTTCTCCTTTTCCTACAATGTTTTCTGCTCTTTCAGAAGATTCTTTTTCAATTTCATCACATTTTGAATCAGCACCTGCAAACTTTTTCAAATTGGGAAAGTCGAAAAATTGGCGTTTGGTAAAGGGTTAAGATGCAGAAAAGGGATGTTCTTCGGAATAAAGGGTTAGCTTTTCTGTTTTAGGCCATTGTGTTTGGTAAATATTCATGAGAAAAGAATTAAGTCAACAACTATTGGTAAGGATCACCCTCCAAGGAAGGCATCAAATAAAGCATTGTTGTACGCCTTTTCAAATTAATGTTGAGAATTTATGGATCTGCTGCAGGCCTTATGAAATTATTGTACCAAATAAGATTAATTGCTTGTGCAAATGAACAAATTCTACCCCACTAGCATATTTTGTTTCAATTGTTATCCAACTCACTTTGCTATCTGAAACCTGTTATAATTTTGGAGGTTTTGAAAGTGATTGCTTGGAGAATTAATAAGTCATGTTTTGATGTAAAAATATCGCCTGTGAACAACCTTTGCATTCATCATTAGCAATAGTTTTCTTGATCTTGTTTATCTTGTCTTATATGGTAATATTTTGTTGTGTTTTCCATACTAATTTTGCGTTGCTTCCATCCAGGTTAAAGAAGGAAAAGGAGGAGGAGCGACAGAGGGAAGAGCAGTTCTCCAAACAACAGATTGAACCCCGTGACCCTGTTACCGGGGAAACCAGTCTGGAGGCCCTGGAGAGGGAGGAAGAGGAGAGACAGTTTATTAGTCAAACATTGCGAGAACATGAACAGAAGGCAAAAAAAAGTAGAGAAATAGAGAGGTATGTGCACATAGTCTTTTTTGTTTTATTTTCTCCATAATTCAAGTTTTTGCACCATTTTACTTATTTTGGGACTTATCGCAGGAGTTTATTGATGAAGATGAAAAATGTAATTAAAGAGACATAAAACAGCTAGTGTCAACCATTGGGGGCTGGTAACATCGCTGCGGGCAAGTCTTGATGTATGATTTTTATAAGATATTGGAATTGGATATCTTTGATTTATGAAAAGCTTTAGTAGTATTTTAAAGATTTATCATATATCTAAATTCTTTACATAATTTTCAAGGACGATTTCAAACACTCATTGACTTATACATTATTAAATTTTGTAAACAGTGGGAACTTGCTCATGATATTTTTGTAATGCATTACACCATTTTCGTCATTTTTTAAAAATTATTTACAACAGGAAAAGTTTTTAATTTAAGTACCAAACCTGTGATGTTAAGTTTTGTTCGCTGATTAATAGAAACTGTACTAGAACAGCTAATCAATTATTGGCAGATATATTGAACCTGTATTAGAACAGCTTAGGATTTTTTTAGCAGTTGTACAGAAGCTCTATGACAACATTTGACTAATTTATTTCCCAGATATATAGAAGCTTTACGACAACAGCTGAAGGATAAAGTGAGATGGAAGAGGATAGAGTTACCTCCCCTTTGCTGTTGTGGTGACTCTGTTTGGGACACTCATCCAGAAACCTGCGCCAACAATTGTATTTTCTATAAAAACCCAAAAGGTGAGGAGGGCCCATTACCCATTACCAAACAATAACGACATTTTGACCAGTTTGTTGCAGACGACTCTGGAAAACATTGTAGGAAAAGGAGAAATTGCTCTTAACAAGCAATTTCTCCTTTTCCCACAATGTTTTTTGCTCTATCATAGAATATATTTCAATTTCATCAATTTTTGAAATGTCAACTGCATAGCTCTTTCATTTTGGGACATTCCAAAATTTAACTTTTTATAAGGGTTAACGCTTTGTCTCAGGGGAATTCAGTTTTGGCTTAGTCAGTGATATATACATATTTTAACACTAATATTAGCATCATGCTTGCTACGATCATATTTATTTTGGTCAGAGACATCCTTCAACTTAAGATATAAATATATTATGTAATATAGTACTTCCAGTTGTTTACCTTTTGAAGTAGATTGACAAAGTGTTTTTTGAATCACCTTTGATTGAATGAGATTGCTTTATTTTATTTTTCGTTAATTCACAAATACCTGCCGAATACAATTAAATAAAATCATTGTGTTAAATTAAATTCTCAAAAGTGACTCTCTTTGTATCTTAATGTAATTCTTTAGGCATATATAGATCTAGCCCTCTGTTGTATGATATTTCAACTTCAGATTAATATCCTTTAATAAGGCGGCTACTTTTTTAAACCCACCACTTTTTGTACCTCTTAAGAGCGGTTATCTTATGCAATTTTATTTTGTAATCTCAATGCATACAAGGAATTCGGGATGCTTGAAAACATCAAACCAAACTCCCAAATAAAGTTTTGAGAACATTCCACACTATAAGATATTTGAATCAGTGTTGGAATAGCTGAGAATGCCTTTTTTTGATACTTTCAAACATAACATACTTAATTAGAGTAATTGGTTAAAAGCTTGTTTTCCATTTTTGTTTTTCAGAATATGGCAGAGCATTACAAGGCCTTTTGGACTCAAGTGACATTATAGGACTCTAGTGATTCAAGCTTAGCACATGGCCACTTATAGTGTTGACACAAACAACAATGTGGAGAAAACGTGTTAAAACTTTTCAGACAGAGATTTAGATGAAATCAAGGGTACAGCGCACGACTATTAGTTAGTGCTTCCCAAACGTGGAGTTCTAACTATAGTTTTATACTGAACCTTCGAAATGCTTGAGGTAATGTTGTAATGAGTAATTTCACCTTTTTCTCCATTGTTTTCAAAAGCAAGATTGTTGCAAAAGCAAAGGTGCTGTTTCTATATCAGGGCTGGATTAGCATTTACCTAAGCTTTTCTTTCACAAACTGTTTGCAGGTTGCTGATACGATTTAGACCTTGCAAAATGATGGTTGTTACATTTCAATGAGCAAATTTTATTCTGTGTCCTCTAGAAGCTTCGCATTATTGTGCTTTTTTGGTAAAATTCACCTTTGAATAGCAACTGTTTTTCCCCACAATGTTTCTTTACTAAGTATGCATCAAAAAACATAAAACGTTTTTTGTAGGTGCCACTATTTTGGCAGATCTTCATTGGAAAATATTGAAAGGGTAATCTGAAATTGTTCACTAAGGAATGCCTATTACTAGGCTAGGGAACTGACACAATTATAAGACCCTTTGCCAATTCCTGTAGTTCATAGCATATCAAGATAACTATTATCAGATACCGAGGGAGATAATTTCCTTCAATCTAATTTTGTTTTTTATTTTCGCCTTAAAGGTGTTTAATATTTTTGTTTGGCTAGATTAAGAGAATACATATACAGTTTTCCTGTCAACAGATCATACATCTTAGGGCTAGTCTCACAGTTAAAATGCTAATGAATTTTATAATTTGTTGTCGATATCTGTCAACATGCCCATGTAGAAAGCAGAAATTTAGAAACCAATGTGGCAAGAGGAGAAGATGCATAATGAGCACTTTTCTTCATTTGTCACAATGCTTTCCATCCAATACCACAAAGACAATGTTACTTTTTCATACTCATGAGTTTTGTCCGTAATAATTTAATTTGAATCGGTCTCAAGGAATGATCTGATAAAAGAACTTGCTGTCAATTCCATGGAGACTTATCTTCATTTTGCAAAACTATTCAATAAGGAAAAGAAAACTATTGACACTAACAATACCAGTGATAATGAAAGAAATTGAAACAATATTGTTAATTTGATTTTGTACTTATTGCTATAAGTAATACTTTTTTTGTCATTAAAACTATGTTTATTTAAACAAAAAATGGTTTTATTTTTTATCACTACTGAATATTTACCTATGTGACAGGTACCACACATTCGTTCATTCATTGATAGAAAGCAAATAATGTATATGAATTAATAACTGGAGCTGTAAGGTCAATAAATGACCAGGCTATTCTGTACACTGTCAAATTAAATCTTGGACACGGATAAAACAGTTACATCTTCATGTAGATTGTCTGCAAAGTTTTTAGTTTGTTGGTTTCTTCTATATCTATCACTATATCTATACTAAAAGAGTCAAGGGTATTTGAGCTGTAAATATTTCCCTTTAAAGACAATCCCTCATATCATTTATACTGTTCTAAATTTAAAGAAAGTGAAAAAAGTACAGTTTGAAAGTGATACTGATTAGAAGCCATTTTTCTTGTATTGGTTCCCCACACAGAAAATTGAAACTGGTCCACAATAATAGCAAACAGTGATTAAATACATGTACAAAAAACAACATTTATCTTGTTTTAAGCTCCCATTAACCATTTCAATAAAAAATAATTTTTAAATCAAGCAATTCATCCTTTTGTCATGATAGTATCTTAAGACACGTGAAGTAGAAGCGTCAAACTGACTCAGTCTGAGGCATTATGGACAAAAGGGTTAACCTTTTACCAAACAGCAAATTTTCGACTCCCAAATTGAACAAGTTTGCAGATGACATTTCAAAATGTGATGAAATTGAAGAATTAAGTTCTAATGGGTCAGAAAACATTGTGGGAAAAGGAGAATTGGCTTGTCATGAGCAATTTCTCCTTTTCCAACAATGTTTTCCAGAGTTGTCTGCAACAAACTGGTCGAACGTTATTGTTTGGTAATGGGTTACACTGCGAATTATCAAATTTACCTTTCTCCAGCCTTGTTTCTGAAGTCCTTAGCTTCAAACGCATTAACCTTCATGCTTATCCAAACAGGTTAGATCGAGGGCAACCGCAAAGTGAATTTGCGGCTGACCTGTGATCTAACCTTTTTTGCTACTCCAAGTATCTCCAAACCCCAACAAAATTAACCAGATATTTAAGGTTAGGAAAGCAGACAGCACAAAAATCTATATTTGAAAATAACCCCTCACTATAAGGGATAATTTTAATCAAAATGCATAATTTATGCAGTTCTGTTAGAGTACAGAATTTGAAATCACATGGACCCTCTCTGCGTGGGTTCAAATTCTGAGAGGGATATGGATTTTCATGAGAGGCAGTCTCCCTACTGACTTATGGAATGCCAATGGTTCTACCCACATTGACCAGCCCTTTTGGGCAGCTGAGTATGGGGTCTTCCTCCATCATTAAGAGTCAGGCATCGCTACATAACTGAAATAATGTTGATGTGATGTAAAACTCAAATAAAAGAAAATGCAGTAAGCAAACCCTTCTCCCCCAATATTGGATTTTGTGACAGGTCCAAATTGATTTTTGTTCATAATGGGGGGGTTTGATGCCATGTCAATAGTTTTTCTGTTATATATTACAGGTTTTTAGGATTTCACCATTACATTTGTTTGCAATATTTTCTTCACAGTTTACAAAGTGGACAAAATACGCAATTTGTGAAGACATATGAGCAGGTTAACAAACAAAAAGAATTGGTTGTGTAGTGAAGTTGTTTGGGAAATGTATTATATCTCCAATAAGGACTTGGTAAGCAAAGAGAATGACAATAGCAGATGACAAAATAGCAAAAAGAAAGGTACATTATCTAAATGATATTGAAAAGTTAACCCATTACCAAACAATAACAACATATGGCCACTTTGTTGCAGACGACTTTGGAAATAAATAATAGGGAAAGGAGAAATTGCTCTTAATGAGCAATTTCTCCTTTTCTCACAATGATTTCTGTCCAATCAGAAGATTTTTTTTCAATATCACCACATTTTGAAATGTTATCTGCAGTCTCTTTCAATTTGGGACAGTAGAAAATATGGCATTTGCTAAAGGGTTAATGTCACAAATTGCTCGCTCTTAATGTGCAATGTTCTTAGTCACAATGGGCAATCAGCAGTAGATGCTGAAAAAGGGGGTTTTGTGGGTTAAGGGGCTTATAACATGTAGAAAGATGTAATAAGGGGCTAAAGATGGATATAGTTCATGTTTTATCCAACACAATCAAGAATAAATTCACACTCACAAGGTCTACAAATAATAAAATAAATGCATTTCACTATAAATAATTTATTTTTCCCTGAAGTCAATCAAAGCAATTAAACACATACATGCATACATTAAAATGTGTTGATTGAATATATAAATACAATGTACACATACATATAAATTAATACAATATAAATCAACAATGAGCTTACATTAAAATTTGTTGATTAATTATATAAATACAATGTACATACAAATCAATACCATATAAATAAACAATGTACATGCACAGCAATAAACATTTTTCCATGAATGCTCTCTACAGTAACTTTCAAGGAACATTTAAGAAATCATTTTGACAAATCATATAAAAACCATATACCCTCCATATCTATCTCGCATATTTTTTCTTCTTTTATAATCATAACATTATCCTGTTTAAAAAAAATAGTACCGAGGAGAAAAGCCGTTACCACTATTGGTTTTGATATTTCACTCATTAGAAAGACAAAATATAGTCTTGCACTATATCCTTGTTTATCCCATTACCAAACAATAACAACATTTGACCACTTTGTTGCAGACAACTGTGGAAAACATTGTGGGAAAAGGAGAAATTGCTCATAATGAGCAATTTCTGCTTTTCCCACAATGTTTTCTGCCCTATCGGAAGTTTATTTTCCAATTTCATTACATTTTGAAATGTCGTCTGCAAACTCTTTCAATTTGGTACAGTCGAAAAAAAATATGGTAAAGGTTTATTCTGTTATAAAGAAATAAGTTCAAAGTTGCCTGACATTTAACACTAAAGGTGGGTGGGGTTTTACACTGAGTGCCTGAATTCTCTTGAAAGTATACCCGGGTACGAGGCTAAACTCAAACTGTCTGAGTAGAGTAGCAAGGATGATTTTCATCTCAAATTGAGCAAACTTTTGTCCAATACACATGTACTGTCCAGTCATAAATGGGAGGTGTTTGTAAGGCTCAATGTCTTGATCAAATCGCTCCGGTTTAAAGCTATCTGGGTCTTCCCAATTTTCCTCCGACCTTAAAAAAAAGAAATAAGAGAAATATGGTTTACTTGTTATTGGTTAAACACCATTTACAACTTCATTTCAGTTATTTGTAGTATCTGCTTAATTATAACACATACCATCCTTCCTTTGAAAAGGTTTTACATGAAATGCCAAACTTTTTATAGATGGGAGGTGGCTCAAAGCTTTATCTGTTTTATCTATACAGAGTTTTACATCACATCAATATTCTTTTAGTCATGCTGCAAATCCCGACTCTTAATTGTGAAGGATGACCCAATACTTAACTGCCCATTAGGGCTGGCCAAGCCAGATAGAACCATCAACATTCTGTAAATGAATACCAAAATCACCAGGGCTGTGTGATTTCAAGTTCTGTTCTCTAGGTCATGGAGGCCTCTAACACAAAGTTGAACTGCCCATGAACCATGAATAAGGCTGGTAAAACTATCAGAATTCTTCACTTCAGATGAGAAAATACCTCTCATGAAAATCTAAATCAAAGACTACCATGATTTTAACCCAAAAGGAGAGGGGGCTTTGTAATTTCAAGTATTGTTCTGTAACCACTAGATCACAGGGACACCTTATCTTTTCTTTAAACTTAGTACTAAATAGATGCTATTATAATTTTCCAGAGTGCCATGTTAGGAACCCATAACTACCATAGTTTTATGATCTTGAGTAAAACATGCCTTCTTGAAGAAAATGTAATCTAAGATCCATGAGGTTACCACAACCTCTGCACAATCCCAGTGAGATTTGACATATACACTACCCTGTGTCAAGGACATGTAACTGAATGGATTTCATCCAAAGGCATGAAATATTAGAATTGAACATGGTAACATCAAAGTGACATGATATATGATATATGGTTTTCACTTGAATACCTTGAATAATATAGATGAAGTTTCCACTTTCTTTCACTTTAAGACAAACAAAGAGGTTGATTTAAACAAAAAAAAGATTTAAAAATCTAAGACTTTGAAAATGTTCTTTTGTCCCAATAATTACACCTGATGTCAAAAATACATGTAAATGTGTAATATATGTGGAAAGAGCAAGAAATGTGCAATAAGTGAATCATAACAATCAACAAATTTGTATGAATAAATGATTGTAAGCAAAAACTTTGATATAAGGGTCATTCGTAAAGTCATAAACACAGGAATGGTCTAACTTACCTGTGCAAAGCACCAATATGCAGAACAATCTTTGTCCCAGCTGGAACATGATTTCCATTAATGACATCATCCTCAATGGCATGTCGGGTTGTAGATGATACAACTGGGTATAGTCTAAATGAGAAAAGGAGAAGAGATATAATTAACTTTTTTATTTCATTATATCAGTCACACTGTACTCACACATGTACAATGCATTTCTCCTTTTGTCCTTTGTTTTCAATATCATCATGTTCAAATTGTTATTCATGTTGTCTGTTTACTGTTTTCAATATGTACCAGAAACAAAATAATTTAAAACTGGCTACATTCTCCTACAGCTAGTGAATGGGGAAACATTGCATTCATACTCAATCAACACATGTTGATCAATCAAAAACAGCAACACTTTTCCACCAGTTAGAGGTCCAGATGAGGAGCATTTCTGTCTTTGAAACACTGTGACACAAAAACAGTACAAGTGGTACTAGTAAGAACCAACAATATAGGGTTTAGAGAAGCAATAACAAAGCTAGTTAGAGGGATAATGTCTCCTATTAGGACCTCTAAAGAGTGACATAAGACTAAAACCTTATAGTGCTGGAACTAACTTCATGCTTATGCAGACAGGTTAGATCCAGTAAAGCCGCCAGGTAAGTTGGCGGCTGGCCTGTGATCTAACCTTTTTGCTATCTTTCCTCATCAAAGTTTAAGCAGATATTAAAAATCTTGGAAAGCTGACAACATAAAAATCTATTTTTAGAAAATTACCCAGCATTCTAAGGGTTAAGAAAGCATAAACATGTTCACAGTCTAATAACATATGGTTATTTATCCTCTGAAAATATTGCTTGGAAATGAAGACATTGCTAAAGTTAGAAGGTTATCTTTTCTTACAATGATCGATATCAACTTTGTTGACTCTAGAACCCAAAATTCCAAGAAATGTTTTTGTCACAATGGTTTCTATTCTTTCTAATAAAGAAAGTATTGTCTTAATAGTTTTATTGTTGTCTGCTTCAAATATCAATTTGCACCAGTTACATTATGCCAAAAGAGTCGAATTGGTTAATTAAAGACTATGAAATGTCCCTCAAAAACATTTTTCTTGGTGGATGAAAAGGACAATATTATTCAATAATCACAACAACAATGATTAATTATGATTGTTAATCAATTAACAAGCTGTGAAAACATATGCCTAATTAAACACTAATCACCAAAGTAACACCTATCAAACAGCTGATCCAATTAACTCAGAGTGAAATGACAAACAAACAGTGTATTGAGGCTTGGATTGCCAGCTTGGCATACATCTGTTAGTTACATTTTCAGGTGATTATAAACAAGGAACAGGGCTTATTGCAACATCCATACAGACATGATCCCCACACCAACATGCTGAATATTCACTAAAAGAATATGGGTAAGTAAATCATTATTCCTATTAAATACAAATTTTAAATGTAAGAATTGATAAAAACTTTATGATGTTCTAAACCATTTTTCATTAACCTCATTGGAGTGTGTTCATTTATTCTTGTTAAGTCACAAAAATTAAAAACTGTTGGTATCATCAGTATCTTTACATACTAGCGCCCTATTTGTTTTTCTTTTTTTGAACTGTCAATCAACAATCTGTTTATATAATTGACAATAATAATATATATGAAACATCTTTATGTCATAACAGTCATAAGATTATGATTTTTAATTGCTCATCTAATTTATCAAATCCAGTTTATCATGATGGATTTGAGCGAGAAGAGTGGACGTGTATTGCAGGCGTATCTCAATGTATGAGAGCCCATTTGTGTCCTATCATGACTAGCACTAGTGTGTGCTGGGATATGACATCCAACTTCATCAAGAACAGTGGAATCCATGAACAATGCTGTTTTGAACTGTATCTTAGTACATGCTGTGTGCTAGTATTTTATTACAACTAGCACTAGCTTGTGCTGGGATATAACATCCAACTACACAAAGAACAGGACAATCTATGAAAAATGTTGATCAAGTGTATCTAAGAACATGTGTACTAGTGATTTATCGCAACAAGCACTAGTTTGTGCTTGGATATAACATTCAACAACATCAAAAAAAGAGGAATCCATGAATAATGTTAGTATCAACTGTATCTTAGTACATGTTGTGTGCTAGTGTTTTATCACAACTAGCACTAGCTTGTGCTGGGATATAACATCCAACTACACAAAGAACAGTGAAATCCATGAATAATGTTAGTATCAACTGTATCTTAGTACATGTTGTGTGCTAGTGTTTTATCACAACTAGCACTAGCTTGTGCTGGGATATAACATCCAACTACACAAAGAACAATGAAATCCATGAATAATGTTGGTATCAACTGTATCTTGGTACATGCTGTGTGCTAGTGTTTTATCACAACTAGCACTAGCTTGTGCTGGGATATAACATCCAACTACCCAAAGAACAGGACAATCTATGAAAAATGTTGATCAATTGTATCTAAGAACATGTGTGCTAGTGATTTATCGCAACAAGCACTAGTTTGTGCTTGGATATAACATTCAACAACATCAAAAAAAGTGGAATCCATGAATAATGTTGGTATCAACTGTATCTTAGTAAATGTTGTGTGCTAGTGTTTTATCACAACTAGCACTAGCTTGTACTGGGATATAACATCCAACTACACAAAGAACAGTGAAATCCATGAATAATGTTGGTATCAATTGTATCTTGGTACATGCTGTGTGCAAGTGTTTTATCACAACTAGCACTAGCTTGTGCTGGGATATAACATCCAACTACACCAGGAACAGTGAAATCCATGATAATGTTGGTATCAACTGTATCTTGGTACATGCTGTGTGCTAGTGTTTTATCACAACTAGCACTAGCTTGTACTGGGATAAAACATCCAACTCCATCAAGAACAGTGAAATCCATGAAAAATGTTGGTATCAATTGTATCTTAGTACATGCTGTGTGCTAGTGTTTTATCACAACTAGCACTAGCTTGTGCTGGGATATAACATCCAACTACACAAAGAACAGGACAATCTATGAAAAATGTTGATCAAGTGTATCTAAGAACATGTGTACTAGTGATTTATCGCAACAAGCACTAGTTTGTGCTTGGATATAACATTCAACAACATCAAAAAAAGAGGAATCCATGAATAATGTTAGTATCAACTGTATCTTAGTACATGTTGTGTGCTAGTGTTTTATCACAACTAGCACTAGCTTGTGCTGGGATATAACATCCAACTACACAAAGAACAGTGAAATCCATGAAAAATATTGATATCTACTGTATCTTAGTACATGTTGTGTGCTAGTGTTTTATCACAACTAGCACTAGCTTGTGCTGGGATATAACATCCAACTACACCAAGAACAATGAAATCCATGAATAATGTTGGTATCAACTGTATCTTGGTACATGCTGTGTGCTAGTGTTTTATCACAACTAGCACTAGCTTGTGCTGGGATATAACATCCAACTACCCAAAGAACAGGACAATCTATGAAAAATGTTGATCAATTGTATCTAAGAACATGTGTGCTAGTGATTTATCGCAACAAGCACTAGTTTGTGCTTGGATATAACATTCAACAACATCAAAAAAAGTGGAATCCATGAATAATGTTGGTATCAACTGTATCTTAGTAATGTTGTGTGTTAGTGTTTTATCACAACTAGCACTAGCTTGTACTGGGATATAACATCCAACTACACAAAGAACAGTGAAATCCATGAATAATGTTGGTATCAATTGTATCTTGGTACATGCTGTGTGCAAGTGTTTTATCACAACTAGCACTAGCTTGTGCTGGATATAACATCCAACTACACCAGGAACAGTGAAATCCATGATAATGTTGGTATCAACTGTATCTTACATGCTGTGTGCTAGTGTTTTATCACAACTAGCACTAGCTTGTACTGTGATAAAACATCCAACTCCATCAAGAACAGTGAAATCCATGAAAAATGTTGGTATCAATTGTATCTTAGTACATGCTGTGTGCAAGTGTTTTATCACAACTAGCACTAGCTTGTGCTGGGATATAACATCCAACTACACCAGGAACAGTGAAATCCATGATAATGTTGGTATCAACTGTATCTTGGTACATGCTGTGTGCTAGTGTTTTATCACAACTAGCACTAGCTTGTACTGGGATAAACATCCAACTCCATCAAGAACAGTGAAATCCATGAAAAATGTTGGTATCAATTGTATCTTAGTACATGCTGTGTGCTAGTGTTTTATCACAACTAGCACTAGCTTGTGCTGGGATATAACATCCAACTACACCAAGAACAGTGAAATCCATGAATAATGTTGGTATCAATTGTATCTTAGTACATGTTGTGTGCTAGTGTTTTATCACAACTAGCACTAGCTTGTGCTGGGATATAACATCCAACTACACAAAGAACAGTGAAATCCATGAATAATGTTGGTATCAATTGTATCTTAGTAAATGTTGTGTGCTAGTGTTTTATCACAACTAGCACTAGCTTGTGCTGGGATATAACATCCAACTACACAAAGAACAGGACAATCTATGAAAAATGTTGATATCAATTGCATGTAAGAACATGTGTGCTAGTGTTTTATCGCAACTAGCACTAGTTTGTGCTTTGATATAACATTCAACAACATAAAAAAAGTGGAATACATAAACAATGTTGGTATCAACTGTATCTTAGTACATGTTGTGTGTTAGTGTTTTATCGCAACTAGCACTAGTTTGTGCTTTGATATAACATTCAACAACATAAAAAAATTGGAATACATAAACAATGTTGGTATCAACTGTATCTTAGTACATGTTGTGTGTTAGTGTTTTATCACAACTAGCACTAACTTGTACTGGGATATAACATCCAACTTCAACAAGAACAGTGAAATCCATGAAAAGTATTGATATCAACTGTATCTTAGTACATGCTGTGTGTTAGTGTTTTATCACAACTAGCACTAGCTTGTGCTGGGATATAACATCCAACTACACCAAGAACAGTGAAATCCATGAATAATGTTGGTATCTACTGTATCTTAGTACATGCTGTTTGCTAGTGTTTCATCACAACTAGCACTAGCTTGTGCTGGGATATAACATCCAACTACACCAAGAACAGTGAGATCCATGAATAATGTTGGTATCAACTGTATCTTAGTACATGTTGTGTGTTAGTGTTTTATCACAACTAGCACTAAATTGTACTGGGATATAACATCCAACTACACCAAGGACAGTGAAATCCATGAATAATATTGGTATCAATTGTATCTTAGTACATGCTGTGTGCTAGTGTTTTATCACAACTAGCACTAGCTTGTGCTGGGATATAACATCCAACTACACCAAGGACAGTGAGATCCATGAATAATATTGATATCAACTGTATCTTAGTACATGTTGTGTGTTAGTGTTTTATCACAACTAGCACTAGCTTGTACTGGGATATAACATCCAACTACACAAAGAACAGTGAAATCCATGAATAATATTGGTATCAACTGTATCTCAGTACATGCTGTGTGTTAGTGTTTTATCACAACTAGCACTAACTTGTGCTGGGATATAACATCCAACTACACCAAGAACAGTGAAATCCATGAATAATATTGGTATCAATTGTATCTTAGTACATGCTGTGTGCTAGTGTTTTATCACAACTAGCACTAGCTTGTGCTGGGATATAACATCCAACTACACCAAGAACAATTGAATCCATGAATAATATTGATATCAACTGTATCTTAGTACATGCTGTGTGCTAGTGTTTTATCACAACTAGCACTAGCTTGTGCTGGGATATAACATCCAACTACACCAAGAACAATTGAATCCATGAATAATATTGATATCAACTGTATCTTAGTACATGCTGTGTGCTAGTGTTTTATCACAACTAGCACTAGCTTGTGCTGGGATATAACATCCAACTACACCAAGAACAGTGAGATCCATGAATAATGTTGGTATCAATTGTATCTTGGTACATGCTGTGTGCTAGTGTTTTATCACAACTAGCACTAGCTTGTGCTGGGATATAACATCCAACTACACAAAGAACAGTGAAATCCATGAATAATGTTGGTATCAATTGTATCTTAGTACATGCTGTGTGCTAGTGTCCTATCACTACTAGCACTAGTTTGTACTGGGATATAACATCCAACTCCATCAAGAACAATGAAATCCATGAATAATGTTGGTATGAATTGTATCTTGGTACGTGCTGTGTGCTAGTGTTTTATCAATACTAGCACTAGCTTGTCCTGGGATGTAACATCCAACTTCACCAAGAACAGTGAAATCCATGAATAATGTTGATATCAATTGTATCTTAGTACATGTTGTGTGCTAGTGTTTTATCACAACTAGCACTAGCTTGTACTGGGATATAACAACCAACTACACCAAGAACAGTGAAATCCATGAATAATGTTGGTATCAATTGTTTCTTAGTACATGTTGTGTGTTAGTGTTTTATCACAACTAGCACTAGCTTGTACTGGGATATAAAATCCAACTTCACCAAGAACAATGAAATCCATGAATAATGTTGGTATCAATTGTATCTTGGTATATGCTGTGTGCTAGTGTTTTATCACAACTAGCACTAGCTTGTGCTGGGATGTAACATCCAACTTCACCAAGAACAATGAAATCCATGAAAAATGTTGGTATCAATTGTATCTTAGTACATGTTGTGTGTTAGAGTTTTATCACAACTAGCACTAGCTTGTACTGGGATATAGCATCCAACTTCACCAAGAACAGTGAAATCCATGAATAATGTTGATATCAATTGTATCTTAGTACATGTTGTGTGTTAGTGTTTTATCACAACTAGCACTAGCTTGTACTGGGATATAACATCCAACTTCACCAAGAACAATGAAATCCATGAATAATGTTGGTATCAATTGTATCTTGGTACATGCTGTGTGGTAGTGTTTTATCACAACTAGCACTAGTTTGTGCTGGGATAATACATCCAACTACACAAAGAACAGTGAAATCCATGAATAATGTTGATATCAACTGTATCTTAGTACATGCTGTGTGTTAGTGTTTTATCACAACTAGCACTAAATTGTACTGGGATATAACATCCAACTACACCAAGAACAGTGAAATCCATGAATAATATTGGTATCAATTGTATCTTAGTACATGCTGTGTGTTAGTGTTTTATCACAACTAGCACTAGCTTGTGCTGGGATATAACATCCAACTACACAAAGAACAGTGAAATCCATGAAAAATATTGATATCAACTGTATCTTAGTACATGCTGTGTGTTAGTGTTTTATCACAACTAGCACTAAATTGTACTGGGATATAACACCCAACTAAACCAAGAACAGTGAAATCCATGAATAATATTGGTATCAATTGTATCTTAGTACATGTTGTGTGCTAGTGTTTTATCACAACTAGCACTAGCTTGTGCTGGGATATAACATCCAACTACACCAAGAACAGTGAAATCCATGAATAATATTGGTATCAATTGTATCTTAGTACATGTTGTGTGCTAGTGTTTTATCACAACTAGCACTAGCTTGTGCTGGGATATAACATCCAACTTCACCAAGAATAATTGAATCCATGAAAATGTCGATATCAACTGTATCTTAGTACATGCTGTGTGCTAGTGTCCTATCACTACTAGCACTAGTTTGTACTGGGATATAACATCCAACTCCATCAAGAACAATGAAATCCATGAATAATGTTGGTATCAATTGTATCTTGGTACATGCTGTGTGCTAGTGTTTTATCACAACTAGCACTAGCTTGTCCTGGGATGTAACATCCAACTTCACCAAGAACAATTGAATCCATGAAAATGTCGATATCAACTGTATCTTAGTACATGTTGTGTGCTAGTGTCCTATCACTACTAGCACTAGTTTGTACTGGGATATAACATCCAACTCCATCAAGAACAATGAAATCCATGAATAAAGTTGGTATCAATTGTATCTTGGTACATGCTGTGTGCTAGTGTTTTATCACAACTAGCACTAGCTTGTCCTGGGATGTAACATCCAACTTCACCAAGAACAGTGAAATCCATGAATAATGTTGGTATCAATTGCATCTTAGTACATGTTGTGTGCTAGTGTTTTATCACAACTAGCACTAGCTTGTACTGGGATATAACATCCAACTTCACCAAGAACAGTGAAATCCATGAATGATGTTGGTATCAATTGTTTCTTATTACATGTTGTGTGCTAGTGTTTTATCACAACTAGCACTAGCTTGTGCTGGGATATAACATCCAACTTCACCAAGAACAGTGAAATCCATGAAAAATGTTGGTATCAATTGTATCTTGGTACATGCTGTGTGCTAGTGTTTTATCACAACTAGCACTAGTTTGTGCTGGGATATAACATCCAACAACATAAAAAAAAGTGGAATCCATGAATAATATTGGTATCAACTGTATCTCAGTACATGCTGTGTGCTAGTGTTTAATCACAACAAGCACTAGCTTGTGCTGGGATATAACATCCAACTTCACCAAGAACAGTGAAATCCATGAATAATGTTGGTATCAATTGTATCTTAGTACATGTTGTGTGCTAGTGTTTTATCACAACTAGCACTAGATTGTACTGGGATATAACATCCAACTCCATCAAGAACAATGAAATCCATGAATAATGTTGGTATCAATTGTATCTTGGTACATGCTGTGTGCTAGTGTTTTATCACAACTAGCACTAGCTTGTGCTGGGATGTAACATCCAACTTTACCAAGAACAGTGAAATCCATGAAAAATGTTGGTATCAATTGTATCTTAGTACATGTTGTGTGTTAGTGTTTTATCACAACTAGCACTAGCTTGTGCTGGGATATAACATCCAACTACACAAAGAACAGTGAAATCCATGAATAATGTTGATATCAATTGTATCTTAGTACATGTTGTGTGCTAGTGTCCTATCACAACTAGCACTAGCTTGTGCTGGGATATAATAACCAACTACACTAAGAACAGTGAAATCCATGACAATGTTGGTATCAATTGTATCTTAGTACATGCTGTGTGCTAGTGTTTTATCACAACTAGCACTAGCTTGTGCTGGGATATAACATCCAACTACACCAAGAACAGTGATTTCCATGAATAATATTGGTATCAACTGTTTTTAGTACATGTTGTGTGCTATTGTTTTATCACAACTAGCACTAGTTTGTGCTGGGATATAACATCCAACTACACCAAGAACAGTGGAATACATGAATAATGTTGGTATCAATTGTTTCTTGGTACATGCTGTGTGCTAGTGTTTAATCACAACAAGCACTAGTTTGTGCTGGGATATAACATCCAACTACACCAAGAACAGTGAAATCCATGATAATGTTGGTATCATTTGTATCTTAGTACATGCTGTGTGCTAGTGTTTTATCACAACTAGCACTAGCTTGTACTGGGATATAACATCCAACTTCATCAAGAAAACTGAAATCCATGAAAAATGTTGGTAACACTACTAGCATTTGCTGGTATGTAACATCAAACTCAATCAAGAACCGCAAAATCTTTAAAAAAAGTTGGTATCAACTGTATCTTAGTACATGCTGTGTGCTAGTATTCTATCACAACTAGCACTAGCTTGTACTGGGATATAACACCCAACTCCAACAAGAACAGCAAAGTCCATTAATAATGTTGGTGTAAAACTATACATGTTGTGTGCTAGTTTTTTAACACAACTAGCATTAGTTTGTGCTGGGATATAACATCCAACTCCCTCAAGAAAAGCGAACTCCATGAAAAATGTTGGTATCAACTGTATCTTAGTACATGCTGTGTGCTAGTGTCATATCACAACGAGCACTAGCTTGTGCTGGGATCTAACTCCATCAAGAACAGCGAAATCAATTAAAATGTTTGTATCAACTTATCTTCGTATATGCTTTGTGCTTGTTTTTTATTATTTTTTCCACTAACTTGTGCTGGGATAAAACTTCTTCAAGAACAATGTAATCCATGAAAAATGTTTGTATCAACTGAATTTTAGTATTTGCTAGTTGTTGTAGTGTTTTATTACAACTAGAACTAGCTTGTGCTGGGATATAACATCCATCTCTATCAAGAAAAGACAAATTCATGAAAAATGTTGGTGTAAAACTGTATCTCAGTACATGCTCTGTGCTAGTGTTTTATCACAACTAGCACTAGCTTGTGCTGGGATATAACATCCAACTACATCAAGAACAGTGGAAACCATTAAAAATGTTGGTATCAACTGTATCTTTGTACACGCTGTGTGCTAGTGTTCTATCACAACTAGCACTAGCTTGTGCTGGGATATAACATCAAGAACATCTCAATCAATGAAAATTGTTTGTATTAAATGTATCTTTTTTCATTCTGTGTGCTAGTTGTAGCAAGTGCAGGGATAAACCTCCTGTTAGAACATTCCAATTCGTGAAAGACATTGAGATTTTCAATTTTGTATTATTTCATCCTTTGCGATTGTCCTTGATCAATACTAGCAACAGTTTGTACAGGAATATTGAATTCGCCATCAACACAAACTTGTTTGTGTTCTTCTTGTGATAGCACAAGCTTATGATATATACAATCCTTTGAAATATCCATTAATTGTTTGTAAATTTGTTCAAACATGTTATATGCTTGAAAATTTCACTCAGCTACAAGGACATTTAGTTCAAGGAAAAGTCCTTGTCTAAACTGTGTCTTAGTTCATTACTTGTTTGTTTTATTTTATAGTCAGAATAATTTGTCCATCTTACTACAACAATTACAATAGAATTTTGATAACTTGTTTTAGCTAGGATATTTTATTCAACTACAAAAGAAACAGTTGAAATTATGAAAACTGAATCTAAATACATGTACAAGTATATGTTACAAAAGAATATAATTTTTACTACTGATGCTGGTTTTTCATATGAAAGAATAAGACATTATAAGACAGATTAATGAAAGTTCACAAAACAGATCCCGCTTCTCGTGGCTTCGAATCCCGTGAGAAGCAGGATCTGCCTGTGAACTTTCGTTAATCCACATTCGGCCCGATTACTAGTTTTGTAAAACTAAAACTACTTATTGAGTCAGTTGTACATTGAAGCATGATTTTATGTTTTTGTATTGTATTACTTGCATTACCATGTAATGTTAGATGGTGTTTCTTTACTTGCGAGTGATATTCATTGTGTAAAGTTTTCAAATGTATTGCAGTGTCTTGCCAATCATTACTGGAAAAGGTTCCTTTACATAGATGTCCATATAAGCTGGTCAAAGAGAAATGAACTATCAACAATCACTCGGTCAGGAAACAATGAAGTCTCAATTCTTCTTGTATGTTATTTGAGCCACATATAATTTTCTTTATCTATCTATTTAAAACAGGGGTTTTACATCATGTCAACATTATGTCAGTTAAGTTGTGATGCCCAACTCTTAATGATGGAGTAAGACCCCATACACAACTGCCTATAAAGACTGTTCAAGCTGGTAGAACAATCAGCATTCTGCAAGTCAGTTGTGAGACTTCTCATGAACGCGAATTCCCTCACTGAACTAACTCAAAGACAGGTATTCTGTTTCAAGTTCTGTACTATAACCACTAGGACACAGAGGTCTGTACATATAACATTCACACTAATCAAAAGACCACAGAAACCCTTCACTCATGGTATCCTGCATAATACCATCCGATCACCTTTTTGTTTGTTAGCATTGGGTTTTTTTTCTGTAACAATAATTATTCAGTTATGTACCTGCTTTCCTGGATCCACCAGTAATAGAATAGGGCTTTGATGTGACTAACCAAGGGTCACTCCAACGACTATAATATAACATACCTTTGGGTTTCTTTGATGACATTACCAAGATAGTGTAGCATGTCCAACAGGTCATGAGTCAGACTGGTTTTGTGATCAGGAATAACCTTCAGTACTTCCTGTCTAGCCTTAGACTGTATCTCTGGATAGGTTGCTAGTTGTAACATCACCCAGGTTAGAGTGATACTAGTTGTCTAAAAGGATATAATAGGGTGAATATATCAGATAAAATCTGCCAAATATAGACAAAATACCCAACCATTCAGGAACTCAACAACACTTTTAAATGAGAAGCTCTTCGGAAAATACGATTTTTAAAATGTGTGTTTATGATTGCTTTAAATATGTTATGTTCATAACAAAATTAGTATCAGTATTTTAGTTATCTTGAAATACATTTTGAATTATGAAGATGGTGTTATTTTTTAAATAAACATATCCGAAAACCAAAAGAAAAACATGCAGTCGTGGGTTTATTTATATTGGCTATTAGATAAGTGTGAAGTGAGAAGTGGTCAAGCAATAAGTATTTAATCTTATCCTCAATAATTCCAAAACTAGTCTAACACCATCATGATAACAGAAAGATTTCTTGATCAAGAAGACGTATGACAGATATAGAGTTTTCATTAAGATAGTAAAATAGTCTTATTACACTATACATGAATGCTTGTTCTGAAAATAATAACACTATATTTTTGGTCATTTCAAAATGCATTTTCCATGATTAACCAGATCATAATTATTTATACTCTTGTAATGTTCACTTTTACTAAAATGTCAATCTGAACTTGAACTCATCTCTCATTCATTAATAATACTTAGGGTCAAAGAATAAGTGTAAACCTTACATCAAAACCAGCAAACATGAGACCTGTCACATTTTCAAATATGAGGTTATCTGGCATCCCGTTTCCCTGCTCATCTCTAGCCAACAACAACAAGGACAGTAAATCCCGGGGTGGGGGACCATCTGGAATAATCAGGAACATAGATGATATTAAAATAGTTACATGGCATGATATGATACATAGCATTGTATGAGACATAAATGCATACTTAACCCATAACCAATCACGACATTTAACTACTTTGTTGCAGACGTCTCTGGAAAACATTGTGGGAAAGGAGAAATTGCTCATAACGAGCTATTTCTCCTTTTCCCACAATGTTTTCTGCCCCTTCAAAAGATTTCAAATTCATCACATTTTGGAATGTCGTCTGCAAACTCTTTCAAATTGGCACAGTCCAAAATGTGGTGTTTGGTAAAGAGTTAATGAAAGCAAAGCCATTGAGACTCATTATTCATAACAGTTAAATCATAAATACTATTCCCAACTCTATATATAAATACATTGTTCACCTTCAAACCACTTCCATTCTCAGTTATGAGCACACTGATCATTACAAATGTGTATGAGAAGAAATGTATCAATCATATTTTATCGTATTTTATGACAGTGATCTCAAAAGTCAGCAACTTGGAAAAATATTGAGCAAAGAAATCTTGCTTTACCTAACTAAAGTAAATAGAGACATAATTGCAATATATAAGACATCAAACAGCATCATATGGATGCCAGTCATTCAATAAGCTTCAGTTGGAGCTTTCTAAATGACTTGCATCCTGTATTAAAATAGCAAAGGATGGAGAAATTTGGATTTAATTTACTTGTCTGTAAATGCAAAATCTTTTTCTTCCCAAGTCTGTATTATAATTATACTGCTATCACATTTTGAAATATCGTCTGCAAAGCCTTTCAATTTGGGACAATCGAAAATTTGGCGTTTGGTAAAGGGTTAAAAGTGGTCACTTAATACAAGATTGACTGTACATGTTTGGAAATACCAAGAGCATTGATAAAGAAAGGTACTGGCAGGGAAACGATTGAGATACTGCTTTAGATTCAATCCAACAGCTACCATGAAAGACATATCAAGTGTGATATGACAGTTCAAAAATACCTTAACTATGTCTGTATGGTTTGTTAGATTTGTTTGTTTGTATGGAGTGTAGTGCTGTGTCAATAATTTTTTTCAATTATGTTATGGCTGGTCCTGATTCACCAGTACTATGCTAGAGTTCTGAAATGTCATGCCAAAGAACACTTCTACAAAACCAATGCCTGAATGGGGCTCAAACCAGGGACTCCAGAGTTATATGATTGTTTTCTAAAAGACAATACACACAATTTGCTACACTTTATGTTAAAGGCCTGTTTTGGTTTCTTTCTTTAGAAAGCATCAATCACCATTGACTGACTGCATAGAAGATTATTCATCAGTTGTTCATAAACACCTAACCTATTTGGTTTTGTAGAAAACACAACTCACTATTAATGACCCTATTTGCATATTCTGCTTTCTTTTCTGCTATAGTGTTATTAATCACTGTAGAAATATACTTCTCTTCCTCTTTCCTTGCATTGTTTTTCTCTGTTGGCATGGAGGTGTAAAACGGAACCAGAGATTCAATCAAGCTAAAACCAAAAAAAAACGGTTTAGGAATGTGATAAATGTTGCTTTTCAATATCTAAATATGATGAGTTGTTCCTTACTACAATATTTATATCATCTTAAGATTGTACTGCTGGTATTTATTGTAATCATCTCATTTGTAATATTTAGAATGCTACTAATAAAAAAACCACCTGAAAACCATATTTACTCTTACTCTGAAGCAGCTAATGTTTATGATAAACTCTTGCTCTGTTGTAGGTGTCAACTGGAAGAAAGTTCTCAGATTAATCCTTCCCTCTAACATTTTGAGAATATTCATGTTCTCTTTACATTTTGTTGAATACTACATGAAATTACTTCTGACTTATAAATAGTTATTCTTTATTATTTGTGTCAAAGTCAAAATTTAATCATGGTGAATGAATTCCCTTTTTACACAAATTTCATAAAGATTTACTACTACATGTTAACCCTTACCTTGGTCTTCCAATCAAGCGTAGATATTTTGACATGATTTTCACACCTGCTGAATCTGGCTGAGTAATGGCGTCTGGATGGTAATCAAACCCAATATCACAGATACAGTCCAGGGTCTGTGCAAAAAATGATAAACACAGAATACAGTCTATCTTGTATTAACCCTCTCAAATAATCTTCCTTGCTCTAGTGTACTAAGTTTAAACAAATTCTATCAAAAGAAAAAATACCCCATACTAAAATTACATAAATTAAGTGAAAGGATTGGAACGAGAGCATACAGCTTTTAAAGATATCCTCTTTAAAATACTAGCTTTGATGCACTTTTAGCTGACAACACAACAGGCAGCGGTAACAAAGGAAGAACATGTAAGTGGTTTATACCTTTTCCACAATTGTCATAAAGGAAGTGTATGTTTTCACACTTTTATTTCTTTACCTGTTGTCTTTTAATTTGGGAAAGCCACATAAAATCATAGAACATAAAGGGATGCTCCCCTCATAAAATTAGCTGAAGAGTAAAGCCAATACAACTTACAATTCTTGTCATATAGTCCTGTATTGGGAACTGCTTTGTGCCATCTTTCTTGGCCAGTTCCTGACTCCAGATGTTTGCTACCTTTCTCGCCTTCTCTTCAAACACAGGAAACATCCCTGCAATTATGGAAATGCAACTTTCATCTTCCTTCAGAAAATCTATTCAAAATATTTTCAGATGTTGTGCGTCTGCTTTCCAAAACCTTGAATATGTCCTTAATTTTGTTGAGGAAAGATACTCAGAGTAACAAATAGATTAGATCACAGGCCAGCTACCATGCAATTTCTCCTTTTCCCACAACACTTTCCGCCCTATCAGAAGGTTATTTTTCAATTTCATCACATTTTGAAATGTTGTATGCAATCTCTTTCAATTTGGGACAGTCCAGTCAAGCATTTGGTAAAGGGTTAAGATATAAGTTATGTGTTGTAAGTAAAAACACTAAAGATTACTGACCTTCTAAGATGTTTACACCAAACGCTGGATTGAGAAGCTTCCTCACCATATAATGGGCATCACCACTCAGAAAAAAAAGTGCTCTCTTCATAAGGTTACTAACAGCGCTAAAATGTAAAGGTTAAGTTTCTCAAGGTAAACCTCAGAAAAAATGGAAACCCATTTGTTTGGGTTGTTAAAATCTTTCTCCTTCACTGGTCATAACTGAAATTGAAACAACTGTTAACAATTATAGAGTATGAAAAATAAGATTATTTCAATTCTGAACTGATACAAAGTAATTTAAAATCAAACAAATAGCGAAGACACATATACAATTTCTCAGTTTCACCCAACGGTAACTTTTTAAATCTATAACAAGGATGTGCCTGAACACTGCCCGATCTACCAATTCAGAAATTTGATCCGAGAGACCTTATGATTCCAATTCAAGTTCTCTAGCCACAAGGCAACAGGAGTTTTTACTCACCTAGTGGGCATGACTCTGTGGTAGTTTTTCACATTGGTGACAAGAACATGTCTAAATACCGCTGGATCTGCTGAGAGTAGTCTCCCTTCACCCCCAAAATGGTAATACCGGATGGTCAGGGCCTTTGCTTCACGAATCCATCTGTAAAATTTAATTCGGAAAATTATTTGTTTGTCTCCTTCATTTTGACAAGGTTTTTGTAATAACGACATTCAACATCTAAACAACTCCCCCTATATTGGTATGTGTTACTTGCTCAAATTCAAAGCAATAATACAGTAGACTACAAAAAACAACAAGAATAAAAATAAATTTCTATATGATATTGAGTAGAAACCACTGTTGAATGAAGCATATATTGTTTATTAGAAGCAATCTATCGTAGAGAGTGGCCATGTGATTTCAAGTTCTGTACTCTGCGTTGTTTGAATAATGTCTTACAAAATGGTTACAAAAAGTCCCTAATTCATGCAAGAATTGTGACTGGTCCGTATTGAAAGCATAATAAAAAAAACAAGAAAAAACAAAGATAGCTAGAAAAAACATACATTTTCCTTATTTGTAATTGGTAGATACCGTTGTTTTAATTGTTTACTTTAATTTGTCACAGTGGCTCATAGAGTTTGTTGATGCATATATGATTAATTGAGGTTTTAAGAAGTGTGCTAATTCCTTTCCAGTATATAATGGGTTGTCATTTAAATCATACCTGATGGCATTGGACATTGCTTCTGATCTTGTTGCCTCGAACATGTTGCCAATAATTGGTCTGTATGGCTTGCCTGGGAACTGGAAAATGATATCAGTGAAACGAATGTTAGATGTATCTAAAAACTATAAAATGTCATTGTCAACATAATGAAATGACAGTTCCATCAGATTCAATACATGAGAGTGAAAATATTAATTATCTCCCTTAGCAGTAATAAAAAAAAAAAGCTTGTACTGGTACAATATTCTTTATGATCAACTGAATTTCTTCATTTTGAAACATCTGCAGAAGAAAACTTGAACTTACCAGCAATTGCTCTGCCACAGTCATTTTTTAGGGTTCTGCAACACATGTATAATAGCATATCATATCGTATTTTTTTTACATCGATTGTGAAGGAAGCTGTAAGCTTGTTCAAAGCCACTCTCAATGACTGCTTCCTGGATACTAAACCAGTAATCGCGCCGGTTTGTGGGCTAGTCCCGGAAATTTTCACCCTGCCTAACAGGGATTCGAACCCGGGACCTTCGATACAAGAGCCCGACGCGTTACCCCTACACCAATGTCTGCCATTTTATATAGAATATAAAAAAATCTGTACTCAACATAATAACTTCAGTAATAAACCGACATCTGATATCAGCACTGACTTTGCATTACCTTTCTCAGTGGGGAAAAGAAGGGCTCCATCAGATTTCTAAATATCCATCTTGTTAGCAGTCCAATCACCAAAATGATGAGCATGTCACCCCATTTAAGGTCAGGCAAAATACCTCCAAACATTGCAACAGTTACTGGTTCCTGAAAAAAAGATACATGTAAAAAAGAAACGTATGATTGGGCCTATGTTTCATCATGATTTCATCAGTTATTTTTTTTTCAATTTTGTTCATCTTTTTGTACTCACAGGGACCTATGTTAACTCATTAGCAAACAATTACCACATTTGACCTGTATTATGAATATATATGCACATTGATAACAAGTATGACTGTCAAACGATACCCCTCCCTGTGGTTGTACTGTGTATTTGTCTTTCAAAAATCCCGTAATGTGTGCTTATGTGTTTACATCTCACACATTGTTTCCTGTCGGATACTACTTACTTAATAAGGGGGTTCCATTAATAATAAAGTCAAAGCGGCTCAACTGTTCTTTGACTAGTCGATATTACAAAAGAAAATCACTTGCATCAATATGAACCCGGTCCTTGTACAAATTAGTAAACCCATATTAATTCAGAGATGATGTAATTGTAGTCCAGATAACTGGTCTCGAAGGCTATTGCTATTTTGACTGACGCGTAGCGAAGCACGATAAATGTCCAAATGACGAAAAAAGCTTCGTTCACGAATCATTATTGAGACTAATGTAATTGATGTACACAGTGAATTCATAAATGCATTAACACTTTACCAAACACCGAATTTTCAACATTCCCAAATTGAAAGAGATTGCAGACAACATTTCAAAATGTGATGAAATTAAAATATAGTCTTCTGATAGGGCAGAAAAGATTGAAAATGTAACAATTCGCCTCAAAAACGATTTGCCACTAACGATTTACCACAGAGTATTAATAACGATTCGCCAAAAATTAATAACAATTCACCACTGTTTTTAAATATGGTATTGTATTCTATTTGATGTTGTTGATATAACAATACACAAACATCATTTTAATTGGAAATCTTTGTTTATTGTTGTCCCTAGTTTATATAAATAAACAAACATTATTTGTATATGGTACTTAGAAAAATTGTCCCATCATACAATGGAGTTGTGAAAAATATCATAATTATCACTGGCTTCATTGTGTCTTAAATCATTGTACAGAAAAGATAAGATAATACGAAAGCCATAATCATGTTCCAGATAAATTGATGTTGATTGTAGGTTTAAAGAACTTTTATTTAACTAGCTGTGAATTATGAAAGGTAATTGGTCGTTAATTGGTTTGACTAATTTAAACAATGTGTGGCGAATCGTTATTGCTTTGTGAAGTGGCGAATCATTAATTAGCTCGTGGTGAATAGTTATTATTTGTTGCGAGTCGTTATTGTGGCGAGTTATTATTGTGGCGAATTATTTCATTACCGAAAACATTGTGAAATTGCTCCTAAATTTACCTGCAATGTTTTCCAGAGTCGTCTGTAACAAACTATTCAAATGATTTTATTGCTATGCAAGGAGTTGTGATGATTTCTATAACCTGTCAAGCGTTATCTTTCTCAGCAAAGGTTTTATAGAATCGAACTATGGGGTACCAGAAATATGGACCGTCCGAAGAAAGGGTTACTTCCTCCTATTAGAAGAGGTCTGTAAAGAACGATAACTTCGTTCAAAAGTGTTCACTTCGTTTGAAAATAAAGTTTTAAATCTAAACTTATTGATCCAAACATAATGGCAAGTTTAGAAGCAGGTATGTATAAGAGTATATTTATCTAATTTTGATTACATTTATAGTTTTTCTGATACCATATTGAGAATAAATTTGTACTCATGTTTCGTTCCCAATTTATATCGACCCCTCATTGACACCCTAAACTCGGTAGCCTCGCCAAATTTGAAATGTTTTGGGCTATATTGTAGGGACGCGTTTCGACACTCAAGTTAAGTTGAAACAGTCGATCATTCCATTAATTCCTACTTGAACACAAAATGAGTGTCTAAATTTGAAAAAAAAGTATTTCAATACTGCATTGAATTTGCACCCCTTTAGTGATTGATCAAAAAGGATTAATTCACAACTTTGTGTAGAATGATTTGTTAACTCACAATAACAATGGAAATATTGGTCTTCAACTGTTGCGACAAAATTTTCTTCGCATCTTCCTCCATTAAATGAATCATTCGAAAGTTTGACGAGACGGGAGATATTGCCTGATGAAAAAATCTCTCAATATTTTTTAATGGCATCAAGCTAGTTTGACCAACTCGTGTAGGGTTCACTCTAGATACGATGTCATAACGTCTTATGGTTGATATCTGGTTGCCCAAGACACAGTAGTAACATTACTTCTAGGTTCACTCCACCTATTGGTTCACTCGTTAGTAGGTTAATTGGCCGGGTCAAATCGGCCTGCTATATAAGTACTATAGTATGAAATTACAACTTAAACTGCACAGTGTGTTAATTTTAATAGCTAAAATTGATAGAAATGGAGAGTACATGATTACTTGAGGGAGGATAATAGTTTATGAAAAATCTCGAAAATTTTAACTGTCAATATAGACTGGGCATTAGTTTTTTAACTTTCCATCTGACATTTTCTTAGTTGTTTTGCATTTTCCTTGAAGGGCTTGGATTTAACCATTTTTTGGTGTGTTTTTTTTTTTAAGATGGCAGCAACCACAAAGTGCATTTTGAGGCAAATCAAGTACAAGCTCATGACTCTGAGATTACATTGAGATACAGTGAGAACAGGGTTGATGTTCACTTGGGGTTTCTTCAGATCAACAGACATTATGAAGTGACCTTTGCCCTACAAGATGACCTTGGAGAGGATATAACCTTTGACCCATTACAGAATCTCCATGCAAGAATAAACGCATATGAGCCAACAGAGGATGGTGAATTTCTGTTTTATTCCATCATTTCATATAGGCTCATTTTAATCCTTATAGTGCTGGAACAGACTTTATGCTTATGCAGATAGGTTGGATCCAGGCCAGCCGCCAAGTAAATTGGTGGCTGGCCTGTGATCTAACCTGTTTGCTACTCTGAGTGTCTTTCATCAACAAAATTATGCAGATATTTAAGGTTTTTGAAAGCAGACAACACAAAAATATATTTTTAAAAAATTGCCGAGCATTCTAAGGGTCAACACCTGTTGCAGAGGAGTGTTGAGATCTAATAAGCAACACAATTCATGATCGACATCTGTGCTGAGTTTTAAATTTAACACCTTCAAGATTTGGTTGTTCTGAATAGGTTAGTGAAACTTATTCATTTCACATAGATTGTGAGACAAGTTCTTACAACGAAGATTTATCATTTTCTATTTTGAATCCTTAGTTAATACTTGTGTTGAATGTTGTTTAACAAATGGTCGCCATGTGGATTCGGCTACTCACGGGATTCAAACCCTGAGACAAATGTCTTCCAAGGCTTAGGTGATACATTAAAGATTATTCAGGATAAAAGCAGTTGAGTAAATCTCAGCAAAAAAAAGGATGCTCTTAAAACATGGCTAAGGTTTCAATCTCAGAATTTTATGAGTAATCAATACAAAAATATCCCACAAAAAACCAGCACATCAATATAAGGGTTATAATTGTTTATTTATTACAGTAATATTTTTAAATGTGTTGGCTGTATTTAGATACTGATTGAGATCCTATTGACAAGTAGATTTGAATGAGTACCCAACTTAAAGAGTTGATGAGGAATTAAAGTCATGATAAAGCCATTCAAGGAAAATTGTCTTCTTATCCCAACCAGAACTTCACATATTGATTATACTGATTTCAAAGTTTTTTTCTTCCTGATGAAAATTTCTCATTTTTTTCTGAATTTTCATCCTCCTTACAGGTCTAGGCCACGCCTTAACATTAAGTTTCCATGCCCACAGGGAAAAGTTGCTACAAGAGAGGATCACTATTAAAGGTCAACTTGACAGTACGAAATACCGAGACATCATTCTTCATTGCAGGGTTCTAGGTAAGGATGAATTCTTTAAGATACATAAGTTATGTGGTCCAGAATTTTGGACTTCAGATATATGGGTAAGGAGATTTATCTCACACAACTCTTACTTTTTTTCCCATATATGTTGTGTGTTCTCATTATAATGGTCTCGATGTCACCATTCTAAGAAAATTACGAAATAGGACTCATAAAATCTTTTTCAGAAATAGTACAAACCAAAGGCTTAAATGCACCCGAAATCTGAAAATCTTGTTTGATGAAATAGAATTGTGTAGTTGTAATATATTAAGTGCAATAGTAAATATATATTGTAAGAGATCAAAATTGGCACTTTCCCTTTTTTATTGATACATGGACTAGCACTTATCTTTTTAGTTAAAAAGAATGCTGGTTGTCATAGCATTGATTCTTTCATAAATAGAAGTTTTATGTGAAAATATGAGCTACCGGACTTCTCAGTTTGAAACAATAAGAGCAGCTTCTCCTTTTCATAAAATTTTAAGATAACCAGATTTCATAAGTCATCAGAATCAGACAGAATCCAATAATTGTTTGTTAACTCATTACCAAACAATTACGACATTTGACCAGTTTGTTGTAGACACCTCTGGAAAACATGGTGGGAAAAGGAGAAATTGCTCTTGAGGAGCAATAACTCCTTTTCCTACAACGTTTTCTGCCCTATCAAAAGATCATTTTTCAGTTTCATCACATTTTGAAATGTCATCTTCAAACTCTTTCAATTTGGGACAGTCGAGAATTTGGAGTTAGGTAAAGGGTTAAAGTAAAAGATTCAGTTTCCAGTAGATCTGTAAACTCAACTACCTTTGTATGTCTTGCTTGGCCAATATTTTTTCATATATGTTTGATGCAATCCTCGCAATATGATACAATTATTTGTCTCTGGCCACAAAACCATTTTGTTGAGGTGGGAAAGTAGTTGGTGCAGTCTTGTCTTTAATCTTTTGGAGTAAGAGGCCAACTTTCCATTTGAGGAAGCCAATGAAGCAAACACCCAACAAAAATTAGATGTAACAAGTACTTCTTACTAGAATGCGACACCTGAAGGATATCACGGGATAGAATGTAGTGTAGAGTACCCACTCTACGAATAACTCTATAAGCAAATTTTTTTTCATCCTTATAAGTTATAACAGCCCATTCGAGTGTCTCATTTTCAAAATCAATCAAATTCCAGTTGGTTATAATGCAGTAATGATCATAATGCACAAAATTCTAACATTCGCAACTGTCTGATATTTACCAAAATTACCGACATAACGTTAACTTTACCGAATCGTACCGAAATATTTGATATCCGTCCTTCTAGATGATTTCAACTTTTATTCGAAATTATTTGTCATCCAAAACATTGAATTTACTAGTTATCATATTATTAGGGCATATCAAGGAAGAAAATTACATTAAAAAAAGATTTTGTTGGATGTTGAGTTTCCAACACCGACCTGGCTGAACATGCACTGCGTGATGCCAGTATGTACCGTGACTTGACATTTTTATTGGCCCTCGCTACACACACTTGCAACTTGTTTAGAGGTAAACGGGTACATTTTGTAGCGCGTCTCACTGTTTAAAATCGATAATGTACATGTGCGAATGCAATCAGCTGTGTTCTGTAAATCTAGTTCATTTATAAACAGTATATATCTCTCATTTTCAATGAAATAAAATCATTTAAATCTTGGAAAAATGGCTACCATTTTTTACGTCATTTTTTTACGTCATCGCAGAACCGCTCGAGACCTTTTGTGTTTTCTGCCCATCGGAAAAAAAGGAGTAATAAACTACGATTTCTCCAAACACAGATTTTTCCCAGCTATTACACATATACCAGAACAAACTTAGGTTTACCTTACATGATATAAATGTATATAGTGTGCACTAAAAGTTTACGTTTCGATTTCGCATAAAATAAGCATGAAAATTAAACCCCCAAAATGAAAAAAGTAGTCGTATTAGATAACATTTCATTCCTAGAACAGAACAAAACAGAATAGAATATTCTGTATCTGTTCTCTACACTACATTCTATATGACCACCTTTTTATTTTTTTATCGTAATTTAAGCCGACCAATAAGTCATTTGAAGCAGTCAAATTGGCTTTTAATGACAACTCTGTTGGTGGCTTGGAACAATACTGCTCAGTACAGATAAGGAGAGACCAGGGTAACGTTTTACTAAACAGTTTGCGCTTAAGATTTGCTTAAGTCTGAAACAACAATTCCTCTTATTTCAATATTAGGCTAAGCAATATTGCAAAGTAACACATCATTGGAATCGTCCCTCCGAGACGCTTCTAATGACATGTCACATTGCAATATTGTGTTTTCGTTTAAGATACTAAACATGTTTATCAGTTTTGACTTGCGCAAATATTTTCCGTAAGTCGTTAAGTAAAACGGTACCCAGGAACATAGATCATTGCCTTGACTACTAAGGTATAGCTGAACTACTGTTGAAAATAGTGTTAAATCAAATCCCACCATCAATTTATTTATACTTCCAGGCAAAGGTAAGGGTACACCAGCACTAAAGAATGGAATTCACTGTACTGCAGTAGATATGGACAATGATTCTGATGTTACAGATTGGCAAGGCTTTGACTGAAATATTACTTTATTAAAAAACATCACCGACAACTTTATCATATTTTTATAACCATCATCATGATCATCATAAAAGACCTCCAGATTTTGTTTTTTTCATCATTTGAAACATTATATTGAAGGAGCGCACAGAAAACCACAGAAAAAGACCCAAACTTTATGGAATATATACTTTATTCATTCTTTTTTCAAAATGTATGCTTATAATCTCTTTTAATTTGCTCTCAAGAATGCAATTTCCAGTTATATGAGATGAATGTTGTGAATGAAAAACGTTGTCACTTTAAGATTCTCTCTGTTCATCATCTGCATCATCATTTGGCAGATGATCATCATTATATGAGATGAATGTTGTGAATGAAAAACGTCACTTTAAGATTCTCTCTCATTATCATCTGTATCATCATTTTTGATTGTTATATTATGATGTGGTTTGCTGGCAGGGATTCAACCAAGTTGTTCTTTTTAAGAAATAACATTTACATTTTTCATGATCATGATCAACTTCATCTTTATCATCGACATTGTTTCTCGCTTGATTCTGATGTGGTAGACATATAGTCTTGAGATTTAGCAAATATATCCTATTGTGAAAAGCATCTTTTTTTTATTATGATTAGTTGCATTGTTATCAGAAATGGAAAAAAAATAGATTTTGATCTTACGATATTTTGTTTTTAAAAAGTTTCAAGATTCCATAGCTGGTTGAATGTGAAAAGATGACAAATCGTAATTCATATATAACATATCTTGACCGATTTTTTCACCATATTCAATTTTCAATTGGTTTAGTACAACCAAAATCGATCCAAATCAAGCATTTTCCTGATCCGGAATTTTAAATCTTGATTTACCACAGTTATAGGAAAATTATATTGAATGTGTTTTTGTTTTTGTATCATTTGCTTGTGACTGCCAAAAGGTTGTTCTGATCTTCCTTATTTAAAAAAAAGGGTAGGTAATTCATATGTGCTTATTTTGACATGTTAATCAAGATTCCCTCCCCTATTAACCATGACGCTACAGCAGGACTTATAACCTAGAATTCCTTACTCAGACTATTCAAGCTTATACAAGTGTTCTGTACACAGCAAACTTATTAGGATAAGTTGTTTCCTTTAATTTTATTTTGTCACTTGACAAGACAAAGGCGACAAGAAACGGTATTTATGAATTATAAGAATACCGTTTTTCTGTGACATAGTCCTGGCATAGATTTGAAAGAACTGGGGCCCGTTTTACTAAACAACTTACGGAAAATGTTTGCGTAAGTCATAATTGGTAAACATGGATAGTATCTTCAATGAAAGTACAATGTTGCAATGTGGCACTTCATTGGAAGCGTCTCGGAGAGACGATTCCAATGACGTGTCACTTTGCAATATTGCTTCGTCCAATATTGAAATAAGAGGAATTGTTGTTCTAGACTTACGCAAATCTTAAGCGTAAACTGTTTAGTAAAACGGTACCCTGTAGCCCAATTCATAATTAGAATCTTAATATGTATAACAACATCCATTTATTTTTTATTCATAACAAAAATAGTACCTAAACTTGAAATAGATGAAGTCATTGTTGATGGAAGAAGACACCAAAGGTTCTATGTAAAACTGTGACATGTCATTCACAAATATGAAGCGCTTGCTACGGTATTGCACTGAACATCTGGCATATTATGTAGATCTTTATATTTGATTTCTCAGTTACATGAAAATGTTCTCTCACAATGTGATGGTCTCGGTTGTGCTAATACATATAGTATTAACCCTTAACCAAACGTCAAATTTTCGTCTCTCAAACTGAAAGAGTTTGCAGACAACATTTTAAAATGTGAAATTGGAGAGTATTCTTCTGATAGAGTAGAAAACATTGTGGGAAAAGGAGAAATTGTTCATTATGATCAATTTCTCCTTTTCCCATAGTGTTTTCCAGAGTCGTCTTTAACAAACTGCTCAAATGTGGTTATTGTTTAGATATGGGTTGAAAGGGCTATCTCACAGGTTGAGGATGTAATATTTTTAAAATATAATGTCTTATGAGGATAAAATGACATCACATATCTATAGAATTACACGAAACAATATTTTTGATACACTTGTCACCTATTTTGTATTTGTATGATGGGGATATATATAGCACATTGATGTTGCAGATATGTACATGTATATTCATTTAATGGTAAGGAATGTTAAAGTCACCTTTTTAATATTTCTGTTACACGTAAAACCCAATCTCTGAGATAGTCCCTTTAATGTCATCAAAATTACCCTCAGTGCCACGGAGGGGGATTATTGCTACCATTTTGTTTTATTGTTCATGACTCGTCTTCCACCTCTGAGAAAAGCTTGCTTGATTAATGACTTCTTGCTAGCAATTGAATTTCATAGGATGTGTGATGTTGTTGTTGTTATTTAAGTTTTAATATATTTTTACATATTTTTTTTCATTATTTCAGTTATCAAATAACAAACATAGTATCTATCCATGATTTCTTTTCTTCCTTTACCAGTTCTTACTTATCAAAGTTTTTTTATTTTTCATATCAATTGACTACCATTCTTACGTAGATTTTGAAAGTATGTTTGTCAACAAAGGTAAACATTTTCAGTATAGTGAGATATATTTCATGATATTGTTTTCCTCCTATACTTGAAAACGTATATCTTCAAAATTGTCTTCCAGGATTGAATTGTTAGTTTCTATGCCATTTGTGAATCTCTACAAATCATACAGGAAATAAATATAATGCTGAAATGAAGAAAATAGGTTATATGTTGTTTTCTCGTTAAGAATTCAGATGTTTGTTCGATTTTGCCTTTCCAAAAGTGCTTCTTATCAATAGTGCTACATGATTGTATTGAATTTTTCTATTATAAATATGTTTGAAAAAATGAAAAAGTATGTTGTGTGTGTTTTTTCCCCCACATTTCTTTATTTGATACTACCTGTCTGACAGTGCAATACTAGTGTAAGCAGGCCTGCTACTTTCCAGGCCTTGTCCTGATTTTGAATTTTCCTTCTTTGCTCATATTGAAGATGGTTAAATTCAGGCTTCAAGTAATGATTTTCAGGCTTCAAGTAATGATTTTCAGGCTTGAGCATTCCTTAACTATAGCAGACCTGTGTAAGTCACACACCATTTTATACATTCTCCTTTGCAGAGTTATACTTCGTTCCTCACAGATATTGATGTATAGCATACACAAGTTTTGGATTGATTCAGTGTCATATACATGTATATATCATATCACTTGATGGACATGTACTCTACATGTAGTCTCATTTATTTTGATATGATGCAAATCCATTTTGATGGAGAATGAATCGTATATAGACAGCAATATTGACATCATGTAAGGCTTGGCATTGAATTATCTCAATTAACAAAATTGTTAAACACTGAGCGTTGAATTGTAGGCTTTCTTGCTGGTCTTTTTTCATGGAGCAAGCCAAGAAGTCATCAGCGAATCCGACTTGGAGAACAGGGATCATTAAGTTTTGGCATCGACATGGCCAATATGTGTTCAGCCAGCATGTGCGTAGAAATAGACTAGTTCGAAATCGTGAAAAGGACAATTTTAAAAAGCAGTTGAGCAAATTAACGGTGATCACTTCTTATAAATATAAAAATAAAAAGTTATCTATTTTTATTGTGAAACCCAGGTGTGTCGTATGGTCTGCATTGTGTCACATTTTGTTTTTCATGAAATCGGCTCTGAATTGATGGAAAATAGTGCGATCCTCAAAATACAATACTTCCATAGCTTTTTATTTCATGAAAAGGTCATAAAAGAGCACAGAATCGCACATACAGCTATGTAATACAAGAAATATTCGGGGAGCATACCCAAGGACCCCCTTGTTTAAGTGCGTTATCTTCAAATAGTCTCGGCTATGCGCTTGGACATTTAACTCATTTCTATAATAAGGGAATTTGTGACTAGTCTTGGTTGAAATCGACTATAGAGGACAATGAACAAGCAAATAATAACCACGTTTTCTGTGACATTGGGTAGAAACCGTGACAATATGATAAATCATTCAGTTTGAGCAATTCGATGTTTTGCTACAATAGTTTCCTAATCCCAAAGCAGGTGTAGCAATTGCGGGATTAATGATGCTAGCTACTACGTCTATCTGTCTTTCAGGACTAAAGTTTTATTTTATCCATGTCGGAATGATGTCTGTGTCTTGGAAACAAAAGCATAGAGTCAAACTTGTGTTAAGAGGCCAGCCTATGGGACAGAGTGAATTGGCTGTTTAAGACAGGTTGGCTGCTTAACACAAATTGATTTACACTATGAATCTAACAATGGGACTTTCTGTAGTGGCTGTTTAAGGCAGGTTGGCTGCTTAAAAGGGTGGCTGCTTAACACAAGTTAGACTGTAGTTTGTTTATCTTGGATAGGTAAAGTGGCCACCCCAATAAATATAATGTTAACCCTAATGGAATTGGAGCAGCAATATAAATTAATATGGTAATGTTAAAACGACTTAAAACTAAAATCGTATCATTTCAGAAAAACCGTCCCAAACTATAAAGCGCGTCAAATGTACAAGAAAAAAGACAGCAAAAAGGATATGGAATTTTAAATAAACATTTCGAATCCGTTGTAATAAGATAAATAGACAATTTTCTTCATTTTCACACTTCGTTTGTAAAGTTGTGCGCTTCAAACAGTGCACGTTGAACATGTGTATTTTCTACACAAGGGATAGAACTCAATGGCTAAAAACGGGGGAAAATATCTTGTGCATCCATTAGCCGCAGAAAACGCAGACGTCAAAAAGACAACCAGGCTAAATGTGTCGATGGACGGTGTCGTCTGCTTGACAGGTTGCTATTAGATTCGCGAAATTGGGAGAGGGCCCTCGTTATCCTAAATTATCGGACACCTTCTTAGTGACCTATAATAATCGTATGAAATAAACTCGACATATGGTTCGCTGCTTCGCTATTTACCGCTTCCAACCGCTTGTGAAGCAGAGGGATATTTGAAGAAATTGTGACAAAGCAGAATTTTTTCAACATTAACATGTTTCTGTTTTTATAAAGGTTTTTTGTGTTGAATAGCACATCTGAATGTGTAGTTGTTGCTCATGTCGTCTGATGCTGATTTCTTTAACTGCTCTTTTCGACATCTAAAAACCGAATATCACCAAAATTGACGTTTACTTCTTAACCCTTACAGTGCTGGAACCGACTTCATGCTTATGCAAACAGGTAAGATCCAGGCAAGCCGCCAAATAAATTGGCGACTGGCCTGTGATCTTACCTGTTTGCTACTCTGAGTATCTTTCCTCGTCAGAACTAAGTAGACATTTAAGGTTTTTGAAAAGCAGACGACAAAAATCGATTTTCAGAAAATTACCCAGCATTCAAAGGGTTGAAATATAGATGTCGCATGCTATCATTAGTAATGTTCATGTAAAACATAGTATTTGACGTAATACAAAATCAATAGGATGCTCGTTGTGTGACACTTTACTTTCAAATAAAGCACATATGGAGTGTCTCCCCCAAAACACCAAATAAACGCTTTCCTAGTTTCTTCTTGAAGACTTGCAGGCGGTCGATGATTCGGTCCAAATGCTTGAGTTGGCCCGTATGGGGTGTTGAATTCTTAGGACACAGCATCTGTACATTACACTTGATTCAGGGGTTTTATAATAAGAACTTACTCGTATATTAGGTAAAGCCAGTTTCTAGTAAACAGAAGAACAAACTCAACAGAGACGTTTATGGGGAAATTTCTGTATTTAGTATTAAAACAAACTTGTCGATATAGACGGGTTATAATGATTGAAAACAGAACGTAATTACTCAAAGATCTTTCAAGAATCATGTTTCTGTTTTATGTATAACCATGCGGAACAATAACCTTTTTTTGATAGGCCTTTATGTTATTCCATTGTGTCGGGTAATGTTATGACATCCACATTATATTCTTTGCATGAGTATGATTGATTTCTTGGAGGCGGGGTTGCATCTCACACATCTTTTTGTTTGGGAAGACATAGACCGAAAAGTGTTTAGTCTAACTATGTTTATTTCCTTGTTAGAAATTCCAATCGAGCTCTTGGCTGCCTTGACGACGTTTTGGGTGTCGGAAGCATTACACAGGTATTTTTAAAAACTGCCACAAGGGGTAACATTTTATTGTTTTGTCGCTTTGGTGTTTCAGGGCCTATCTTTGTGAGGACGCCATAGTATCTCAATATGAACACAAATGTATATGTTTATCGTTTTGAAATATGATTAAAGATAATTGTTCGGGTCTTAATTCGTCCACCTCCAAGGTGCGTAGCTACTTGTACGTAGAGTACGCACCAGCGTACACATTGTACATAGGAAATGAAAACCTATGGTTTGGATTGAGCGTATCGTATAAATTTCTTTATTTTCTTAACTGAAATTCTATTTTTATCTTATTATTCGAAACAGGCTAGGTTGTCAACGAATGAAGCATGCCCTTTACCCATAGCCGTGAGTATATTTACTCAATAGCTAAACTACGTCCCTGCTTCCTATATTCAGTCTGATCTGCAGCAATACGTTTCGCATTAAGAAAAGTCGATTGTCATTTTAAATCATTTGAAAGTTTCCTATTCCATTCCTTTAGTAAGCCTGAACTGCAACAAAAACGTGTATCGTTAAGAAGAATTCATTTATCTCGTTCTAAAACTGCAACCGATTTCGGGACAAATTAATATTTAAATAACACAGGCGGACTTTTTCTCCTTGCATTTAAATGCGTTTGAAGAAAGGAACAGAAATAGTCCAGAAGGACATAGGCAGATTAGAAAAAAATAAATCAAAAGAAGTATGAAGCAATAATCGAAAATGCTATGGAAATGTTTAGGAAAAGCATACATGTATATGTAGATATCTTAAGAAGTTTTCCTGAATAGAAGGCACACTCGCTTGCATGTTATCCCAGGAATGAACTATTGCGATGGTTTCAGAAGAAAAGAAAAAGAATCTGCAGTTGCATTCAGTCAATTGTGTATTTTTTGGATTATATAATTTTTCATTTTATCTATTTAGGCGTCTTTTAATCATGAAAAGGATTATTTTGAGCCTCTCTATTGTAACATGCACATGTGAAACAGAAGTAGGCTAGTAATATAAAACAATCACCATTTTTCGAACTGGATGTACTTTAGACTTTTTTTATTCACAATTATTTTATTTATACCACGGCTTAAGGAAAACTAACCATTCCCTCACCAGGACTTACCAGACCGCTTACTGCCTCCACACAGAAAACCCACAGCTCATTGGTGAAAGATAAATGATTTTATATATTGTATATAGACTATTATATTATATGTTTTACTCTTATTTATAAATTGTTCATATGGCTTCATTTCACATGTTCACAGTCATTAAAGACTTTATAGACATGCTTAACAAACATCTAATGACTGATATTAGCTAATCTGCCAGGAATTGAAAATTCTTTACAAACAACATTTCTTTTACGAAACGTTTAAGATTCTAGCCCCACTCTATGAATTGATTCTATCTGCCTATCAAACATGTTCACCAAACCTGTCCAGTTTCCTCCAAAGTGGTTCATGCACATGCGCAGACCAAGACGAGGCGGAACAAAAAGCTGATATCTTCGCCGCATGCTCGGTAACCATATATTCGTGCCGTAACGGTGAGCAGTTTGTGATCAATCGCTGCATAAACGTTCGTTACCAGTCCGTCTAATCCTTTAATTATCTACCTCCGCGAGATTTAAGGCGCGTTTAATTGCGAGTTTAGCTTTCACGGCATTTCCGAGAACAATTAAAGCACCAGTCAAGATGGTGGATAGCGTTTCTGTGCTGACAGTTTCCCTATTGAGTGGGAGGGGCGAACGCTCGAGGCTTCTGGGTAGGTCACGTGTACAGGACACGTGATGGACATAAGGTTGCTCATCCTGGTCCCTGCAACCGGAGACGATTTAACCCTTAACCAAACGACAAAAAATCGACAGTCCCAAATTGAAAGAGTTTGCAGACGACGTTTCAAATACGATGACAATGAAAAATAATCTTCTGGCAGGACAGAAAACGTTGTGGGAAGAGGAAAAATTGCTCATTACGAGCAATTTCTCCTTTTCCTACAAGTTTTTCTGAAGGCGTCTGCAACAAACAAAATATCGTTACTGTTTGGTAATGGATTAACCCTAATATTTTTCACGTTGTAACTTATCAAAAGTGAAAGCTGAAACAGGCAATACTTACCAAGTATGATAAGGATAATTACCATGTGTTTTCAGTTTTATAAAAAAAAAAAAAGAGAGAATTTCTTCGTTTGGAGCATTTTCACTTTTTCCCAAATAGTTTCTTTCGTCAGCAACTTGAAACTGTTCAAAAGTTCCATAAGCTATATGGAAGTACAGGGTTTGACTCTATGCCACTCTGCATGTCATTTACATATGGCTATGGTGCAGTTTTTCTCTCCTGTCTCATAAAACAATGCACCAAAAGGAGATGATCTGGCACAATATTCTTTTACTCGATCATAGACCTCATAGACATAACCATGTAGTAGCCTATTACCTACGCACAGTGCCTACACGATCGTCTGCTGAAGCCCGCAAACGTCAACTGTCGTCTGCTGGTCTGAAGGATTCGAATTACAGGATAAAATTTGTTTTGAAAGGAGACGGCATGTCCAATAAATTACCCCTATTGTGTCCTCGGCGACGAAAACAAACCACCCCCTCGGATGTACAAGTTGCAGCGGGAACTGCACCGCGCATGCGCCTAGTTGTAGGGACTACTCGATTGATACCAGTATCACTTTGGCCATGGGCAAACTCAATTACACTTGGAGAGTTATTCCATTTCTTCTAAGCAATGGTTTTCTGAGTTAAAGGTGCAATTCGCTACATCGATTTCTTGATTTGATGAAGTAAAACCAGAATTGTTGACCGAGAAGTTTTCCTATTATCGTGTTATTTGGATAGTTACATGTTGGTTTTAATCCCTTACACCATAGTGCCTCTTTGTGAAGCAGGTGATATATGCTGCAAAGGTCTTGCAGAAAAGAAATGATCGTAACCAAGGGGAAGATTGCTCCTGACTAGCAACATGTCTTCTTTTGTCACAAATTCTGCAGGGGTGGCCAAATCCTTTTCTGCACTTGTCCGTTTAATGATTGTATAGTAGAAATAATAGTTTACTTGTACTTGAACGCTTTTAGACAAGCTAGGCAATACAGACAATCAATTTGGCCACCTTGAAATTTTTCTAATGAACAGCATTTTGAAAACGTTTTCCTTTGATACTATATTTTGTCGCCCACCGTTACATTCAATTCTGAACTGTCGCAAAAACCACCATAAGGCTATGGGTTGATTGATGCATCTCTTATTGCTTAACCCTTTACCAAACGCCAAATTTTCGACTTTCCCGAGTTGAAAGAATTTGCAGACGACCTTTAGAAATGTGATGAAATTGAAAAGTAATCTTCTGATAGGGCAGAAAACGTTGTGGGAAAAGGTGAAATTCCTCGTTAAGAGCAAATTTTCCTTTTCCCACAATGTTTTCCAGAGTCGTTTGCAACAAAGTGGTTAAATCTTGTTAATGTATGATAATGGGTTAATCGTTATAGGTTGACAGTAAGTGATATGCCTGTGTTTTAATAGTCAGCGCACTATAAATTCAGAATATTGCTGTCCATTTACAACTATAAGTGCTTACCCATTAGATGATGTTTCCAACTGTTGTCTGGGAACTTTTTTCATTTGACCACGATTATGAGAATTCGCGCAAAAACAGGGATTTGGGTTGAATAGAAAATAAAAATGAAAGCTGAATCAAATTTCATGACCTTACCTTTTATCAATATACATCGAACCATAGTCATAAATAAATAATAGAATAAACAAAATGAAATAAATAAAACATCGATTTTGAAATCTTGAAGAAGAAGAAAAACCAAATAAAGAGGGACCGACCAATCAATCGATGCGTAGTAATGATAATCAAGTATTTCTGTACATTAAGTCCACCATCATATTTGACTCTTACTATGAAAATAGTATGTGCTTTACAGTCGTTTCAGCACTTGTAAGGTCTTAAGACAGCTGTCCACTAAACCAAAAAATTTTTGAGAAAGTAGCTAAAAGACCTGGAACGTTTCTTGACCGGACATTGATAGTTTCTCTCTCAACACTTTCATTTATATAGACATTTAGGGAAAAATAAACTACAGTCTTAAAATAAATTTGAAAGTTAAGAATAATAGCAAAAGTGAATACAGAGTTGTGTAAGCAACAATTTCCAAATCGGTCAAGTGTTTTCGATTAGATAATAATTATTATTGCGTTCTTATAAGTCTACTCTTTCGTTAAACTTGATAACACATGACATATAAACAGACGAAACATAAATATTTGAAATTATTCTATATCGATAAGTTACAACAGTATGTGGTTCAACTGTATGTATTGCTCAAGAATCAACCATTACTCGAATGAACTCTCATATGCCTGTTCAAGTTTCCAGATTGGGAAAATCTCAACAAACACAACTTGCACTGGTACGGTTTTTCCCCGCTATGTATTCTAAGGTGCTTCGTGAGGGTCGAACTGTCCGAAAAGGCCTTCTTACACAGGCGACACCTGTAGGGACGATCTCCGCTGTGAGTGCGCATATGCGTCGTCACAGAGGAACTCTGGGAAAAATGACGGTCGCAAACGGGACAGTGGAACGGCTTCTCTCCGCTGTGTGTCCGTGCATGCGCAGTGAGATTTGCTGCCTGCGAGAAGGACTTGTTACAAGAGTTACATTTGTAGGGTTTCTCGCCTGAGTGGGTCCTCAAGTGCGTTTTTAGGGTGCTCGGGCGAGCGTATGTCTTTCCGCAGATTCGACACAGGTTGAGTTTAGCGTTCTCCGGATTCTGTGTCAGATGAAGTGGCTTTTCGTCGATGAATTTGGACCGTTTAAAGTGTGATGGTGTCCCGTATAATCGGGGACTCGGCTTCAAATCATCCGCCGACTTGTAGTAGAAGTTCCGATTGTCTGTCATGGCGGACCGGAAGTCTGGCGGGATGGAGTAAGCCGGTGAGTAGTAATTCTGCTGGTAGGGGCTGTATTGGGGCTGCAGGGACTCTTGGGGACTGTGTGGGTACTCCTGTGGATTCATGCCATAATGCTGTGACGAACCCTGCCACTGATTCGAAGGGTTGTATTGGTTGTTTCCAAAGTTCGGCGGAACTACATTCATGCTCATTGACACATTGACGCTCATCGCCGGAAACATGCCGTGTTGCTGGTGGCCATGCGGATTGATATGGTCGCCGTGGATTTGTGCGTGCAGTGTTGGGTATTGGGGACTATTTCTTCCCGAGTAGCTCATCGGATGTACTTGATTAACTGTGTAAGAGACGGGTTGCTGACACTGGACGCTTACCCCACCCGGAGTCAGGGGACCGAGATGCATGTTGGGCGACAGGGGAGATAACGGACCTCCGAATGATGTGTGCACGACGGCGTTCTTCAGAGAAAGTAGTGCGTCGGTGACGTCATGGCTCGACTTGTCTTTATAAACGGCATACTCCCTGAAAGCATTCAAAATGGGAACTTGAATATCATGCTTTTATCTTTGTCTTCTTATGAATTTAAATGATTAAATTGAAATAAATCTTGTCTTTCTAAAGTTTGCATGTATGTGCTTAAAAAGATTTTAAGAGCCTTATCAATCCCCTTTCTATACGGTTGTAAAGAAATACCCATAACGAGCATTCCCTCATTTTGACGCGACATTGCCAAACATCATATGCAAATATTTTGTTTTAATTCGCTTGTAAACGTAAAACGTTTGAAAGCCATTGATATATTTCATTCTGCTACATGTCATTAAAACTCTATGCTTTGAATGGTTTTTCTTAGACATGTCTACTGTTTAATAAGTTAGTAGTTCAGAAAGTTTTTATTTGGAGTACTCTAATGCTGAGCAATTTGCAATACTATTTGGAGCTTCAATATAAAGCTGCATGTCTATTTAAACATCACTTTTTATACTGTTGGTTTAACCTATTCCAATATGGACTATATGGTCAGTTCAAAATAAAGCATAAAGACGACAGAATACCATGAAATACATTTTTGGCGATTTGGGATAGAAACTATTTCTAAAAGGGGATACATTGCTTGTTCTGAACATTTTTCCTTTTGTAATAGTGGTTTCAAACAGCTTATGCCGTAGATGCAAGAGCTAACGGACTTATGTTGAAAGGGCATACCCACACCTTTTACTAAATCGATTCTTTGATAAAATAGATTAAGTGCAGATAACTTTTGAAAAGAAATATTTACTTTGAAGAACAAGTTATACTTTAGCAATATCATGTTAGAAACTTTCCTTTTCCAAAATTGAATGACTTTCCGTATAAACTCTGAATACATTCCATTACGCCTTCAACGATAATTCAACCTTACGGTCGCTTCAGTAAGTGTTCAGTGATCACTTAATAAGGGCATTTCCCTTCTCATTTTATTAAGGAAATCATTATATATTCATTGGCAGTTTTGTTTCATTAAGAAGTTCATAGCATGTTCATTTGCAATTTGATTTAAAACATATAGAAATTAATTGCATGTTCAATTCCCGTGTAATTTCATCATGAATTTTACATGTTGATTACCGACATATTAATCATTGATCTTTAAGACACTATGGTGATTGTGACAATCATGCTTATCATCATAAAAAATTGGCGAAAAAATATAACATTTATAGTTTAGCAAGATTCTGTGTGCTTGCTGTTTATTATATTCAAAGCGGATAAATTAAGTTGCCTCTTTGCAAAAAACAAACGTATTATTTCTGAAATGGCCGTGTTTTGTAAAATACAAAGCGAGCAATTCTGATGATAGTATTTCCAAAGACCGCACTGACGACATCATAAACAATGTTACCTTTCATCATAAACAACAGCAACAACGACAATAGCAAAGACATTAATCAATAATATGGCTGGAACCCAAAGCATATAATTGGCATTTGCACTTCAGAAGTCGTAAATACAGTTGCGTTTTCGGGTCACTTGTTTAAGGAATGAAAAACAATATCACATAAAAAATCCACAATAAATCACACCTACACCGAGAAAATATATATCACAAAAAGATCGCTCACCAATTATATCATATCCTCGTGTCTTATGGTGCATATTGATGACAAATACAACCATACGTCCAATATCATAATAGAAGCAAATGTCCGGTGAACTCATGTACAGTTGCCGCTTGTAGATTTAGTATTAGATAAAAGATACTCATGAGACGTTCCCGGTTTTTATACAGTGATTATGTTTGTTCTTCCTGAACGTGGCATTTTAAAACGAAAGTTCTGTGACATTAAGCCATCGGTGATCTTGAAGTCTGTCAAATCTGACATAGAAAGTTGGATCGTACCATGCAATGTTTCGTGGAACATCTTTCTAAAATACTTATTTATCATCATAGGAGTAAAGCAAACAAAGAACACACAACATCGCTCGGAGCAGTCGATGTCAGCCACTCTGAATGATCTTAAGCAACATTTTACGGAGATGTCGTAAATGATGTTTTTTTACGACACCGTTCCTGGGTTTTGCTAAAGCACGGGTCGGACTTGCCATTTGCATAATCCTTGGTAATCCTCTTAGTGAGTGACCAAATATTTTATATTCTCCTGACAGTAGTACCCGGTTTGTATGAAGAGCAAACAGCCTGACCGCTGCCGACGGGCCACTGTTGACACAAACCTTAATCTGAACGTGGAACCCTCTGAAAATGGGCTGTTCTCTTTTTTGCCAAGGTATGTACAAAGATAATCTTTAACCCTTTACCAAACGCCAAATTTTACACTGTCCCAAATTCAAAGAGGTTGCAGACGACATTTCAAAATGTGATGAAATTGGAAAACTACCTTCTGAAGCGGCTGAAAACATTGTGGGAAAAGGAATAATTGCTCGTTATGATCAATTTCTCCTTTTCCCACAATGTTTTCCAGAGTGGTCTGCAACAAAGTGGTCAAATCTCGTTATTGTTTTGTAATGGGTTAAGTAGGTGAGTTTGGAATGGAATGGTCGGTACAATTGGTTGCCATTACTCTTACATGAACGAGAAATAAAACCGGTAGCAAACGTCATGTGGAAACGTAGAGCGCGGAATGGAAAGCATCTTTGCTCTGTTTAACAAAACGTTCCTTTTTTTACATAAATATCTCTAGTTTTTCATAAACATATTTTTGGACATTTGAATATTTTATTTTTAATGCCATATGCTGAAAAGGAAATGTTCAAAGAGGGAATTTTTTATTCTACTTGGACACTTAAGGTGCTTGAATTAACGGGATACATTTTGTCCATAGCGTTATCTTTCTGTAAGCAAACATGCGTTTGTAAGATATACAAATGTACAACTAAATGAAGATTCAGACAGAAGTTTAGCTTTGACCAAATGCTTCGCAAACCCTGATAGTTGAAAACGAGCATGTGTTCTTCACAAGTAATGAAAATAAAACAAAAAGTAGACACGCCAATGTCCTTGATTACGCACTCAGTTAGATGGTAAATACCGCATTATCAGATATTTTTTAAGCAATTTTGGAAACGATAGGTTTGCATTATAGAAGGTGTGGTAGTATCATTATTTTGCATATTATGTCACAAATATCATATTTTCTCTCGAAACTAAGACTTTTGTAGGCGAAAATCCAGCACATTATGATATATTCGAAAAGCATAAATACATAAACCGGTTCCATATACCCATTTACTAACGATCGTTGTTGTAAGACCAAGACTTGAATTTCATATTTAAGATGAAATTACAAAAGGAATATCATTAAGTCAGCGCTTTCATCCCAAAATGGTTCCGTTGCTACTTTATTCCTTAAAATGATTTTGATTGAAGAAATTTATCATGTTTGTCTCTTTAAAGATAAAATGTTGAATGAATGCAATCAGATTAAAGTATTGTTAAAAGTAAAAATAGATTTTTCAAGTGTTATACTGCATGCATGTCGTTCCATTCTTTATTCGAAACATAAGAGACCGGACAAAACGGACACAAAACAAACAACGACAAACAGCACAGGGGCGTAGCTACCTGTGTGCATAGTACACGCCTGCATACGCATCGTCCCAAGATGAAGTTCCAAAGTCTACATTGAACGTCTCGTATGAATACATCATTTTCTTTCTGGAGTTTCATGTCTATTTTCTTGTTTGAAACACCTCTAGCTTGCACCAGATAGACCGTAGGAAATACTTATTTCGCCAATAAAGCATATATTTATAAAAGGACAAAGGGCGCCAAGGATCGGATGACCTTGGCGGCTTGCAGACCTTTTCACACATACGTATTTCGGATTAGTGTGTCACGACGTAAATTCGGTATCACGTTACAGCGGCCACCCCTCATGGTGCTTACTTTACACACACAAACGGCCATTGAGGACGTATTCAACCTAAAGTGTCTATGTCTATTTGCACACGCGGACTGGACGTGGCTTGACCTGGCCGCGGACAAAACGGGTTTAGTCTAATAAATCACTGTATTTTAAAACTGTAAAAAGAAAATGAAAAAAGGTTGCTATGTTTCATTGGCCTGTTTAAATGTACGTGAATTAACCTTCTCGAAACGTTATTTTTCTTGGATTTTGAAGGCACTGTCACAACCCGTTATGTAATAAAGTTGCATAATGTAAAAATTATTACAAAACTTTTTTTTCAAAGTGATTTTTTTCTATACAAACTCGGTTTGTCATATGGTTTATCAGTCATGATGATGCTTCCTTTTAGTATGAACAGTCTTTGCGCCTAATGCCGATATATAACGGAAATCGCATTACCGACACTGCTTTTCGAAGAATTTGCGCCCAACAGCTTTGCCTAACAAGATACATCCCCTGACCATTGAGTCCGATCCCTTAAAAAGAACGTTAACTTATCCTACAATGGGGCACGTTATCGTTTTCGTTGTTTTCCTAGAAGCGCAGGGGTTATATATTGTTTTGACTTGAAAATACCATTCGTTTAGGTTTAAATCTAATATAGTTTTTCATTGATGTTACAATAAATAATGAACCACTAATACCTGACATATTTGGAAAAGTTCCTTTCCCTTGGTTTTTCAAATTTAATGTCAAGAATCTCCCATACGACTTTAGGAAACCCTCATGTTTGATAGAGCTTACTGATTAATTATTGAAACATACCGAATTATAGTTGGAATAATGTTTTGCTGTCTAAACATTTTCATAATTACAATCCCCCCACAAAGGCATTTGAGTCCTTATGTACATATAAAATCTTAAGTGTTTTATGTATTGCGTATAGTTATTTTGATTATTATATTAGTTAAAATGGGTATATAAATGGTTAAGCATTCAATCAAAATGATGATATATGTTTTAATGCTGTTGATTTACAATGGTAGGATACTATTTGATATTCAGGGTTTCGGATTGTTATCCTATAGTTGGGTATATACGTGTGTTTTCAAAGCTGGAATTACAATGTATTTAAATTGAACTCGTACATCAGCACCTAATAGATTTGTTTTCATTAATATTTTGTGTGTAATCCATTACCAAACATTAACCGCAATTGACCAGTTAGTTGCAGACGTCTATGGGAAACCTTGTGGGAAAAGGAAAATTGTTCTTAACGAGCAATTTATCCTTTTCCCACAAGGTTTTCTGTCCTATCAGAAGATTCCTTTCAATTTCACCACATTTTGAAATGTCGTCTGCAAACTCTTTCAATTTGACACCGTCGAAAATTTGGCGTTTGGTAAAGGGTTATAAAACAGCATTCACTTAGTGGAACGATCCGTGGCCAGTGGTCAACATTTTCTAAACCCATCTCTATGATTGTCAAAACGTTCCGTCAAAATACTGTACCCTCCAATCTCTTGCCAAACATGGCCGTTTGCTTTAGTATAATAGTTTTAAACAGAAGAATGGTCAACAGTCAATACTTCAGGTGTTTGCTCGCGTAAACGCTTTACCATCAAGTACCTGTTTGAACCCTTTCCTTTACCATCTCTGGAAATTTCATACTTCTTACCAAGACGTGTTTTGAGATGTTTGGTCGAAAAAGGTGGGCAGACGAACAATCTCATGGAACATCTGAAACTTCTTGCATGGATGGTATACTTTTAATCGCTTGGTAATTGGTGACTTCTTTATTTGATCCATGTGATATGTATTATTCGATATCATATTAATTTCTGGTCTTTTACGCGATATCGTTAACGCGTTTGTCCTCACTTGTGATGATATACAACATGTAAAAGGCAGTTTCTGGTCTGTTAGGATTTATGACTTACCTTCTCCTTGTTAAATTAGGGGCAACCAAGAATGGTTCGTTTGTTTCATATTTAGCTATATAAATTCAGGCTTGTTATTTCGCACTTATGTTTAGGTTCCCCGATCATTTACTCAATGTTAGATTTTAACAACAGCTCAAGTAGACGATTCTATTAAAAATTTGGAAAATGGCATTTTACGTTTTATACTTTTGTTGAAACCTTTGTGATAGAATAGAGAAAGCAGTCACCCCAAGGTTAATTATTTGCCCCGCCGGAATATCAATTATATCATTTTTTATTTTTGACTCAGTGGAAACCATTGTAAATTAAAAAGAAATCCAACGACTTTTATATTTATGACCTTCCCCATTGGAAAAGAAAAAGAAATAGAGAAGAAACAGTTAACAATAAGGGTCAAGTTTGACCGGACTCAAGGTGAAATACGATCCCGAACCAACCCCGCACCACGAGTGTTTATCTCCATGTGAAGTGGGGGAGGTTTACTTGTACTATAACACACTTATCAACCACAAGTTGTCACACGAAACTGTGTTGTTACGTAAGGAATAGGGGACGTTAGCTCGTTGGTCCTCGATGTATTGGAAAGGAGGAAACATTACCTGTGAAAGCAATAATGATAAGCATTCTCTTTTTTATAACTATGGCCATTGCTTATGAAATAGATATGTATCTAGTCCAGATTTCTGGTCCCAAAGGCTATTGCTATATTGACTGACGCACGATAAATGCCCAAATGTTGAAAAATAAAAGCTTCGTTCATAGCTTATTATTGAGACTAGGTATATATGTATCATACATAGCTTGACCGAATTCTCTTTTGGCAGAAAAATGCAAATCCTTTTCATTTAAAAAATAGTAATTCGAATGAAAACGAGACGTTTTCTATGTTTTATACATTAAAAATATTACATATGAATTTATGTTTTCCCTTTCATCCCTTTTGTCACTGTACCGCATCTGCTGCACGCGTCTTTAAACACTATTGTAAAGAACTGATCAATTGTCCGTAACGATCAATTTATCCCTTTGTCACAGTGGTTTCTACACGCATTCTGAAAGAAAATATGTGTTTGCCATCCTATTTCAATGTTGTCTGTTGTTGCATTCATTTTGGACTTTCGCAAATGATTCTACGATTCTCTTTCTAGATCTTTAATCAACTACCATATAACAGCATGTTAATGAAACCGACACGGTGAGGTAAATGCGTCAGATTGTATGAATTCACTATTTTGAGAAAAAAATTATGATTATACCCTTTTAAAGTACAACAATTATTCTATACGCTTCGGTGAATATATCAGAGTGTGTATTGCAATAGTGTACATATGTATTGTGGCGAGATGGGGTTCCCTACATGTACATGTCTTTGCGCCTTATGAGAACGTAGGCTGGTTCCCGTCGTACTATGATAAAGTAGTATCGATGTGATATTGACAGTTAATCCAGACTGAGTCAGAACGGTTTAACTATTCTTTTACATACATGCAACTATTGTACCATACTTATTGATTGGTTCGATTTTTTTTTTCAAATACTCAATCGATTACTTGAGGGCTGCACTTTTGGGTAGAGCGTCGGCCCCTAAGCACGAGCGTTGTCCATTCAGTTCCCATGATAAGCAAGTCTTCTTTGCGACAATTCATTCAATCCACTGCGAGAGTCTGTTTATTTCTCAAGGACGTAAATTCGAGAGTGACTAACATAATTTGCAAAAACTTCACAATCGATGTAAAATAAGTATAAAACCAATCACTTCGTATGTATTCGTTAAACAGCTGGTGATCTCTGTACTGCAATATTATGGTGCTGACGACAAAATCGGTTGCGCAACTTGCCAAATGTTTTTAGCATTTTCAGACAAGTAATCAAAAATTTAAAAACATGATTAAACCATTATTGAATCCAACCGCCTATAGGTAAAGTTTTAGTTTCAACTCGTGGGATTGGCTGAGATTTCGTTGTTTTTCCTCGCCGATGCATTTCAAAAATTAAAAAAAAAACTAACCTAAAAACGCTAAACCGAAAGTTGCGCAACCGTTTTCGTCGTCAGCATTATGAAGATGCGACAGAGCGATTTTAAGCCGTGTTGAACAGACCAACGTTTGTCAGTGGTTCCACATTGGTTTCTGCACGTCGTCATAAAAAAGATGTTACTTTTTTTTTTTTTTTTCAGTTCTTTCTTTCGTTGCTTTCAAAAAGGAACGGTTTCCATGTGGAATAATGCATCAAATAAAGTTAGAAACATGAACGTATAACGTTTTGGTTTAGGTATTCCGGGAACTCACTTGTAGGCCGGTGTACAGGGAGAGAACGAGAGTACATTCGGATATCCTTCCATCTCATATCCGGACGTCGGGTAGCCGGCGGGATTCAGGTTCAGCTCCAGAGGAGACCTCGACAGCATGTCCGACTTGTCCGAACTTCCCGGCCGCCACATGTCCGGGTATCCCGCCGGACTCGAACTTGGGTCTGGGACATCCGGGTGCTGAAATAAAGGACCAATGTATATATTGATTTCAAAATTTTATCTATTTGTTTAACCCATTACCAAAAAATAGCGATATTTGACCAGTTTGTTGCAGACGACCTTGGAAAACATTGGAGCAATCTCTCCTTTTCCCACAATAATTTCTGCTTACCAGAAGATTATTTTTCAATTGCATCACATTTTGAAATGACGTTTGGTAAAGGGTTCATTTATTAATCTATTATGTATCTATCTATATAATTACTAAACTTATTTCTATTTAGCTTTTTTCCATTTAGTTATTTATTAGATGTTTTTATCACTTGTTTGTTACACTGTTATTTTTCTTTTTGTGTATTCATTTTATTGCATTCATTTTTTCTCTGATTAAACAGTTCATCCGTTTATATGACTGTTTATGAATGTACTTTGTACATCTATCATTCTTTAGTATTTTTGTATTTTTCCTATACGGTGCATGTATTTCTTTTACAAGAGATGAACAACATATAAATCGTATCCGAGGGGAAGCCTTAGTATGTTTTTTTTTGTCAGACGGACTAACGAGATGGTTATACATTACACAATAGACCTGCATTGTTCTTAACCATACAATACAGCATAGGTGTGTATTATAGCATATTGTACCTTAATACAGGCTATAAGTCATGCAGAAGAAGCATGTTGAAGGCGCAAACATGTATGAAATATCATAATCATCTTGACGATGCTCGCTTAAAAAGATACTCTTGGAGACTGTGGGTATTCCAGAATTAAAGCAAATCTTGTTTTTTCAGAAAGCTATTGTGATTAAACAGTATTTGGACTTCGAAACAGTGCATTTTTGTATCATTAAACAAATCTCTTATTTATTAGATCTATCTTTTTTTTTAATTATCTCTTATTTAATATCTTTATTTATTTGTTCGTTGATCTGTGCATCTTTATATGTTCAATCATCAACTTATCTGTCTTTTCATATTATCATTATATGTCTATAGTCTGTCTTTAGAAATAAAACAGTTTTGTTGCTTCAAAAGATCACATCTTCTTTCTGTGGATAGGGTTTTTTCTTCTTCATTTTTAAACAAAATGTTTCATTTGCCATACATTAAGATGCCCATTTCGTTGTAAGACAGATCTAGTATTTTTTGTTTTACATTACGATTAAAACATAACTCAATGTAAATGTTGCACGTTGTTTAGTGTCATCTTAATCAAACAACTTGTCGTCAAATATATGTACAAAATATAAATGCCCAAAAATACATAAGCATGATAACACAAATATTGTATGCGAAATATATGAGTTTTCAGTGATAAATACTTCGATGGAATTAGACAGAAAAGAATAAATTATCCAATACAACATAATAATACATGAGTTATTTAAGTTGTGATGTGAATAAGTCGTCTGTTTTGAACCTGGTATGAGTATTACTATGATTTTAATTCTTCTTTATTCATTTGATTCCAGTAACTTCTTAAATTTCCAGGTTTCTTATTAAGAAAAATATGACAATTACAATATGTATGTAAAACATCTCAACACATACAGCTTCAAATTGATATTCACTTTCAATTGTTTCTGAAATGCAAATTGATACATCCACAGCAATAAAATCTTAGCTGTATTTTAAAGGTCATTTATTCACAGGTAACAGGAAATTTTGAAGCTAGTAACTTAATCTCCATAAAACTGCACAACAGCTATAGTGCTGTATGACACGTACTATATAATAGCCATTAGAAGCAAAATGAGTTCGTTTTTAATTCTTTAAAGTATGTATACCGTAAACCGACATGTCTTTTAATCCAGAAGCGTGACATTGCTTTTGGCATACACCGAATTTAAACTGTACCTGCTTAGATAAATTGACGCTTCTTGAATAAATTATGCTTTTGGTAGCTACTTCTAATTGTTTATCAAGCAGCCAAACAAAAACTGTATTCTTTCAACGGCATTTTGTTTTTGCATTCTTAAAGATATGATGATTAAGGCCATGAAGAAACATTGTCATAATAAAAATAAGTTTCCAAACTGTAAGATAAAGAAAAATAATAACATGTTTCTAACATGTACCCATTCTCATTGGTAAAAATGTACTGTTCTAAATAAGTGACAATACATTTGAAAACATTGGTGTACGGCATTTGGAAAGGGACGTCTGTAGCATTACTTTAAGACTCGTTACGAGAAAAACTCCATTGTTACTAACTTACTATGCTTCTAAAGAACTTAGATCACGTTTTATTCTTGAGTGTTGCCAGCCTATGCTTTTAGAAACAGTTGAACAGAAAAAAACAAATTTTAATCGAAAAACCTTTCTGGCCGTATTGTCAATTCGGATCATCCATGATAACTTTACAAAGAATATACTTGATATAAATGAATACATACCGTAGCTGTAAAGTCTAACGTCAGGCGAAATGACATATCGGAACTTCGTAAGTGATCTTACAATATTTCACTTAATGTTCTGTTTATGTTTTGTATCAAATAACGCAGTTGGAAAACACATGCCGCTTTATCCTATAAGAATTTAGTAAACATAAATTCATTCTAACTTCAATTCACTCACCGAAACCACGTATTTGTTTTCCCGGAAAAAATGATTGTTACCTATAGTGTAAATATGAGATGATGGTCGTATGTAAACTTAAACTTGGCAATGTTCTATGCATAAGATCATTTTATTCAGGTGTTTCTGTAATAGTATTCCGTTTCATTAGTTATCACGCATTATGAAAATCGCAAAGTTTTCATTTCTTTTAATGCCGAATAATTTCAACGTGTTTAGAACTATTCAAATCATGAACCGAGAGTATATGTTTTTTTTAGTTAATGCATGTCTTCGTAATCACCAGACAAGATAAAGAAAATAAATTCCAATGAAACAGAATATGAAATGAATTGATGACACACACTTGATTCTTTATTTACAAGTGGTTTATTTTACTAAAGATGAAATGTTAAGTATCGAAGCGTAAGATAATATCATATAAGCTCATCTCAGAGAATTTGAGAAAACATTAAAAACATTCAAAATCGAATCGTTTATGCAATAATGAAGGTTCAGGTAATGATGTCCTTTCGAAATTCACTGTTTAATATACTTGAATTTTGAAATCATAAACAATACAAAAGATGAGAAGAAAACATTTTGAGAGATTATTGTGGAAACCAATTCACTGAAATTGCCCAATCTAATGTACTAAAATTCATGCATACTTTACTACTTATAATCACATGTTTTTTTCCTGTTTTCCGCTTTAAAAATTGATGAGATTATTTTTGTGTGCGATTTAGAAAAAATAATTACTAAGAATATACATGTAGATAAACGCACAACGCTTTGATTAAACGGTTCCAAAATTGCTAGCAATGTCGATTTCAAGAGTTCGACAGATCTTAACCCACTACCAAACAAATAACGACATTTGACCAGTTTGATGCAGACGACTCCGGAAAACATTGTGGGACAAGGAGGAATTGCTCTTAACGGGCAATTTCTCCTTTTTCCCACAATGTTTTCTGCCCTATCACAAGTTTATTTTTCAATTCTATTACATATTGAAATGTCGTTTGCAAGCTCTTTCAATTAAGGACAGTTGAAAATTTGGCGTTTGGTAAAGGGTTAAGAGACGGAAGAGGAATTATTTCAGTAGGCCGGTCGATGCATGTCGCAATTTAAACTAGTTTGTCACCAAACTTCTCCAAAGATATGTTAGATACGCATCCGAAACATAATCAGCTAAGAAAATAAACATGTATCAGAGAGAAACACTATGCCAAGCATTTTACGGGTTCTCAAAGAGAAAGTTTCACAAAATGTCATCCGTAGATTAATGGCAAACCTTATGAATATTAACAAGAAATCAACAGCAAAGGTATGCTTAAAATTATTTGAACGTCAAAACCTGATCACACCCTTAATTGAAAAAAACTCCACGCATCGCGATGAATCCAAAATCGCTATTGCTCCCTCATGTAGCAAGTTTTTTCTAAGAAAGTTATTCTAACACCGTATATAAATTTATTTATTTACGTCTCCTCTAAAACGTTACACTTCTAATCGAAAGTGTGTCCACATTTATTAACAAACGAACAAACGCATCTCAATGTGTTCTTGGAAAAGCCAGCAAAACGGACAATAAAATCACGGAATACCATAGAAGTTTGTTTTACTTACCCTCGAGTACATATCATCTGGCTTCCTTGTAAACCTGTCCACACTCTCCGAATACACCATTATTAACCACAAACACAGAGGGTTTCCGAATCAATTAACTGTCGTCTGATTCCCGAAATCAATCAGTCCGATCACAGTCTGATAGATTGTAAGTTTGAGCAGCGTTTCAGTGCGGTGTAAAATCCAAGCGACAATGAATGTGTCTCTGTGTCCGTGCACTTTCGTTCTTACCGAGGATGACTGTGTGACAAATATTTTTTGACTTTGTATCATCTACGAGTTCTAACTAACCAAATGAAACATTTCTTGTGTCCATTTATTCATCCGACACCCTTTTACAAAATCTTAGAACTGACAACACGCCATTATCCCACCAGTTCAGATTATCATTTCAATCCGACATATCTAGTTATGCGTACAGTTCTTGTATAGGTTTAATATTAAGATACAATAAACTGTTTATTTTCTTGTTCATATAAAAACTAAATCACACGTGTCCTTAGTTTAAAGAAATCGAAAGAAAATAAGTTTTCGTATTCCTTGCACGAATAATCGAGAACGTTGTTGTTGACTTACAAATGTATTCATTCATCTATCTTAGAAAAGAAACCTCGATAGTAACAACCGAGTAACGATGGAAGCTTCAAAAGTTGTAATTCTAAGGCTTTTCTCCGGTGCTGTGCATTTATTACGGGCTATGTGTTTCACAAGCTCTTCGATGGGCGAATAGGAACCGTGACGTCACGTGAGAGCTTTGCAAAGAAGGCGTGGTCAATATTTGACTTGTCAACTGAGATTTTCAAACAAGAACTATTGTGTCGCAATGATAGGGTGTTTGTTTATGTTTGAATCCACTGAACTCAACGATATAACCGAAAACGTTGAAAATGTTGTAAAATAAAAACACATGAGTGATGTTAGACCAATCCAAGACTTTGTTCGTACTCTTTTACCAGACATTTTGGATTTCTTTTTTAACTTTTTAAGCAGGGACAGTTCACAGACGACCACTGAAATTGTGCCCAAACTGTTTATGCCTCTCGTTGGAGTCACGATAGTGCTGTAAAGAAAAATCAAAGTCCATACCTTTTTTCGGAATTGGCAAAAACAGACGCATATATCTGAAACAACTTACGGTAAATGTAAGGAACGGTAAGTAAACAAAGAAATCCGCTTCTTTTACAAGGTCGCATACTCAGCACAACTGTTTCCTCCTTAAAATTCCAACCTTTTTATCTTAAAACTGGCTTTCTAAATGTTTATCGTTACACAATTAGCTGATAAGGGGAATGATACTTCTCAGTTTGACCCGCCATTATGGACATGTGAATAAGGGATCTTCTTCCATCCATGGTGAACCAGGGGCCCGTTTTACTAAACAACTTACGGAAAATGTTTGCATAAGTCATAATTGATGAACATGGATAGTATCTTCAATGAAAGTACAATATTGCAATGTGACACGTCATTGGAAGCGTCTCTGAGAGACGATTCCAATGATGTGTTACTTTGCAATATTGCTTAGCCAAGTATTGATAAAAGAGGAATTGTTGTTTTAGACTTACGCAAATCTTAAGCGTAAACTGTTTAGTAAAACGGTACCCAGGTCATCGTATTATAACTGAAAATAAAAAAATGGTGTCGTGATGATAAAACCCACTTAAAAAACTTAACAAAACCCAATTACAAAGAGTGCCATGTAGGGAAAGACATCAGCATCCCTTTTATAGCTTACTTCGCTCGAACCCAGTGCCTACTACACATATCACGAGCTATTTACCGCCGCACCTCCGTTGTCGTCCCAGAATCACTCAAACCTTTGTTGATCTGTTGTTTACTGCTTACAGGGAAGCGTAGTGGGAACAATACTTCTGTAAATCATAAGTAACCTTGAATATGTCTATAAAAGTACTTCTATAAGCATGATACCATTTCCATGATGATCCGGCATTAGGGAATAAATGCATTATGATACTGAAATCCTTTTATATTAGTTCACATTATAAACGAGCTTTTCGTTTGCTTCTAATTTGATATATAATCGATTGGACTGACTTACTTGAAAGTTGATCCATTCTCTCATTTTGGACTTATTGAATTGTCTAGACGATAACTTATGTCGGACGAAAAAGTAGATTTTTGTTACCTAATTGTGATAAAAGGAGAAAAAGCCAATTGTTTGATCTTCCCAGGTTTACAGATTATACAATAATGGAGTACTAAGCATAAATTCAAATGATTGTGGTAAAATGATAAGTGGAAAACAGGTGTATGGAAATGAAAGGTTTGATACAATACCAAGATGAGAGAGTAATAGTACGATTAACAAATACATGCCTCGACCTCTAGTTCAAATCTTGCATGACAGTGTCCAAGCTCTACCTAACATTCACTTCTTTCATTAATTCATAACCAAGAACTGAAAAATTCATCAGAATACTATCACAAAAGACATTTGCCGAGATTAATTGTTGTTACTATAACTTGAAAATCAAAAAATATATCATTAGGAATTTGTTTGGCTTTAAACGTCATAGAAGCCATCATTTTTTTTTTCAATTAGATCACCATAGTCTACTATTCGCATGTTTATCATGTTTCGTATATCTCGCTTCCCCGATTTCCAGTCGATACAACATTACAACTAGAGGGTGGGGCGAAATCGAGGAACTGAAGCTGAAAGAAAAGTGGGCGGAGCGTAATCCACATAGCGGCCGAGATTTAACCAAACATGGAGGACAGAAAAAATCGATAGCTTGAGAGATCCTCTTCTCCTCACTGAGAGATTTTATATGAATATTCATTAGATTGTAAAACTAACAGCAGAGAATGACTTAAACGACGTACACAGATACAACATCATATTTGTGCTTTAACAACGTTTAAAAAAATATTCAATTACAGTAAAGTATATTAGGCACAATAGAAAAAGCACATGGCATGTTAAGCAGAGGTTGTTTCAAAAACAGCATTTCCGTTACTCAAAGAATTCGATTATACTCGATTAGAATACAGTAATTTCCTTGCTAAAATTGTTCAATTTATTTATTTATTCATTTTTTTTGTGAGGTGGGTGGGTGTTTGGGTGTGGATGTGGGGGGTATTTTCGATTTTTTGAGTGAGTAATTGATTGACAGTGATTCGATGCAAGGACACGTATATTTGGCATAATACCGTATATCAGATTTATTGGAAACAAACAGGTAGTTCCCTGTGTGTTGGTTAAGTTTGCAAAAGAACGTCTGTAAGTTTTCTTTATCATCTGAACGCTCACAAAATGAGTAGAGTTGTCCGAATACATGTAGGCGACTGTAAATCCGAAAGGCTGTGGAATAATTACGTAAACCTTGATGTAGGTGATAGACACATTTCGGACAGCTCTACAAACTCTGTGGGTGGTTATAAAATTAAAATTTTGGGGAACCATTACGTTGTGGAACTATTACGTAAATCATTATTTATGCGACAACAAACATTTAGGACACCTCTACAAACATTCCGGGCGTTTATAAATCCGAAATCTTGCGGAACAGTCATGCGAATCGTTCTTTTGTTGATGAGACACTTTTCGGATAGCTCTCCAAAGTTTGCAGGCGATAAAAAAAACCGAAATGCTGTAGAATCATAACGAGAACCGTCATATAGGCAATAAGATCAGGGCTTTTTCATTTTATATAACAGTGGCCTATAAAAAGGCTACTTCCCAATTTGAAATTTCTTTAAAATCATGCAGGTTTCCCAAAAATTCAAAGTCATACCAGCTTTTTGGCTTCCTAATTCAGCTATTTCAATGATAAAATTTCCTAAATTTAACAGATTTGGGCCTTTTCCCAATTTATGGAAAAAAAGCCTTCAAGATACGTTTCGGCCAGCTCTCCAAATGTTGTGGGAGATTATAAATCAGAAATACAGTGTATTGCGAAAACATTATAGTAATCGTCATTTAGGCGTTAAGATGTCAACTCTACACAATTGTACTCTATAACAGTATTTACATAGTACTTACATAGAAAACACTTGACGATAACAAATGTTTGGTTTCACTATTGTAATAATCCGCACATGTAATATGTGTGAAAATAGGCAGAATATTGAAAGCGTATGAATATGAAGAATATCACGTGACGTTACTGTACAAACTAATTTCGGTAGATTTAATCTGACAATGAATGGCCCCTTCAAACGCAGAATCGCCATGTCTTTTACTCGATTCAGACAAAACGTTCGAAAGTAAGTGCAACATAGACTAAATCTAGAAATGGCGTTATTTGAAAAAAACTAAAGATATGATGTGATTTTATCATTTTGCATAACCATGTTATAAAAGACACCAAGTTACAACCATGTGTTTACATCAAATATATTAATTTTCCATTAATTCTGTGAATTATCACACGTATTCTTATATGAAATCCAAACAGAAAGCAAGAATGTGTAAAATATAAAGAATTGTGATAGTCAGGTAGAGAAGAGTATAGAGGTAGAACAAGTTGGAATATACTAGAAATTGAGATAAACATGAGATTAGTGAAGGAAGGAGAAATGGAGAAAATTGGTTTGATGCGGTGGTAAGAGTGGTCCGCATGAGATTGAAATGAAGAATTAAATGTTTTGTTACCCTTTTTTTTTTTTAACACACATCAAAAATTATTAACGTTTCTTGGTAAGACAGACAGTTTTTCTTTGAAGAGTAACACGCCTTTATTTCAGAGGGAGAAAGGCGCGAGGAGTTTTAAACAAAATGGTTCTCTCAACAGAAATTCGTCAACGTTGTGGATGAAAAGATTTTGTTTTCTTTAACAATAATACCGGTTATATGTATTTGATATATTATTATAACGATAATGTCAGCGCTGGAACTTTGTGTGTGACATATTAGTTTTGCAAGTCACAAATTGTGCACTGACGTCCGTCTTCGTGGCCTAGTGGTTTGGGCGTACACCTCGGGGATGGGGAGGCCGAAGGTTCGAGCACCACGGGAAGTGTTCCACGAGAAACATTTTCCCGAAATGGCTGGTTCGTGAGCCGCCAACAAGCTAAAGTAATGGTTACCGGCTTATATCCGCTTGGCGCCTGGCATAGTGATAGAAGTTGGGAGGTACATGTAGGCCTACTTGGTATGATAAGTGTTAAGCAAAAGTGGTTGGTCCTTTCAATAGGGTGACACTATTATAAACAAAAACCTATATATAGGTATTTTGATCGGAAGATCACTTTAAAAAGGGAAACACTAAGTGGAATCCAAAAAGGATGGGCATGTGAAATGTCATTGAGTTACACAAATATTACTTATAATCAGAGACATAGATAACATTTGTCATCTATGTCTCTGTTATAATGTTGAAGAAACATAATGTTCATTTGAATCAGCGTCTGTTGGTAAACAGAACAAAAGCCCACAACACACAATGATTCAATGAGATTGGTTAAAATCGAGATTTAACCAATACAAGCCGACGGATTTTAAAACGCAGATTAATCTGTTTAACTTCTTATTCCGGGACAAAACTTCGCTGAAAATAAATCAACGTCGTTTCGCGTTTGCACGTCGCACCAGCATCAAGTTTCTTGGCAGCGTAGCCCAGGGCTATCCTAATTTCAGTCGTCAGACCACCATAAATAAGGAAATCCCGAGGACTTAATTACGGGAAGAAGCAACTTAATTTGTAAACTGGATACACGGGTCGAACTCTTAAAGTAAAATCGTTTCTCCGTATCCGAAATCACGCCGTTACTCCGAGACTGCACTTCGACGAGTTGCAGACTTCCTGTGAATGAGGGATGGTGTCTGAAGTACGCCGAATGAATAGAGACGCGTGCCGACTTGTTTTGCGGCGTGGTTGGTAATTTGTGGACGCGAAACACAATTTTTAATCGAGTCAAACTGATAACTTACGCACTTCAAATAGCATTTTTCATTGCACATTTTTGACACTGGGATAAAAAAAATATTGGCCCATTTCCAAACATATGTATCGCCTAAAAATTGAAGGCAAGTTTTGACGACAGTTGAAATTCACATGCGTGTAGGTTATTTTCTTTTTAGAAATTCATCAAACAGAAAATCAAACGTGACAAAAGAACGCTTGCATTGTGATGACAAATTTGATATTAGGCCTACTGTGCTTCCACTTCTTCTCTATGGTAAGGGATAATTTAGTTTTGAAGACATTGGTGTATTAGAAACATTCATCAAACACGTTTTTAATGCAGATTTTCGTCAGCCAAAAAGAAATATTTTCTACAACCAGAGAGCAGTGCAATGCACTGAAATGAAATTAATAAACATTTAAATTATCCGAAGATCGTATTGTTTGCATAGTTACCCAAGAAACGGTGGTTCCCGCATGGGTTTTACTTTTCAACCAAACGGCAAAGTTATATTCTGCTGTTTGATTCATCTTTTAAACGTTTGATTTGTTCTGGTGGCCATATCACACAAAGGATTTTGCTATTTGATAGCTACTAGGGAGCATATTCTTAATTTACACCAGTTTTTTAGATTAAATTTTGAGGATGTCCTTTGGTATGATAAAAATGCATATAAATTATTTTCTCATCTACCAGAAGAAATTCTCAAAACTGCCCCACAAATGTAAATTTCGCCTGCTTACACTCTTAATTCGGATACAATTAAAACTATGTCGTTTGGTTGAAATAGCAATGTCACTCCTTGTACGTCTGCGTTCCCGTTTTTGTTTTGATTTTGTGTTTCTTTTACCCGTCGTCGATGAATCGGTGTTGACATATTCCGGCGAATTTCGGGCGCGATTTCCCCGTAGTTTATGGTTATAATGAGCACCTTCCGTCCCCGGGCCCCGGGCCATCGTCTGTTAGTCGAATGACCTTTAACCGCCCTAACAGTGGTCACGTGACCGACTGAATCAGAAAATAATTGTCTCCTTTATAAAGTGAGGCGGCTAATGGGATGTTGACAAAAAGGTGTCATAAAGTCATATTTTGACATTTCTTGTGAATTAATGATCACTTTGAGGAAATTTGAGTTATTCTGATTCGTTTTCATGTTGTATCTTAAACGAGATTTAGTGCCCTGTGCCACTGTTCCGTTCGTTTATAAAACTTGTAGAAATATATCCGTCGGTGCAGTTGTAATTTAATCTGACAAACTGATGAAAAGTATGAAGTTTGAAGTAAAATCAAGTTTTGGTTGAACTTGGCGAAATATAATTCTTGATCTTAAAATGAATATAAACTTAAATACACGAAAAGAAAAATGGACCATCGAAAGTTAAGCTTTAAAACACCCCAAGTACTCCTTACAAGTCATGTACTTATAGTGAACATAGAACAATTACTTTTCATAGGAAAAACAAGTCTCGTTTCAAATAAGCGATAGTTAAAACGGGTCCATAGAGAAAGAGACGGTGTGAGACGGGATACGAACCAATCGCCGGTCGAACCCTGAGGTCTAAGCTGATCAGCCGAGAGATTATATCAATCTAAAAAGATCAAATCTACTTCATTCGTAATATGAACCTAACTTGATAGGGCATTTGTGACTTTTAGATCAGCAATCATGTCTCATAAAGATATTTGTATTTACGTCTAAGTTTACAAGAGTGTCGTTAATCTTGAATCTTAAAGGCATCTTTGCTTGTATGAATCAAAAATGGACATGCGTTTAGAAGTACAAAAGTGCTTTTACGGGTAGGAGCCATGTTCCATTCACATCTAAGTTAAACGCTTATCCGTGTCACTCTTTTATTTACGTTTCCGAATAATTCTAGCGGACAAACCTTTGTGAGACCGGCTCAAGTACTCTTACACTCTTTGTATTTCAACGGAACTTTCTTTATACTGCTTTGTATAGCATAGTGGTCGATATTTCTTATATAAAATGAGTTGATCCTAACTTCATGATAACGCACTTTACAACGTAACTGCTACCGAAGTGTTTTGTATCCTAGCATGACAAAGGTATTAAAAGAGTAACCAGTCTTATTATCTAGGTTTTCTACCCATTAATCATAAAAATGGATTTCGTGTTCTGAGGCCAAAAGTGTGCCTCTAGACCATTAAACATGTTTTTTTTTCATTCGACGAAATGTAACATAATTGTAAATATTCAAGTCTTGACCATGCTATCCGACTTGGCTTCTTTCGTCGTAGTGGTTTCGAGTTCCAACAACATCTTCAAACGGATTATTTTTTTTATCTCGTCATTACCACACAACCGTACGCTGTGATAGATTTCGACATAGCTCGAAAACAAAGTAAAAACAAAACAAAAACAGACAAGACTCAAATAAATCATGCGTCTCCCTTTAGACTAACACTCAGCCCATTGCTAAATGGCTAATTTCAAATGACCTCAACCTTTTGAACTATCAATACAAATTCAGAGATTTTTCCAACGATTGAACAGATATCATCATCATTTGAAATAGAAAGAATATGGTAAATATCTTTTAAAAGAAAGTCAATGCAAATGTACTGTAAATATGATATGACAGTTTGCAAAAGGGTTTGAGAAAGAACCGATGAAGAAGATGAAACGAGCGCAGTTCAATAAGACATAAATTGGCAACAGAAACCTTTCAAACGAGAAAGCGCGGGAAAAGCAGTGTCTAATCAGACGACATCGCGTAAGAACACATTATCTCCGGTCTAGTCATCAATAGAAGCCAACGAACGGCTCTCCTAGAGAAATGAAGGAAGCCATTCTAAACGGCACTGACGGAGTTCGAAATCTGCTTTTTAATCCTATCCCTGTTTGCAGACTAATCTCGATGCTAAGTATCAGACGACAATTTCGAAACACTGTGACACAAACGAAACATTTCTTGTCTCGAGTATTTTCTCATTCGTGTAACATTCCTTTTTTCGGTTGTTGAGGAAACAGGGGATGTTTTCGGTCACAATCCCAAATAACGCCGATTCTTTCTCTGAACATCGTCCACTCCACAATCGTTCGTTGAAGATCAGGGTTAAAGCGGATATTTTCTTCTTATGGCTTACAGCTAGATGTCAGCGACTGGTTTATAACGACTCCAGATTAAATGAGACCATATAGTATCAGATCTCGCGAGACAAAACGTGACTTCCGGTTGAGGCGCGTTTTCCCGCGCTTCCCCGTAATCGTTGTCCGGTAGCTTCGATCGTGTTCCATCAGGTAAATTGTTATCGTCCAATCATATCCCAAAACCTTTAACCAAAAGCGAAACGACATTAAAAAATGTGATGAAATTGAAAACACAATTTTCTGATAGGGCAGAAAGCATTGCGGGAAAAGGAGAAATTACTTGTTAAGAGCAACTTCTCCTTATCCCACAATGTTTTTCAGAGTCGTCTGCAACAAACTGGTCAAATGCCGTAATTGTTTGGTAATGGGTAAACGGGATAATGACTATCTTGCCTTTTGAGCGATAGGAGTGTTCGAGTATACGAATGTCTGTTTTGCTATGCCGTTTTCATCAATTTTGATCGAAAAGCTAAAGTTTGTTGTTGTTGTTGTTGTTGTTTAACCTGGAACTGGTTTCAAGATGAAGTCGTAATCTTGATTAACCAAAAGGAAACCATTACTTCAAGAAGGCGTTGTGACCAAGTTATATCACAGATCTTCCGACGAATTTCAAATAAAACCACTAAAATGAAACAGTCGTGTTAAATATGGTTAAAAACAATAATTCAGTTCCATTTCTCAAAGACGAAATTAAATATCAATTGAATATGGCATAGATTAAACATTTTAAGAAACGAAATATACGAGTATAATTCAGTTGCTTTTCCCACAGGCGAGTTTAAATATCATATGAGTATGCCATAGGTTAAACATACTGAGAATTGTTATTTTGACGTCGATGTAAAGATGAGAAATGTTTTCAAGCGCATCGAGGAGAATCACTGGAGAAAATAAACGACATCAAAATGCAATATTTTACAAACAAGCAGCAATTCATTAGGCTTAGCATCCCTGTAATTTCGTAGCGACACGCGCGGTGATTCTCTATAACTTTATTTAACCCTTTACCAAACGCCAAATTTTCGACTGTCCTTAATTGAAACAGATTGCCGACGACATTTCAAAATGTGTTGAAATTGGAAAGTAATCTTCTGGTAGAGAAGAAAACATTGTGGGAAAAGGAGAAATTTTTTGCTCGTCACGAGCAATTTCTCCTATTCCCACAGTGTTTTCCAGAGTCGTCTGCGAAAAAGTGGTAAAATGTCGTTATTGTTTGGTAATGTGTTAACGGTCGCCCCTTTCAACAATGCACACAGATATCAATCACTCTTGCTTCACCCACACATCTTCGAAGTAATCAGACTCAAAGCTATGCTTGAACGCAATTTTTATGATTCGAAAATTTGTGAGAAAAAAATATGCGACGACAAAGCTTAATCTTAAAGGTGAGTTGACCAAGAGAGACAAATTTAATATATTGCCGTAACCAGTAATTGAATGTTTGTTTGAGAAATTATTCATGGTCACGTGATAACCCGTTGTGAAACCGAGAACATTTCGGTAGAACGGTTCAATCATGGTTTAACCCAAGTCGCATGTTTTGATCATAACAGCGGGAGTACAGAATCGCTTTCATTGTTCTAGTATCTTTGCTTTATTTAATCCTCAAAATTAAAGGATTTACAAATTGACGAATTGCAAAGCAGCCGTTTATCTGAAATTACCGACGAATGTCTGGTTCCACGATTATGGAAAAAAACAGTTTCCTCGACTCTAAACAAAACTTTAATTTCTTTATTCTAAAGTTGCTGAACACCGATGCTTTATTTAGATGAATAAATGAAAGATACCGATGATAATTGGTATCTGAAAAAAAAAGGTTTCGTGCCTTTAAGTACTTCGACTGCAAACACCTGCTATTGTAGGTATTTCGCAAGACGAACATAAGGCATAAAAATGCGCAATGAAATATATATGATGGTGGTATCTAAATTGTCACCGCTTCCCTAAAATTTATATCAATGTTTACTTAACGACCATTTTAACCCAATACAACATTTGCAACAAAAATAATGTATCTTAATTTATTAGGACCAAACTACAGCTTCTTTCTATTGTGGAAATATAACAGTGTGTCCTGATAGCGGGTTTTTATTCAGCTATAAATGGTTCTTTGCAAGAGTGCTAGTGGTGTTGAATTCAGAACAAATACGTTTAAAACTATGCGCGGCGCACAATCACCAGACTGTTCTCTGATGTGGAAAACATCTTTCTTCTATTTCTTTATTTCAGTCAAGAGAATGATATCTTTCTTTTTTTCTTGGATAAATGAATGTTTTCAATTTGCATAATCGTCATCTTTACTAGGTCTTTGGGTCAATTGAACAAACAATGAATAGGTCATCATTTTGGAATAAATTCACTGAGACTGATTCACCCACGTGTTGCATTTAAACATCTTAGAAATATTATGTGCATGTAGCTGCTTACATTTCCAAATCTTGTAAATATTACATGTTCAGTTATTTACGTTTTAATATCTTGTAAATGTTACATGTTTTAATTTCAAAATGATAAGAGATACACTCTGGTGTCGCAGGAAATAAAGTGTTTCTTCGTTTTCTTAAATTCAGACATGGAGTCATTTATCATCGAAATCCGCGGTAGTGACAATGAGCTATTACGCCCCTTACGAAGAGAAAGAGGCCCGAAGCCACCAAGCTGATGCTGTTTCCCCATTTTATATCTTCGTAACTAAAAGTGGTTGCCTTCCCCTTAAAGACTTTTTCTTACTTCGTAGTAGATCTATTAGTCTTCATCGATTGTGAAACAAGTTTGAACCCTTTCTATTCCGCTACGTGGATACAAATTCAGTTTGGTCAGCGTGTGGATTAATGAAAGGTTGAAATAAAGACCGTATTACTTCCCTCATTCGAACACATGACACACATAGAGCATCTTGGTAGAGCCATCAAACTTCCGCAATTGAATTGAGGAAAGCCGGTAATCGGACAAATGTAGACATACTCGTACTGATTTGTTATATGGGACAACAGTCGTGGGTTAAGTAATAATGGGGAAGCTGCTTTAGAAGCATTGATAAATACACTGGTTACCGGAAAGTAATTATATTAGTGATGAAAACAGCGTTCAACCAGAATATAATCCAATCTATCTAAAGAGAAGCATATCGGTCTAGTGATAAGTTCAATTATTATCTGTAATGTTGCCGGTAATACAAGGCTCGCAACTCTTCCATAAAAATGCAGAATTAAGCACTAACTAGTTATCTCCCTTCCAAGTCTTGATTTATAACGTTCTTTTTTACAGGCTTTCACTTCTTTTTCAACGCAAGGGTTTAAATGCATAACTTCACAATGACCGCCCTCGTAACGTATTAAATCTGTATCCGTGTATTGTTTCCGCTCCCTTATGTTGGTATTTGGTAAGGAACGAACGGCAACTTTACAAGGTAGTGCATTTTTATAAATCTTTGTGAAACAATGCATGAACGCATTTACCCCTCTGTCGTTACAATTATCTATAGAATAGTGATTTACATGGATGCGTACATCTGTAGCTAAAATGAACTCTCCAGGTATGTCCATGGATTGAAAAAAAAAACAAGTGGGGAAGCAGGTAGAACCATAAGCATTCTGTAAGTCAGTCTTGGAGACTGCCTCCCATGAAAATCGATATGCCATCCCCAGGATTTGAACCCACGTGGTGTCAAGTTAAGTAATCTTATCACTAGCTCACTGAGAATGGAAGTAACAAACCAATAATAGGACAAACAACATGGTTACTTTTTTCTTTCTTTTTAATTGGACTACATCAGAATAAAAAACCAAAAATAACAATGATCTTTTTTTTAATCATACAATATTTATTTTCAGACTTACAGCTCAGTCTTCCTAGAACTATAATTGTCTGTCAAATCACCAGATCAAACAGAACAGTTCTTAGGACTTTGTCAATGATATAGAAATTTTTCATAAGTATATATATATTTCTATAAGGACTACAATAAATGTTTTGAATAGGCGGAACACAATTAAAACAAGAAATATAATGCATTATTTGAGGAGGATGAAATAGATGTTTGGAATATGTGGAATTGCTTATCAACCTACAAATGCTAAAGCAGTATATTGCCTGTTCAGTCAAACTGATTGGATAAAAATCATGAAAGGCAGATGAAAAATAACTTATAAGCCTTATTTCTCCTTTTCCAACCAAATTTCCCATCTTTTTAGAATCCCTGTGACCTAATGATGACTACTTAGTCTTCTACCAAGTGGATGCAAAACTAGAAAAAAACCCAGAGTTATAAGGCAAGTTTTAATCCTAAAAATTTCTTAAAATAGATTTGTATCTCTGCTTTCCAAAACCATAAATATCGACTTCATTTTTGTTGAGTTAAGATACCCAGAGTAGGACACAGATTGGATCACAGGCCAGCCGCCAATTTACTTCGTGGCTGGCCAGGATCTTACATGTTTGCATAAGCATGAAGTCAGTTCCAGCACTATAAGGGTTCAGGCCCCTCATCCCTAAAGGAGAAAAGTTTCCATTTTCTCACAAACATATACTTAAGACCCTGCAAGAAAATCTTATTATAATCATATCATTTGATGCTCCCTTTTACAGCACTTCGTATCGAGATATTTCCATCTAGGAAAAATTACAATAATACCTCCAAAAGCCTAGGTCTATTGCATATAAAAACTTAAATAATGAGGGGCAATAATACCCATATCAGCAAGGGAAAAATAAAATAAAGAGGATTGATCCCTGTTAACCTCTTATTTCTAAAAATGTAGATCTATAATTAAGTGTTTTACTGCCTTGAGGATTCAAAGAAAACCCCTTATAAAATCACATTGGTAAAAATTCAAGTATTACTTTATTTCAAATGGTTTTGACCTTTACTAACAGTTTAAAGTCTTATACTGTATCAACACTTTCGTAATATTCACATCAGACAACAGTATTGAACCACTGGGTACCGTTTTACTAAACAGTTTACGCTTAAGATTTGTGCAAGTCTAAAACAACACTTCCTCTTATTTCAATATTGGGCGAAGCATTATTGCAAAGTAACACATCATTGGATTCGTCTCCAATGACGGGTCACATTGCAATATTGTACTTAAATTGAATATACTATCCATGTGTATCTGTTATGACTTACGCAAATATTTTCCTTTAGTTGTTTAGTAAAACGGTACCCAGTATCGGACAGTTTCATTCCAAAACCATTGATGTAACAGTTAAATAATTGTAGATCAATCATGCCTTGTAACTTGAAACATTTGAAAGAATAATTATTGCAAAGCTAGCTCAACTTAATGCAAACAAAATCTAAGACAAGTTGTATTTCCAAAGAGGATTTCTTCCGTAAAACCTTCAGTTTGGGTGGTCATTAGAATTAAGACAATCAATATGAGTACCGTAAATAGTATTTACTATTCTTAATCCAAAAATCATGAACCTCTGACCTTGACAGTTGTAAAAGCTGCATGGTTTCAATATTTCAAAAGCAGATTGGTATTTTTCCCTTCCAAGCAAATCTAATTACCAATGGATTCCATGTTAAGTTTTATGTGCCTTAAAGAAAGTAAAATGTATATGTATCATCTCCTGCCAAGTGGAACATATCTTTTCTATAACACTTGCTATCATGAAAATCTGTACGAGCTCACATATATAAATATTTATGGACCATCTACATATACACTTACATAAATACTATACTAAGTTCACAAGTACTACAAGCTGTATTTCTGATATACTCTATTTTTGGTAGATATATAAGACTAAAATAAATTAAATGAAAACTAAAAATTTGCTGACCATACAAATTGCAACACATTTTATATATACAATGTTCAAACCATGAAATAAACATGCATATACTGACAAAACTAAACTTTTCCTTTTTGCAATATTGAAACTAACAAATCGATCTGGAAATACATTGCATAACACTAAAATCAAAATAACATTGAATTTGCACATACTTGGTTAACTATCATTTAAACACACTGGTCAAATGTGTCGTTTGGATAAGGTATACCTTTTCCCGTTGGCGAGATTTTGTAGCTTGTCAATAGAAAAAGACGAATTTAGAAAAATCAACACATTTTTTGCAATAAAAATGCTCTTTCAATCACCTCTTTTGTTCAAAGGGAGATTTTCATAACATAGTCTGCACATTTCTTTACAACCAATTGTCAAACAGTATGATTTCAAACTTTTCCTTTTATCGTCTTAAAACTTCTCAGGGAAAGGAATTAGGTAGTTAACTTGTATGAGGCAATCAAAAAAACTCGTCTTTACAGACAAAATTATAGTTAGTCAGATGTGAATATACAGGTTTAACCAATTACTAAACAATAACGACATTTGACCATTTTGAAGTAGTCGACTTTGGAAAACATCATGGGAAAATGAATTATTGCTTTAAACATTCAATTTCTCCTTTTCCCACAATTTTTTCTGCCCTATCAGAAGACAGTTTTATAATTTCATCACATTTTGAAATGTCATCTGCAAACCTTTTCAATTTGGGACAGATTGAAAATTTGGAGTTTGGTAATGGGTTAAGATATTTATTTTGTACAAGTCATGGTGCCATTAAAATGAAGTGAAATGGAAAATCGTAACCGGCAATAACCAAGAAAAATGACATTAAAAATATTATTTCAATGAGGTAAATACAATTGGAGAGACACTTAAAAATGAAGAAAAGTTTTGGACAAAAAATGCAATAGCGACATCCCATCTCAAGAATTCAGGACGTATCCATGTCCTCTAAATCAATACCAGAAAAGAAGCCATCGTCATCTCTGTCTGTTTTATCCCTTCCAACATTTGCTTGACGTGACCCTGCCCGGGAAGGTTTTGAAGAGGAGGCCCTGGGTTGTGGGTATTTGAACGGATTTGAGGAGCATTTTGAATCAGGAGTAAGCATGATTCCTGGAGACTCTGAGGAAGTCTGACTGCTCTCGTCCTCCGCGTCGGAAGAGTTGACAGATGCGAGTTCAGGCCTCTCCTGAATAGAACTCAGCTTGGATGAGGGCCCATCCAGGGGGTCCTCTATATCGTCCATTGAAAGGAGGTCAAAACTGAAAGAAAAGCAAAGAATAACTCAAGGGTTCAATGCAAGACTATAGTAAGTGCTTCACAGACATGAAGCACAATCGTATCAACTCGGCAATCCCTGTCACAAGTCGGTAGATATACCTCTTAGGCAGTACATGAATACACCAGAAATCCTGGGGGTAATTCGTCTTATTTCCAGTGGAAAACGCAAAATGCACATAGGCACTAAATATGTATTTACATACACAATAATTGGTTATATATCACAATTGAATGGGGTTTTTTTTACCCTTTTCATTAAAGATGATCATATCAACACATCTTTGTTTCATATTTTGTCAATCGACTCTTTTCGGCGATCCCTGGCTTGAGCCTGGGATTTCCGAGTAGATACGATTGCAAACGGACATGCCCTTCGTTGCTGACCTACTTTCAAAAATGGCTCCCCATTACCTCCGAGGTTATTTTAAGAAATGGCCGAGGTGTTCAAAATGACATGAAGCACTTACCATAGTACTGGATTGAACCATCAATGTGTCATCCAAAACTTGACATCAAAGTTTGACAGATTTTTAACCCCTTACCTAGCGCTACATTTTTTACTGTCCCAAATTGAAATAGTTTGCAGACGACATTTTAAAATGTGATGAGATTAAAAACTAATCTAATAGGGCAGAAAACATTGTTGGAAAAGGAAAAATTGCTCTCCATATCCAACAATGTTTTCCAGAGTGGTCTACAACAAACTGGTCAAATGTAGTTATTGTTTGGTAATTGGTTAATGGGTTTTTTACATTTTTTTTCTTTTTGTTTTCTTTTGAGGTACAGTAAAACTTCTTCGTGTCGAACTTCCCGCTGTCGAACTCTTCTCTGTGTCGAAGAAACTACACAGTCCCAAAGCATTTGTTCTTTATTTTCATACAAAGCAGCTTCTCTGTGTTGAATTCCCATTGTCGAATAATTCTTTGTTTCAAACTATTTTTACCGGTCCCCACTTTCACTTGACCTGTATTTTCACACCCTTTGTGTAGAAGGGTTTAATCAGGGTATTAAAAGCCAGATGGCCGATTACCTTATGAATGGATCGGAAGCTGTCATATTGTTTTCACACTTTTTATGGTCTGTTTGTTTGGTCAATTAACAAATTCGAGGGTAGGTTTGTGGCGAGCTACATTCATGTCAAATAAACCAACCATTGTTATCATTTTCAATAAAACGGCTGTTAGAAATAAAATGATTACCAACGACATAATCACCAGCTAAAGGAATTTGGATTTTTCTGGTGACCTGGTAACCAACCTGGGGATACCTGGCTTACTTACTCCCTAGTGTTTTAAAGCAGTTAAAAGAAAAAAATCTCTAATTAAACAATAGAACAAAACTACAAAGCCATCAATGCTGTTGAGAGAAAAATATGTTGAAGACTAAGATTGCAGCTGATTAGGGAATTCCTCTAAAAACTCTTTCCACATGGTTGAAAAAGACCGATGAAATAATAATAAAAAAATTTTTGATTCGATTAACCATTGTAGCAAAGTAATCATATACGGCATGCCATACTTCTGTTGTTTCGTACCTAATCCACATACCCCAAACATCTATGTGTCGAGGTCTCTTTGTGTCAAACTTTTTCGAGAGGTCCCTTCAATTTCTAGACAAAGAAGTTCTACTGTATATCACACTGGATTTCTGATAATACCCAGATCATCAATTGTCACAATATGTGTAATAGAGAATCTTACAAGCATCATTCCAATAACTTTTTAGAATTTACATTGCACCAACATTATATCAGTTATATTGCAATCCCCGACTCAATGTTGAAGGAAAAAGCTTAAGTAAGCTGCTTATAAGGGCTGATCAGGCAAAAAAGAACCATCGGCATTCCCTCAGTCAGTCAGGAGACTACATCTCATGAACATCCAAATTCCGCCACTGGGATTTAAACCCACACAGGGAGTTTCTGATAACAACTAGATAAGCCAGATTTTCCAGGTACTCATAAGTATCATCAATATATGGGACGCGTCACGGGAAAAGGGGCACTCAGACATAGCAAACAGTGTAGCCCCAGACCAGCCGCCACGTCAGTGACGTGGCGGCTGGTCTGGGGTAACACTGTTTGCCATCTTAGAGGACATCAAGTTCTACCTTTAAATAAATACAAATGATAACTGTAGTGACTAGATGCTGGAATAATAGCGCTAAGAAAGAGCTGAGTCAGCGGTTTTTATTTATGTCCGAGTGCCCCTTTTCACGTGACGCGGCCTATATGGTTAAGAGAAGAGTGAACAAAGGAATAACTCCCCTATCTATACCTCTAATGTATGTAAGGATATCCCCAACATTTCTGCAAAGAAGGACCTGTTTAGGCAGATGGAACGAACAGCATTTACCAGAATAACTCTCATGAAATTTCAAACTTACTAATACTGAGACAAGCTTTGTGATTGCAAATTCACTCCTCTAACCGTAAGACCAGAGAATTGTTACAAATTGTTTTAACTCTTCACCAACTGCAGATGACATTTTTATTACAAGCAGACACCTAAAGAAAAGCACTGCTTACATGTCAAGAACCCTTCAGTCTGCTGTTGTGATACATGAATAGATTGAAAAAGAATGGTAGCAAAAGGAGAAATTGCTTGTCACTGTGTCACAAACAATTTCTCCTTTTGCCACAAAGCTTTTTGAAGTTGTCAGCTGCAAGATCCAAATTTGTGGCGTTAGGTTGTATTGTGTTAAGGTATATAGAACTGCTGCCTTCAGCTCATGTAGATCCAAACAGTTTTGATACCTCATCAACAGAATACAGTAAAATCTGTGTACAACAGCCAGTGAAGGGAAGTACCCAAAGTGGCCGCTGTGCACAGACTGGCTGTTGTTCACAATATTAGCCCTCCATTTCATATATCTCTTACAGGGTAGTTGTACATTAAAAATGTACATGTAAAAATAAGCATTGTTAAAACCATAAGTTTAAAAACACAAATAAAGAAAAGGTGATTCATTTTGAGTTTCCCATCATTGCCGATCATGTAACAAATTTACTCTTCAATTTTAGACATCATTTTAACATCCAACCATAAAACCATTGAAAGTCATATTCACTGGAATCATTCGCAAATATGAAAAGTTTTTCTAACAGAAGAGTTCAGGACAAATAAATCGGCATAGAGAAGTATCTAAAAACCACTTGTAACAACGTTCGTTTTTTCACAAGCATAGCCACATTCAACTTCGTCCATAACGTTCTGTTTGTGTATGGCTACCAGTTCTATTGGGATGCATCCATTACCAAACTCGTGACCAATAACACGAGAAGAATATCCTGATTCTAACACAAAAAAAAAACCAAACTTAAACTAGTTCCTCTTTGGAGATAATTTTGCCTTTTGTGCTGATATGATGGCGAAGAATGGGAGAAAAAAGAAAATCTGTATTGTTTCGGAGGCATTGATATGCTTTCTTTGTGAAACACATATTTAACCCTCCAAATTACTTATAAAACTTAATTCGGTTGCACTACTTAAAAAATGAAAACATCGCCCATACTAGGAAAACAATTTCTGCAAATATCTTGAGCCTACCAAGCATCAAGAAATTCCCCCTAAATTAGCGTGTTCAAACTATGACATATTATGTAATCTATTGACAAAGTATACACAAAGGTTTAAATCATCCCTCAGGTCAGTTTGTGTACTGGTTAGGCCACGCGTTATCGACTTTCTTTGTTTGCATGTGCTTACTTTTGTTAAGAGTTGTGAAACTTTCGCGCTGCATGTAAAGTGGCTGTTGCGCAGGTGTGATATACAGTACAAATAAACCAATTAGTGTGGCTGTTGGCTGCATTGCACAGACTCCTGTTAGATGCAGTGTATTTAAAGAAGGTAAATGCACGGGCGGGCCTGAGCTGGCCGTTGTTGACATTTCGGCCGTTGTTGAGGTATGACAGCTCCCTCAGATTTGACTGTATAAGGTTCTAGAAAAACCTTGGATTCTTTTGATAAGGATTCATATAAATGTAAAATTCAAACCCAGAGAAACATAAGGACTTATCTTTTAGTAATAACTTTTCTTTATTATGTTTCCCATAACCATACTTTACTACGCTTCCAACAACAAGTCTATTGCAATGTGCCAAATGTGAAGAACTTATTAGATTAAAAGCATCATGCACTCTCTATAATTTTTTATACAAACCGCACCTTGCGTCTCCATTTTTGGGTGGATCCCATTGATGCAGGGCCTTTCTCCAGATTTTCACCTGGGCATCCCATGACCTTCGGCTGACCTTTTGGTGTTTGTTTGGGGTTTTAGGGTGGACACCTCGTACACGGTTTGATCTGTAAATGTAAACGAAAAAAAGAATTGAATGAGAAAATTTGTCAAAATGTAGCTACTGTATCAACATGTAATGAATTTCCTACATTATGCTTTGACCATCTGATTCCCCTCACAAAGTGCCCCAACCCCCTTATTGTAGCCCCATAAGCAGAACAACAAAAACAAACTTGGTGACATTTTCTAAATTACAACAAGACAAATATTTCCTCAAATGTGTCTTAAACGTTTCATTTATTTAAATCTTTTATATATTTGTGCATGCAACTTCAAAGGCATTTCTGCATCTATTAAGATTTTTTAAAACTTGATTGATTGAAATATATTGCTGTTCACCAAAAAGCAATTTTATTGTTATGTAATCAGAAAATCTTTTTGATTCTATGGACAACATTTCTCCCCTTCGGGATAAAACATCTATTTCAAAAGGAAGGCTACCTCAATAAAGGCTATTAGTTGTCTGCATTAGGAAGAATACAATAGATGTAAACTTACCTGAGTATCATGCCGCTATATCTGTCATAGGCCATTGTGTTCTTTCCATAATCCAGATCTTTCTGTCTTCTTGATAAGAGGTGTTCATCGGTCTCAACCTCCATAAACCTTCAATGATAAAACAATAATCCATATGTCTATGTAAGGAACTACCTTAAATGTTTTTGTTTAAATGGAATACGTGAATTTTTAACCATAAATCCATAGAAATGGATAAAAGTTGAATAATTTCAAAAACCTGAAATCTGTAGTTCTTAATCCTGAAAAGGCATGTTTGCTAATATTTGTTTGCATAAAATGTTTGCATCATATAGGAACAAAAAGTCTCAAAAACCTGAAATTCAGGAATAATCCTCATTCTTGAACACCTTTACCCATGCATAAATAATATCTCTAAGGCTCAATTAATGAATGATATGTGCTTTCTCCTTTGCCAAATGTCATTTATTCCAACTCACCTGAATCCTCCAGTAGATAAATTAACAAAACCATGGTGACAAAAGAAGATAGTATCTACAATATATAATTCCCCTTTTGCAACAAAGGTTTCGCTCTTAAACCTAAATGAGAATACCTTTTCGCAAGCTTTTTTTTTTTATCAAATACTATTGTAACTAACTATTTGTGCCAACTGTCATAAATTAGGAGGAAAAGTTAACTCTAGTGAATGGGCTGAGTAAAATATGCTTCCTCAACTTAATACAAGAGTCCCTGACAAAATAAATAAACCCAACTTTCAAAGAATCCCAAAAAGATCAGCAATTCCAATGTGCCTGAATATAATCTTAACATAAATTTTGATAGAAAACAAAATACTTACTGTCGCCGTTTTCGTGATTCTACCTTTCCTCTCAGATCATCTTTCCCTGTCAGCTTGTCTCGCAGATCCAACTTCCTCCTTGATCTGCAATAATAACAAGTTATTAAGAACTTTTTAAGGCAGAATTAAATATAAAAATAACAGTGGTAACATCAATGCTTTGGTATTTCCTCGCAAAACATCTTTATGTACAATACTTTTTCTTATTTACTAACTGCTCTTTCACATTAAGGTTATAATTCAATTGAAAGACGCAACTCTTTAAGAATTCCAAAACTCACAATTGAACTCTGGAACAAGTTGTGCTTAAAACCACAGCTCAGTTAAAAAAAAAAAAAAAAAAAGAAAGAATAGCCTATAATGAGAGAAACCTTTTTGTCTGATAATTTAATTGGCTAAATCATAGTGACTGTATAACTTATTTACCTTTCCATCTATTAATTTAACGCATATCATCACTATCACTTTAAAACTTTTAGTGAATATCTATACAAAACTGGTTCATCCAAATATACTTTATTAAACTCGCTCTTACTGAATCAACTTAATTTGATCTTAATTTTCTTTCTTATTTGCACAGACGAGATGATCATGTGATCAATGTTTACAGATGGCTAATGGCGGCCCAGATGAATGAGCAGGTATTTATGTGGGTATTTTTCCAGCAGATTTCTTATAGTTTTCAACTATTTTATATACGCCATGTTCCGACGATCAATTTTCTGCACCCCCCCAGTAAATGTTGTTTCCACTTCGGCTGTGCAATTCTCTCCACGACCCTGCAGAGAATTTCGAGTCAAGCGGTGTTAATGCTGGTCAAAGAACATCCCTCAACTCGAAATTAAAATGATGACCTTAGAAAAGCCACTCATTTCCTATTTTTCATATACTGGTATTTAACTCTATAACATCATGTGAACCTTATAGTTTGATTACTACACTGAACTCACCTTTCCTGTGAAGACTGTTCCTCTTGCTCCACCTCCTCTGACCAGCTCAGCTGTCTTCCCTCTGACAGCCATTTTCTGCTCTCGGGGGTAAACCTACAATAGGAGACACGGATAAATAAGATGCAATCAGGATCTTATAAAGTATTTAAAGAAAAAAAAAACACATTATTTTAATTTAGATGATCATTAGAGTTGTCTTACCTAAATAGCATCATTGTCAATTCATTAACCCATTACCAAACAATAATGACATTTGACAAGTTTGTTGAAGATGACTGGAGAGCAATGTTGGAAAAGGAAACATTGCTCATTAAGAGCAATTTCTCCTTTCCCTACAATGTTTTCTGCCTTATCATAAGATTTTTTCAATTCCATCACATTATAAAATTTGGTCTGCAATCTCTTTCAAGCTGAGTTAGACGAAAAATTTGGCGTTTGGTAAAGGGTTAAGCTAAGACCAGCTAAGCTTAATAGTGAAGCACAGAGAACAATATGCTTTTATTTATCTATTAAAAGTTTTTTCATCGAATCTTCATTATTTCAGTCATATTGCAATGCCTGCCTCATAATGATGGAGGAAGACCCACAAATCATGGCCCATAACAGCTTGTCAAGTTACGTAAAACCAGCAATATTGCATGTGAATAAAAAATTCCTTTCAATTTTTCATTGACCCATCTGTAACATACAATCAAACTGTGAAGAAGTTAAAATTGTAATCTTTGATATAACAGACAGCACATTGCGTATGTCAAGATCGGGTACACAATAGTCTTACCAAGGATTTCAGGCACTTGGATGCATGATGCATGGGTAAAATGTGGATGCCGCATGGAATAGGATGTCCCCTCCCCTTCTCTTTTTTAATATGCATTCAAAATGGTGACTTTTCAATTAAATTTTAGAACGAAGACAAAAAATACTACTATAAAACCAAATCAACCATATCAATGTTAGAAGCAAGTAAACTTGCGGAGACAGATTTATATGACAGGGTGATCAATGAACGCATGGGGTGCAGGGTTTCCCTTTAAGGGTTGGAGTAGAAGGTCAGGAGAACTGTTTGGGAGGCAAGGGTGTCTGGGGGCCAGTACATTGAAATTGAATTTTAGCTCTTTTCAGGTACCAATAATATATCTTTTTAAACCATTTGGCAAAATTGAGCCGGTCAGAAAAAGGATTTGAGGTGGTCAAATCTGCCTGCAGCCTCCTCGTATGGAAAACCCTGTGGGTGCTAATGTGAAATACGGTTATTGTAACCCATAGCGTTAACAGGCCTGGGGAAGACCCTGACAATGCAGGATGTTTGGTTGTCATGTGATCGGAATAAACACATCATATCATTGAAAACCTTATACAATTTTCTTCAAGAACAGCACCAAACATGAATGCAAACAACATTAAAATGAATTTCTCATGATGTGTTCATATTAGTAGGTAGTCCATATGTTAATACTAATGAGAAAACCATAAATCAATGTTAAAAAGTTATGTAAAAGCATACCAGTCTCCTTCAGTTAGCGGTGGAAATTCTTCATCTTTGATAATGGTTGTTTCTTCTTTGACATGCTTACTGTTAAATAAAATGGATAGCATTTCAACTTCAATTAGACATGTAGAAACACATGATTCTGATACTGCATCATTAACTACAATGTTTGAATGGAACTGTCTTGTATAGAGGTTTTATCTTTTTTAAAAAAAAATATGTAAAAACCCAACTATCAAGCATAAAACTAGATTAAAACTTTGCTTCTCTACCCTGTCCAAAACTTTTTCGTAAAGATAAAACATTTTTATTTTGCATATATTGTAAACAACTTACACTGTTTATTTTTGAACAATGATCATTTATTTCCTTCCTGCCAAGTCATCAAAATTGGTCCCAGACTGCATAACGGGTATAACCACTATAATTTTCTGATCTAGCAAGGCGTGTAAGAGAGCAAACAAGAGTCTAAGATAAGATTAGCCAAAATTTCAAACCAAAGCACTGCTAAGCATGAATGCTCACCTCAGTTTTTTAAATTAAAATACACATTTTGTGATCCATATAGTGACTTGCATTGTTGATCACATTTTTAGTATGCCAGATTATTCTCTTTACCCTTTAACAAACGCCAAGTTTTCAAACGTCCCAAATTGAAAAATGATGTTCTGATAGGGCACAAAACATTGTGAGAAAAGGAGATAGCACCTCTCACGAACAATTTCTCCTTTTCCTGCAATGTTTTTCAGAGTTGTCTGCAATAAAGTGGTTAAATGTTGTTGTTGTTTAGTAATGGGTTAAGGCAGCAAAGTCTCATACTTACTTATCATCCCGACGCCTTTTCCTGGAGTAGCTTTCCTTGTGGTTGGTGATGTTACTTCTAAGAGGACTCCTTAGAGGACTTTTGGGGCTGTCCCTACAGTGCCTGTCAATTGTTCTGGAAGAGACCAAACAAAAGTATCCAACCTGGTACACATCTCACAATCAAAGGCATTTGGAATCATCCCTTTTTAGAAAAAGAATGACCAACAACTTGTTCTCTTTGACAAATTATGGCAAGTCCTTGCCAACATGTTTATAGATTTAGGAATAAATGAAAATCTTGCATAAAGCAGAAAAACCAGCTAATGCATTAGCCTTCTGAACAAGACTGAAGTGATCATATTTGTGTGAATCAAGAAATTACTTAGAATCATGAGTGTTGCTGTATGACATTTCTCATTCATTTTATAAACGACACCAACCGACCACTATTCAGCCTCAAGACCCTGTATTACTAGACTACATAGAATCGAACATAACGGGATAAAGACAAAAATGTTCGGCTACATACTCAATCATTCTATTGAAAATTGCTATCTTGCAGACAAGACCTCGATGAAATAGATGTTGTTTGTCCACGATTGTTATGTTGATCAAAGCATTGAATACACAAAAGATAACAAATTGCTTACCTGTTTTTCGTGATTTTTCTAGGAGATGTACGCCGTCCAAAAGTACTGGACCGATTTTCCATATCTCGATCGATCTGTCGTCTTTCCGTGCTTGCCATGATGACGGTCTTATGGAGCCAACAAAAGGATTTCTGAAAATTTTTGTTGCTAGTCCGAGTTGGCTTGTGTATAATCCGTGTGTACTTCGCGCCAACTAATTGCGCATGCGCAGAGAGTCTACTTTCTGTTTCAAATATGAATATTCATAGTTTACATGAATTTGACCGACATATAAAGTACTTTTTTTGTAAGATTTTATCCACAATTTATTTGAATTATTATAAAATTCTGTTCAAATTTGGTGGCAAATTTGTAAGACAAAACCAAAAAATGTTTCTTCAATCTAAAAATTACCCTGCCTGTTTCTGTAAGGAAAAGCAAAATTACAGCTGATTGGCTGAGGAGTGAATGTTTTTCAAACCGTGTGGCGGTGTGTATTCTGAACAGAAACAACAGATTTTCTCAATTAAAATCTGGAAATCATGTAAGACAAGTGGTAAGGGTTAATTAAGGACTGTTGACAGCCTTGATTTCGTCCCAATTGTGTCATTTTAACGAGACAAACATTTCGTTGCAATATCGTCTGTCGTTTGGAAGATCGGCTTCACCTTTGTCATGCACGTCGTTTGTTGACATAAATGTCAAGGATCGAAACCATGCAATAGCATTAAGTTTATGTGATGCTTATGCATTGAAAATATCATCAGGAAGGAACTTGTAAGTCATAAGGTTCTTATTTGTTAGAATTCTTTGGTGAACACAAGAGGAGCGCATTGTCGTTTATCTTAAACAGAACACCCATCATGGAGAGGTCAAGACAACCAGCGAATTTAGTGCTCCGAACGTTGGCAACAAGCAATACACTAACCATGTCACCAATGCCGTTTGCTTGCGCTGTCAACTCGCCAGTCACCAACCTTACACTAAACCTTAGTGAACTCAACACAGGAAGGTAACTATTACTTTATCTTTTAAATGAAATATCGATATTATGATGCTGAAATACAAATTTTTTTATGACATTTGATTGATTATTCTGTATGCCTTATTCACTCTTCGGCATTATTTATTGCGTTAGGTCACAATAATTTGACGTGATCCGGAAATATTGTGAAAATTTTGAGTCAGGCAATATCTCCATGTCAAACTCGGACGATTCAGTTATTGGAAGACACTGCGACAAAAAATGTTGTTGCATGGTTTGAAGACCGCTATAACAATTATGACAGTAAAACATCAAATGACACACAGATATGAATTAATCCCATTTTAATCGATCCATACACATAACTTGTTGGTATTCCTCATATTTACTTTGTAAGAACAGTTTAATTGACAGTAGTGGATGATTTTTCTGCTCACGATAAACTTCTATTGCGCATGTGCACTGGAGTGTGAAAATCCTAATTTAGCTTTTAACAGCAACTGATGCCATTATTTGGTGGTATATAAGTTTATTTTACATATCTTGTCTTATCAATTGACTTTGAATGGCATTTTTTTGCTTTAAAACCGAAAATCTGATTTTGATTTTTTCCTTCACTGTTTGGATTGTTTGAAATATTGACGCTTTATTGCCCCATCAGAAAATAAAAGCAATCTTCACGTCAAATTATTTTGACTAGAGTAACACCTCACATCAAATATAATGGTTTTAAGTCTTAACCCTTTGGTCTAAATTTTAAGTATACATGCCTGGTTCAGTAAACAAAAAATAAAGTTTGTCATTTATGCATAAAGCTGTTGTTTTTCTCATTTATTTTTAAGTTAATTTTTTTTTACAGGAATAATTCATAATACAACGCTTGAAAAAATGGATATTATATAAATGTTAAAAAGATGATAAAGATAAGAATTATTTCCTGATGATTTCATGTCAATTGGCAACATCAACTCTATTTCAATACAATTGTTTGGAAAGAGAGCTTCTTTCCCATTGATGTTTTTTCTATTTGCATTTACCTCCATACATCCCCATGTATATGTCCATCTGATGATTTTATAGTCAACACAATCTAAGTTCTCACTTTTACCATCAAATTATCAGTTTTTCAGTGTTGAACATGAAATATACATTTTATCTTACTTCCACTTGTCTTCCATATAGAAAACCTAAAAGAAGAACATCTATGAATCATTCTCTCACTTGACCTGTTTAGAATTGCAAAGTGTCATTTACTAAGATGTACTTTTATGATAATCTTTAAGAAGCATGCTGGGACCTATATTAATATCAAAGCCCATTTCTTCTCTAATCTCATTACTTGAGGTGATTGTAATCCTATTAATTGATAGTACTTCGCACTTATCTTTAAAGATATAATCACTAACTGGTCTCGATATTGTAACAACATGTATTTATGGTGCTTTGATTGGCTGGTCTTTATTGGTTATTGGCTCCATATTGCTCTTTTTAGACTGGTAGACTACCATGCATATATGAAACAAAAAATTGTGGAAACATTCAAAACTTGGTTGACATTTCAGTTCTAACAAATGATATTTAAATTGATTAATAATAGCAAGGCATTTTTGCATTATATAACAGACTCCCATAAAAGGCACCTTCCCAATTAGAATTTTTTTTATAGTCATGCAGTTTTCCCCAAAACTCAAAAGTCATATCAGCTTTTAGGCTTCCCAATTTAGCAATTTCAGTGATAAAATTTCCCAAATTCAACAGGCTTGGGCCTCTTCCCAATTGAAGGACAAAAAGCCCTGAATAGAGAAACATATGGCTTATAACCATAGATTTGCCTCTAATATGCAGTTTTTTGTAATATTTTTAGACTTCTTGAAAATTAAACTAAACTTCATGCAAAGGAGGCCAAAAACCAGCATCCTATTTTTCGAACATGAGTTGAATCGTCTGTTCACTTACTGGTAACTTTTTGTTGAACTCATACCTTATTCTCAATGAAATATATTTATCCTTTGATTTTGATTTACCAACGTAAGAATCGCTTTCAAAGGATTTTAAGGACATGTTCTACAGTTTTATAACAAAATAATCCTTTCATAGAATTTTCTGAATTTTTGATATGTTATTTAGAATTTTATTGTGAATGCAATAATGAAAAGAAAAGTACAGGTCGACGAGTTAGTTTTTTTGTAAAATGAGAGTTTCCATGGTAACCGTTTGGGGCAAGAATGTCAAATTGACCATACCATCTTCATAGGTAATAAAAAAAATTCTGGAAGATTTTTAAGCACAAAAAAACAAGAATTCATACATTGAATACTTTATCGTTCAATCTTGTTTTGAATTATTACAATCTGAACAATTTTTGAAATCCAAATCAGTTTTTCAAAATTTTGTATTCAATAAAAAACAATGAAAATCGGTATGTATATTACAAAGAAATGAAGATATTTCAAAATTACTTTCATAGAATTTTCTTATTTTTCAGTATGTGAAGTAAAATTCAATCTTGAAATACAATATGTAAAAAAAAGTATAAATTGACGAGTTAGTTTTTCTGTAAAATGACAGTTTCCATGGTAACCGTATTTGAAAAACTTTTATAAAAACGACAAAAATAACTTTAAACTTGAAAAATAGAAGCTGGGGGCTGACTATGCTTGAGAAATATATAATAATGTTAATAACCTATTATAATTCTATGGATAATATGATTATTCTTTGAAAAAAATGCATAATACAGTAAATTTCATCCGAATACAAATGTTTATCTGACTTCTATGCAAGTACCTCTTCGGTAACAGATGTACATGTATATACTCCACGGGATGCGCAGATGAAGTGCGCTGTAAAAACTACCGAGAATGTCCTTAAACAAAAGCAAATAAGGTATCATTAATATATTTTCTTCATCGCTAATGCTTTAAGAAATCATTATTTTTCTTGACACAAATTTGAAGTTGTAAGTGGTAAGCTATTTATGAATTCATTAGTTATTGTTACATATCATCTTTGGTGGGTCTGGTTTTAATACTTGATAGCTGGAAATAATTATGAAAAATCTGTGTTGCTCTTGGCATGACTTTCAAAATTGCAAAAGTTCTTAGACTTGATTAGATATGGAAATATTGCATTCACTATTGATAGGGGCAGATGGACAGCTCAAAGATCCAGGTTACCATCCATTGATCTCCAAAAATTAGATAGGAAACTACACACTTCAAATTACAGTCAAATCAGTATCTGATAATCATATTAGGTAACTGAAGAGTGCTTGTTATGATATTAAATTTAATGGTTGTTATTTGATATTTTATTGTGAGGCAATTATCTTTCCTCCTAATTGTTGTGGAATTCAGAATGGTTTTATTGCGATTTATTGCTAAGCCACTTCCTTTCACATGAAGACAACTCCAGCTGTAGGTTGGGGGTTTGAGCATGCAGGTTAGTTTAAAACAATTAACACTGAAACTTGTGTCACAGACTGATTCATTTGGTCACCATCCTTTTGCATTGGGTTGAAGATATGTTTCTCCATTAGTGAATGGATTAACCATTTCCCTTGAAAAGCAATTCTTTGAAGCACATGATGAAACTAGAAATAGCTCTTTTTCTAGCATTTATCCCTTGACACAATTGTTTCTTTCAAATTTGTTGGAAATTATCTGCTGATTCTTTTGAATAAAAAGATCAACTCTCACAATTCCATTTAGAGCAATGGGTTAAATAGTTTTCATAAAAATCATCTTCGGCAATAGTTATCTTTATTACTGGACTTAGCCCAACTCTATCTCAAATGTGTGCAAGCATTAAACTTTATTATGGCTTTAATGCTCATGTTTGTGCAAGGAGAATTCATTTTATTTACGGCTTACAGCCTGTTTAACCCTTTCCCAATCAATAACGACATTTGACAAGTGTGTTGCAGACGACTCTGGGAGACATTGTGGGGAAATGAGATATTGCTCTATACGAGTAATTTCTCCTTTTCCCACATGGTTTTCTGCTCTATCTGAAGATTATTTTCCATTTTCATCACTTTTTGAAATGTCGTCTGCAAACTCTTTCAAATTGAGACAGTCGAAAATTTGTTGTTTGGGAAAGGGTTAAGTCCCTGTGTACACATGATACCTGGGATAAAAGGTTTGACCTAGTTTGGGACTTAGTCCCCTTCTTATGGCCCTTTGTGGAGTAATGACTCAATCTACATGGTATTTGGTGTTAGCTCAAGAAAACGGGATATTAATAGCAAACTGAATTAGCTAGATTTGTAACTTGATAGCCAGAAATTCAAACTATCTGTGTTTCCGTTAACAATGTTTTCAAATTGAAAAAGGATTAAATTCCTTTCCGTTATACCATTTGTAAATGTATACCTTTTGTTATTTGTCAATAACCAGAAGCATAAGAATTGGGCAATCGGCTGAATAAATCATATCTTATGATGAAAGAAATGTATAGAAATAGTTTTAAAGCATGAGTTCAAACAACAGAGAAGTGATTAAGGGCAAGCTTCGAAAAATGTTCATCCCTCAAAATCCATCTACTAACAATAGCTTTTTGGATTACCTACTCTGCATCATTAGTAATCTTTTCCCAAATTAAGAAAGTTACCCGGTTACAAAGTTAGATGATTACCAAATAAACCAGCCATGTACATTAGTATAATGCTCTTCACCTCATAAGATTCTTGTTTTTGTCATATTTGTTTGAAATGTCCTCTGTAGCAGCAAAGACTTTGAATGTAGAAGGGGAAGGTTTAAAAGTTCATAGGTCAGAGCAGGAAACAATGCATTGATCATCTGATAATGTTTATGGAACAGCTACAGGCACTCTATCGTTCAACCCATGCCCTGATAGGGATTTTAACCCATTACCAAACAATAACGACATTAAACCTTATTGTTACAGATAACTTAAGAAAACCTTGTGGGAAAAGGAGAAATTGCTCACAATGAGCAATTTCTCCTTTTCCCACAAGGTTTTCTGCCCTTTCAAGAAGATTATTTTCCAATTTCATCACATTTTGGAATGCCGTCTGCAAACTCTTTCAATTTGGGACAGTCGAAAATTTGGTGTTTGGCAAAGGGTAAAAGTGCACTCCATTGAATGCAACAACTTACAATAAAGTTTGAAAATTTTACCCATAGTTCTGGCGGTATAAACAAATGGTGATGAAACTCTTAAGGGGAATTTAGGAAAGGGGAACTTCTTGCAACAAGTGACACAATCAATTTCTTCTTTGTTATTTTTTTGTTTAATTTTTTGGTGCATGTGTAAAAGAATGAGATTTGGAAAGAATGAGTGATGGGTAATTAAGTAGACATTAATCGAAATCAAAGACAAACAACATGTAATATTTATGGTCTCCGAAACAAGATCGTAAATTGGATAAGTGGACTTCTGCCTTAAAAATCATTCCTTAAGCTAAAAGAGAGGCATCATTAATTTTAAAACTGACAGCTGGGATGATGATTTCTTGTGATAATAAATTAATTATTATTTTATTTCCTGCCTTGGGTGATGTAATTATGTTTACCCCTGTTTATGTCACTGTAGTTGTCAAAATATGTCCATCTTCCCAATAGACCACAAGACTAATTCTATGATGCTAATCAAACTTGTGTTTTAACCCATTTGCTATTAAAAGAAATTTGCAAAAGGCTCTAATTGAAAATAATACAAAATTCTCTGATATTTGAAAGTACCAATCATGTTACAAAAAACAAAAAGTCTTATAGAGCAATTTATTTCTATTTCAAGGAAATAAAAAGCTGGCAATAATTGATAGTTTTTATCAAATGACAAGAACTACAAAGAATAAGAATTGCTTTAATTGAAAAATTAGGCTATCTACATGGGTAAAAGTGTTCAGGATTATTCCTGCATTTCAGGTTTTTGAGACTTTTTGTCCCTATATAATTCTATAGCAAACATGCCTTCTCAGGATAATGAACTACAGATTTCAGGTTTTTGAAATTCTTCAACTTTCACCCATGTACATGTATCTAACATGGGAATAATCATCACATATCATAGTATTCCACAAGTTTATAAATGAACTTTTGGGAATATTGTCTGAAAATTACAGAGCCCTTTTCCTCCAAGTTAGGAAAAGGCATAGGCCTGTTGAATTTGGAAAATTGTATCTATGAAAGTGCTGAATTGGGAAACCAAAAAGCTTGTGTGACTTTTTTTTTTCCGGAAAATTTCAGGATTTTAAAGAAACTGGGATGGGCCTTTTCTTGGCCTCTGTTATATAAGGAGAAAAAGCCCTGAATTATATCAAGCAAATAGAAACTGACAAGGTTATTATAGGCCTATTGATTATATATATATGCTTATAGAAATATGAATACTGAAAATTTGGTGGTCAAATAGGATTTTGACGTTGGCCGGAATTTTCAGGCCAATGATGAGATTAAGTTAAAGAGGTGTAGAGATGTTTGAACAAGCACAGGGATTCCCATATTAATGCTTTTCTAAAACTGATAACCACAATCAATATTGCACCATTACTTTAAAACAACAAGCCTTTAATCAATTTAAAAATGTGCCCCTTACATTAAACCCAGCAACTTGAAGCATCTGCTACAGACAACATTTATGGAGTCATTGATCGAATTAAAAGTATGACTTCTTTCCAAAAAGCATTCGTTTTAACCCTTAGAATGCTGGGTAATTTACAAAAAATAAATTTTTGTGTCGTCTGCTTTCCTAAACCTTGGATATCTTAATTATTTTATGGAAAAATACACAGAGTAACAAACAGATTGGCGGCTGGCCTTGATCTAACCTGTTTGCGTTAGCACGAAGTCGTTTCCAGCACTATGAGGGTTAAATTCTTTCCAAAATGTATTTATTTGACCAATAGAAAGAAAAACATCTTGGTTTCTTGCGGTCTACTTTTGCTGTCAATTTGGATCAGCCAGTCTTATATCATGAGAGGATGGATTAGTCTTAACAAAGAGGCCACATCTCATGCCTATTTAAAACATATATATGCTTAATACTTATTTGGAACAATTCAATCATCCTTGGTGATTTATTAATGACTGTTTGAGGTGTGGGAGAAAATTGATAGGGTTGAATTTTCCTCCAAGGGAAAATTATTTGTGGGTCAACTACCATGTACTTTAGAGGAAACCCTGCTAGACTCTGTGGAACCTGTACTTTTTTAATAGATCTGTTTTAGACATTGAACATAAAGATGGTGATAATGTTGTTTTGACGTTTTGATTGAAAGATTTTACACGGAAGTGTGAATTTCATTTTTATGCAATTGATTTGGTCAGTCAATTTGAAAAGTTATAGTTGTTTAGGTTTTTCGGCAATGAAGAGAAACCCCTGAGCAAGTGTCTCTGAAATATAAGACAAGATCCTATATATTTTGATATCTTATACAGGCCTCTTTAGAAGCCTTTGCACGGACAAATGCATTTGATAAAATTGTGATATGAGGCGAGTTCAACGCAATAGTTGTAAGATTTTAGATATATTTTCTGTTTCGTTTCAGAGCAACACCACGCCGAAAACTCTCCTTATCCTGTCTGGATACTCCAAATTCTGCCAGCCACCCAACACCAGAGAGGTCCTTCTCTACAGAATCAGGTACTGACTTACCCACTTTGTCCTTGATAGACCATGAGGTTGCTTCAAATGTTCTGCAGTTCTAGTTCTGACCTTTGTCCTTGATAGACCATGAGGTTGCTTCAAATGTTCTGCAGTTCTAGTTCTGGCCTTTGTCCTTGATAGACCATGAGGTTGCTTCAAATGTTCTGCAGTTCTAGTTCTGGCCTTTGTCCTTGATAGACCATGAGGTTGCTTCAAATGTTCTGCAGTTCTAGTTCTGGCCTTTGTCCTTGATAGACCATGAGGTTGCTTCAAATGTTCTCCAGTCTGCAGTTCTAGTTCTGGCCTCAGCTTAGATGCTTCACCACAGGTCGTTTCCAGCCTTTTAAGTTCAATGGTTCTGCGCCAGGTGGTCTTCAGTCCTAGATCTTGTTCTCTGGTGCATCTAAGAGATATATTTACTCTATTAGATCCTGGCATCGTTGATATATATCCTAGCTGTCTTAACAATTAAAATGCTGGGTAATTTTCTAAAAATAGATTTTTGTGTTGTCTGCTTTCCAAAACTATGTCTTTTCATTTTTGAAGAGGAAAGCTACTCAGATTAGGAAACAAGCTAGATCATAGGCCAGCCACCAATTTACTAGGCAGCTGGCCTGGATTCAACCTACTTGCGTAAGCATGAACTCAGTTCCCAGCACTTTAAGGTTTACGTCTTTGCTGAATTTGGTCAGTGATATAGGTGGCCTTGGTGATCCATAGTAGCTCATTGTTTGTTACTCTTTGTGGCAAACTGATTCTGCATACTTGTCAAAAGTTTTACAGAATAGCGTAACAAGGTAAGTTGCAATTATAAATGAGCAGTGGTTGGTTTCGTGGCAAACAATGGTATAGAAAAAGCAAGATAAGTATAGACTGGCTTTCAGGTCAATATATAACACTAATGCTTTGTAAGCCATCAATTTTTTTTAAATCAGATAGTTAAAATTATGAGGTTATGAGTTATCAAGTATTTGGGGTTCAGTGCAAGTCTATATATAGTATGTGCTTACTGAATCGTTGAACCCTTGATTTATTCATTTTGGCCTGAATTTTTGCATACTTGAATGAGCATGTGGTCTCAACCACAGACAACTGTATGGAATATTTTCCGAATGCATATCAATTTGGTTAGTGCACAATTGTTTGTTAGACTGCATTGTTATCTTGCACCAAGTCCTCCATAGTAATGTTCTTAGTTTGAACTCTCATAAACATTACTCACTAAACTGGCATCATGTACATGATCTACATGCTGGTCAGCCAACGTCAAGAAAAATTAAAACTTTTTCCAATCAGTTTTAATGAAAACAAGATCTTTCATCAGAACTTTTCCTAAGGCCATTTCCGAATAACATACTTAAGATTCGTATGATATGGTTGCTTTCATTGAGGAATTTCCTTTCTTTTACATTTTTAAGATAAAATGTATGCATAATAGAAGCAGATGGAATCCAAGGTGACAAATGAAGAAATGGTTTCCCATGTGGATTTCTCTTATCACAATGCTTTCTTTCAAGAAATGGTATAGATATGAGATTATTGTTCATGCTTTATAACCCCCATCTCAATCTGAATCTGTCACAAAGCACACTACAGAGGGACGTGGGAATGTAAAAGTTTCATATTGCCATGCCTTGTACTGACCGCTCTATGTGTGAAAGGCCCTGCTGCTCCCATTCAAGTTTTTTAAGTTCATTGACATGCTGACCCATATTTGACTCTATGGCCCCTAGTCTGGACCCGAATTCCTCTACTGGGTATTGACCCATGAGTGGGGATGACCCCTCAGTATCCTGCTGTACCCTTAAACGCCTTGGGGGATTGGGGCATTGTCCTACCTTGTCAGCTGGCGTGTGCCATGGCGCGTGGGGCTGGATGCTACATATGGGCTATGTTATTTTTTTTTTACTACCGACCCTTTGTGAACTCAAGATTGACCTCTTGGGTGTAGCTTGAATGTGTAATGGTCAGGAAGTTTGTTGAGGAAGATTTGGCAAACCTATCAACAGTTCAGACACGATCAGCCATTCTGCATTGGGCTGATAAAATCTCAATTTGATTAAAAAATTCAATAGTCGATGATGAGCTGAAAGTTGTTGCATCAATGTAAACTGACTCTTCGTCTCTTTGGGAATGCCTCTTTTCGCAGCTAATAGAGAGCATGAATAATTACCTAGACCGTTGGTGATTTGAATTTGATTAGTAAGGGTTTAAATACATTGGTTATATCACGGCAATCAATGCATCTGTCAGTGCTTTTGATATTTCCTTACAACTATTACGCATTGTTCATTCCAACGATTTACTTCTGGCCGACATATCAACAATTGTGTGTTATTATTTGACATGTGAATAATGTTGCATTGAATATGATATTCCATTCTCCCTAATGGGATGCTCTGAGAGTCCGAGTAGCAAGCAACAGAAGATTACAGTAAAAACGTGACTTTTTCTTTGTGATAATGCGTAGAAGCAATTGTGTGAAAAAGGATTGTTTTGGTTTCCCAATTCAGTAATATCCAACGATATAACTTCACAAATTCCAACAGGTCTGCGCATCTACCCAATTCAAGGGAAAAAAGCTTTAAGGTAAATATCTGATGAATATGGGCCATTCTGGGTTTAAATATTTAAACCCCAAATTCTAAGTATCATACTTACTACTGGTTGAGCCATGAGGCCTTTGTACAAACCCCACAGTTTTGAAGCATTAGTAAGCAACATTTACAACTGTCATTGGCTAATGCTGATAGCTTTTATGTTATTTGCAATTTATTTAGATTTATATTAAGCAGATGGTACTAGTGTCAAGCAGTTAATTAAAACCATATCATTTCCACACTAACCAGTTTTCCACTTGTAGGTTGGTACCAGTTTGTCAAACTATGCCGATTTTATGCAAGGACAAAACATACATAATGATTTTTTGTTTTTTCAAAATTGATTCTAATGATTATTAAAAAAAATCTAAAGAGATATTTTATACTTTTTTTTTATTTATTTTTTTTGAAAAGTTGAGCCTTCCCACTTTGCAGATGATTTAAAGACAACATTTCAACCCAGTGAGACAAGACAGAAAATATGAGCACAGCGCAAGAATAAATGTGATGGTTTTTCAAAATAATTTGTGTTGGTTGTCACTATGGTGATTTTTCTGATCCTGTATGATGCAAATGTGTATGAAAGAGTATTGATTGAGAAAGGCGTTTGAAATAGGATTTTTACGGTTAAATTTGATTCAGATAACTACTGGTAGCAGATTGCCCATTAATGTAAAGGAATGAGGGCATGTTGAAAAGCCCGCTTTTATTGATTAGATTTCAACAAAGGAGTCTGATTGGCTGGCCCCAAAGAACAGCTGTTGCCCGTTTATGCCCGGCTGTCATGTATCCTTTACACAGTTACCTGTCCAATAGTCATGAATGTTTTGGATTTTAAATCAAATAAAAGCTTCTGTTTGATGATGAATGTCATTATTATTTCATAGGTAATGCACTATTTCTCCTTGGTGTATACCATTATATTGTTTTCAGACCTTTCTATTGTATCAATATGTGATATATGCTTCATGCTGATTGTTATGATCCCATAGATAGGATATTGTTGGGAGAGAAGGGTGCATAAACTAGTGTTGTCAGCAAATAGTTTTCCCTTCTTAGCCATATTTGACCAAACCTTGGCTTGCATTTACCTGACATCTGGCTGTCAGATTGATTTATTTCATCATTTACGAAAAAACAACATTGGATCAAAAATGGCCAAAATGTGAATATGTTAGGTGTGTTTCCTTTCATTCTTGTTTTTTTCTTCCTTTACGTTTCCGGCATAGTTGTGTTTTTATGGTCTGGTTGATATCTGAAAAAATTCAAATATTGTGGTCAGGGTTTCTTATGTAAATAACAATCTGTTTCACCTGTTGCATTCAAATTTCTGTGACTGAATTCTTTCTACATCCTGTATATCTTGCACCTGCAACAATGTGACATGTTTCTTCTTAATATAGAAATGTTTGAAAAAAATGTCATGATGTGCAAAGACTTAAAATTTGAAAGTTATTTTTAAGTCATGAAGGAGTAATGTTCAACTCATCTCTTGCTCAGAATAATTTGCAGTTAAAAAAACAATCTTATAAAGTGAGAATTGCACTATGGTTACTTCATGCCAATTAATGTTACTGACAAAAGGAGACTTTGTCTGAGTTATAAATTAGAAACTTTTTTGTCACAAGGACTTGATTTAGTATTTGCTATAAGGACAATAAAGTCTGCCAAATTGAAAGATCTCAAATTGAAAGAATTTGCAACAAAAGTCACACAAATTGGTTATATATCACAATTGAATGTTTTTTTTTTAATCTTTTTTTAACGTTTTCATAAAAGATTATATCAACACATCTTTGTCTCATATTTTCTCAATTGTATCTTCTTGGTAATCTCCAGCTTGTGTAGGGGATTGCCGAGTGGATACGATTGCAAACGGACATGCCCTTGGTCAATTGCCTACTTTCAAAATGGCTCCCCATTACCTCCAAGCTTATTTTAAGAAATGGCTGAGGTGTTCCGAATGTGCTTAAGGGTTACCATTATCTGCACATAGGAATTGGTTAATCCTTTCATTCAGGTGCACTCAGTTTGATAGTATTTACAGAAGGCACCTTAAGAAACCACTGTAACAAAAGGATACTTTGCTCCCTAGTCCTAATGAAGAATTCATCCATTTTGTCATCTACTAAATTTCTCAAAGATTGTAATATCATCTTTTGCAAATATGTCCCAAAATTCAGTAAAAGGGAATGAGTTAATGAATCCCATAATCAATAGTGATTAGGCAGCTGAGTGGTTTCCACAGGACTGGAACCAATCTGAACTGGGACAAAGCATCCTTTACGAGTTCCCTCCAATCTGGTTGCCATGGAGATGTAACAGCTGCATCCAAATGGTCTGTGGTTGCAGTTTGCAAGGAGGCTAAAATGCCATGAAACAACTACTTCCAAGCCCAAGCCACTTTCTGCTTGTAGCCCATTTACCAAATTTAAAAAAAAATCAAAATGGGGTAATGCTAGAAAATCAGAATGCAAACCCTTACCACATTGCTTTTAGTGCAATACAGGGGAGGTAATCATATTAGGTCATAAGGTCTTTGTACATATATTTGGGCAAAGAATTAGAGCTTTTATGTCAAATTTCACAGCCACAGTTTAAACAAGATGTTGAAGAGTTGGTCTTGAGCAAATACTTGATACACACTTTGATTTCATCATTCAATAGGTCGGGAAAAGGGCAGTTTTGAAGTCTCTAGTAGACAGTCTTTTAAAGATTCCCACTGAATCATATTTTTCTTTTTTTAATTATCTTGTGAGAACAATTTATTGACTGCCCATGATACAGGGTCTTAAAAGAAATGAAGCAGGAATTATTAGGCCATTGAAATACAATCTTTTACTCACCATTTCCCCAAGTTTTAGGGTTCAAGACTTATTGTCAGGTTGATTATACCTACTGTTATTTCAGATTTTTGTACTGGTTGCACACCTTCATAATTTTTGTCATTGTTTGTTATATGAATGGAAAGCCAGATCCAGGTCAAAAAGGAGTAAGACTAGTTGAGATTTAGAAATCATTGGTATGTTTAAGGTTTGTGCTTGATATCATATAAATTGTTGACAATGCCTTTAAACCCTTTGAGGATGAAATGATATTTATGTATGGGTCAAGAAGGATCACATGATGGAAGTGTAAATTTGTTTATACTGTGTTACACAATGTTGCATGGGTTTGAGAGCAGGTGTGTAAAACCTATTGTTATCAGACCCAGGGGTTTAGGTGTACCTTTCATTGGTTGTCGTTCAGGGATGGATACAAAATATCACGCTTGTGTGTAAGGATCTGTTGGAAAACTATTCAACTTTTGAAGAATCTTAAGAGTTTGTCAATTTCTAGGTAACCTTTTCCATTATGAGGGTTTGAGTGACAGGTTCAATTAGAAAGCAAATCCAGTGTTCGTTTTATAGTCATGGGTACTGCAATGCAATAACATCTGAGAGTTGAGTGCAATACTAAAGCTAATCAGGGCCATTCATAGCCTAGTGGTTTAAGTACAAACGTTGGAATCACATGACCCCTCTCTGTGTTGGTTCATATCCTGGTGACAGCATTGGGATTTTCATGAGAGGCAGTCTCCCGACTGACTTACGCAGTGCAGATTGTTCTATCCAGCTTGACCAGCCGTTACTGGCGGTTGAGCATAGGGTTTTCATCATTTAGAGTTGGGTGTTGTAAGATATCTGAGATTTTGTTGATGCAATTTAAATATATATATAAATACATATAAATAAACTAAAGCAAATCCTCCGTAAAAGTAAAGAACTTGCTATATATAGTCCTGCATTCAACCTTCAAACTGTGAGGTCAATAATTTATGACCTGTCAATAATTTTGGTGTCCATTTCCCAGTGGTCAATAATAGGCCCTAATGACCATCATCTATTTCAACTTTTGCTGTTTGGACATAACCCTTTGTTCTTAGAAGGTTTGCAAGGTATCTAGGGCCACATGCAAATACTTTACCATCTTTCTCTGTACAATACCTCAACTTACTGCAAAATACATTAAATTTCTAACCATTGTGTAAAAAGGATTAATTGCTTTCATTAATTTTTCACCCATCGTTCACAATGGTTTTTACCCAATAAATATTGTATCAATAAGAGTGTAATTCTTGCATGATTTTTGTTTGTTTTCTAGTCAGATATTGTTTTCAATTTGGATAAGTCACAAATTCATATAGTGTTGCATCACACCATAGAATATATTCAAAATGTCCTTTTTTCCAGGGAATACTCCTTTTTTGTTGTAACACTCTACTTCCAAATTCTATCATAAATTATCGACATTGTTTTCACAAAATGTCATATAAAAACTGAGAGTGAATTTTATGTTTTGTAATCTTATCATCGTAATCTGGTTCTGTTTTGGATCAATCACATTAACCAATATGTGGGAGCTGGGTTATCCTTGACTCGAAATGTCTGATGCAAAGCTGTCTGATCAAGGGAAATAACTAAACATTTTAGAGCTGAGCTTCATTAGCTCTGTCAGTACCAGGGGTCCTAAAGTTTAAACCTTAGAATGCTGGGTAATTTTCTGAAAATAAATTTTTGTGTTGTCTGCTTTCAAAAAATCACAAATATCTGCTTAATTTTGCTGAGGAAAGATACTCAGAGTATCAAACAAATTAGATCACAGGCCAGTCTCCAATTTCCCTTGTGGCTGGCCTGGACCTAACATGTCTGCATAAGTATGAAGTCGGTTCCAGCACTATAAGGGTTAAGCGCAGATTCAGGCAACATTACTTTCAGATCAAATAAAGTCAATAAGCTTTTAGACAGAATATAAATTCAATATGCTCTCAGACATAAATTAAAGTCAATGCAACATGGTTTGTGTCTTACCACTGTTCAATAATGTTCATGTTTGGCAAGCAGTCAGCAGTATTGGTGAAGCCTCTGTGGCCTAGTGGTTAGAGTACAGAACTTGAAGTCACATGGCCCCTCTCCTGATAGGTTCAAATCCTGGTGATGGCATCTGGATTGTCATGAGATGTAGTCTCAAGACTTTAAGATTGCCAATGGTTCTATGCAGCTTGACCAACCCTTGAGGTCTTCCTCCATCATTTAGAGTTAGGCATCGCATCATAACTGAAATAATGTTGACACATTGCAAAACCCATATACATAAACAGCAATACTGGTGAGGAAATACCAGAAGTGGTTTTTCATGCCACAGAGTTGTTACTAAAATATTATTGAAACAGGTAATTTAAGGCCCATTAAAGGAGATTAATGCTATATCAAACTATATTATTTGGTAAACTTTTGGACAGATTCAAATAGCTATCAACAAAAAAAACCATCAGCACAACTAAAACGTGAAAGTAAACCAGAAATAACCCAGATAAGCAAATTTTATAATTCAGATCTCCTGACAGTTTATACACACATTTTTGAACTGACCAATCAAAATTCCTTATTTTGAATATGTAAACAAACATGTTGTTGATAAACATGATTGAACTGGAGACAACTATATTTTAAGCACAAAATAACTTATTTTAAATGAGTCTATTAAATACGGTCTCAATGCATTCCTAAACTTATTCTCATGACTTTTATGAGCATAATAAAAGAACTCCCTATTTTTTTCTGTAATTTATTTGTTCTCCTCTCCTTTGATGTGCCTTTAAACCCAACCCAACAGATTACCATATAAAAAAAAACAATGGCTGCATACCTATATATAAATTGGCCATGGGCTACAAATAAAAATTTGTGTCAACATTGATGAATGTTTAATTTCGTAGGATTTCATTTCAGTTTGCAATGATCATTATTTAAGTTTGAAGCTTTTTCATGACCTTTGTGTTATATAATAAACCATTATGTTTGCCAATTTGCATAGCCTGGGTAATTACTTTCTTTAAAATCATACTAGCACTCAGAATAGATTAACTTTGGCAGATTTCTGATTCTCATATTTGAAAAAGAAAAATATAGCTGTTACTTATCCTCACTAAGTGGAATCTATTGTTTTGCCACAGATGTTGCTTTTTTTGTTTTTGCTACAGAATGATTTGATAAGTGATGTACTATTTATTGAGTAATGGGGGAATTATTAGAAATGTTTCTAAACTTCTTATCTTTTTCCCCCTTCAATGATTTAGACAGTTTTCAGCATAACTACAATTAATTTATCACAATCAGTTGCAAGAAAATTTTATAACATGATACTTCTTCTTTCATATTTTCCATAATACATGAATCTTAATTCACGAAATTACATAAATTATGTTTCATTTTTCCATTATTGAGTTATTTAAGTTAGTAACTGCTGTTGAAAAAAGGAGGCATCAAATTTAGTGCATTCTAACAAATTAAAATCCCATTAGATCGGTGTATAAGATTATAAGTATATAATGCATTTGCTTAATGATTCATATTAAACTTGATAAACACCTTTCAACAGTATCTTTATTAAGTTTTTGAAGTCAGTTGTTGAAAGAAAGGGGCATGAGAAATAGCACATTACATCAAAAGAAGCTTGCCTACAATTTTCACCTTTTGTGACAGTAACACCTTCCTGATCCATTTCACACTAATTGTAATCAGAGGTGAAAATTAGAAATACTTACTCAGATATGGATGTGATAACCTTGATCTATTGTCTGATACTAGCATATGATTATTACCTTTAATTGATCTGCCTTTGATCTCTAATTGATTGGAACCCATGGATTCAATTAATCCAATCAATAACACCTAAGATGAATTCTACTTTTTACCTTGAATTGGATTGTTTGGTCAAGGTGTTAATTGGTTATTACTATTTTTGTCCATTTTATAATTGTGAATAATTGTGTAAAATGACAATGTATGCAGCCATGTGTTTCCTTTATGCAAAGTGCTGCAAACAAATCTCCATATATATATATATATATAAAATGCCTGGGTTTTTGTGCTTACTTGAAGATAAGATTTTGTGACAATTGTATTTAATATATATTGAAAGTGTTTTCCTACAATAGTGCTATTTTGGAATACCATTTTTCACCATGATTTATGATTTTGAGCTAGAACTGATTAGTCTAGGTGGAGGTAAATAACATTGTTACATTTCTTTAGTTGATATCTAGAATATGTTGTTACATTACTTTAGATGATATCTAGAATATGTGTGTTTTTCATCTTTGATCATATAAATTTATGCCTACAGAAAAAGAGAATTGTTTAAACTGTACATCAAACTCAGGGAATGCCTTGTATTCGAGGTAATTTTTATTGAGGTAACTCTTTACCACCTGCGGACAGCTTTTTTTTGCTTGAAGCAGACGACTAAAGAAAGGATTTGTAAACATGTCTAATAACCTTCCAGTTCTGCTGTTTTGATATGTGAATAGATCAAAAAAGCACTGAAGCAAAAGGAGAAATTGTTTGTGACAAATAATTTTTTCTTCTGCCACAATGCTTTTTGAAATCTCTGCTGCAAGACATGAAATAGGTGATAATGTGTTAAAAACATACTAAAGAAAGCATAAAACAGATTGAACAGACATATTTTCTACTTCACCATGTCTATTCCTATGTTTTCAACTAGAATGTGGGGCAATTCATCAATACAACCAAAAGACTATTCACATACATCTATTTGTCATGATAAATTTACATACCAGATATGAATTACATTCTATATCATAAAGAAAAATGCCCATACAGCCAGGGTGATGATAATCTCCCTTGGTTTTAATGCTGGGTTATACAAGTTGTTTCCCTTATCTTTCTGTTGTACTTGATCTTTCCTTTTATCAAAATGACATATTTTTGACAATGTTTTTCAAAGACTTTGGGTTAGCATATGACTAAACTGATCATTTTGAGCATTAAAATATGCTTCTGAAAACTGAAGGAAAATAGCACACTAATTCTATGTTTGAAAATTTCAGGATGTTTTGTGGATACCCCATCACCCATAGATTCTCCAACCTTCGAAATGTGGTAAGTTTCATAGCTTGTGTCTCTATGGTATTTTTCTTTCATATCCTGCATACTTGATTCTACTGAATATCACCAGCAACTTTTTGGTTCTGGTGGTATAAAATGAATCATTCTTTATAACAGTGTTACATGTAAAACAATGCAGAGAAATCACAGTTGACAGTGTAGCATATTCCAAACAGTGGGTCTTCCTTTGCTATTTCTATGCCAAATGTAAGATTTAATGCTGTTTAAAAGTATGGGTAATCATATACCACCGGAATCAATAAGTTGATGGTCATTGTGGGATTCACAATGTGATCATTGGCAAACGAAGGTGAAACCTGCTAGAATACCTTAGCATGACCATCTTGTTCAGACATTAAATCATAAGTATTGGTCACATGATTTTCCTGTCTGTATTATATATCAAGAAACTGTTGTCATCTGTTCATTCTCAGAACTTTTCAGACATTTATACTGTTTTTACTGTTTAAGTATATTTTAACAGAGGATGAGCATATTGACTGAACATAACTAGAATGTTGATTGTGGTAATGCATAACATTAGACAAGTCCAGTGCTTCCCTTGACAAAATTCATTTTGGAAATTATTTTTTGTCATTTGGTAATGATTTTGATGGCTTACTATTTTATTGCTACATATAAACAGGTGATGTAATGTTGATGCAATTTGTCAGATCCCATCTTATCTGTGTTTTATCTGGAATTCCCTACAGCTAAAAGCCAGAGGTCCCCTAAACTGAATCAGTCCCCCCTGATTTCAATCTATTGCCTTTTTTTCTTAACCTATAACTTCATTGATTTCCTCGCACTTCATCTCTACAAACTTAGTACAGAGGTGGAAACACAACATTGTTTCGAGCTCTTTGTGTCTTTTAGAGACTTCACCCATTTCCTTAAGTGTGCTTTTGAAAACACTATCTTGTTGTCTTTTGTTTGATGTGCAGTCTTGTTTTCATATATCACAATAAAAAAAAACATTTCTTTGATCAGATTTAATAACTAGTCCTAATTGAATGGAATTGCTGATGGTACAAGGTACAAGGGCAAAATTAGAAAGGTTGAAAAAGAGAATGTTAAAAAGAATTTTACAGAAGGAAATAGTAAGACAGGAGGTCTTTAGAAAACATTTTTCAACGTGAGAACTCAGAATTTTAAAAAGCTGGCATTTGCCACAACATTTCACCATGACATAGAAACCCCAAGCTAGAAACAAAGCAGTTCACCTGTAATACTAATAATTTTGCATTTTTTATTTTTTTCGCAAATTTGATAGCTTAAAATTTGGTTTTGAATCTACCACTTACAACAATCGTTGCAAACTTCTTTAATGTAGGCTGTCAAAGATTTCAATAATAAATTTAAATGTAAACTTGACATGAGCTGTCAGTTTGTAAAATTAATGCCTCCCATGTCTCACTAATTTGCACTGGGCTCCAGGACCTCTGTGGCAACTCATAGTAACATGGCCTTGTGGGCAAGATGAAGATGGTCTTCAAACCTTTCAAGAAATGATAAAGATCTTAATATTTTATTTCTATGTATTAGAATATATTTTCTTCATTTCCACCTCCTTTTTTTTTTATATGCATTACCTGGTCTTTTAAAAAAAATGTTAAGGAAAACTTGTAATCGATATCCCAAAGGTACACAGACATGTATTTTTAAAATTTTTAGAAGAAAGGGTGAATGGTCACTAAAACATTCAAGTGTCAAAGAATATAAATTGAAATTGAATTTTCCTTTTGTTTCACTTGACAGTTTATAAATTTACAGTCCTTTTCGACAAAGAGAAATTGCCCAACTCAGACATACAACCTGCCTGGTCCACAAAAATGAGCTTTTGAGAGAATTAAATGTACTTAAAATTTGTCAGTCAAGTCATTTTAACATTTTATGTTTTATGCGCTATTTGTTGGGGTACTTAGATGGAGCTCTATCCTTCAAAAAATTGACATGTGATTCATTTTCATCTCAACTCAGCAAATGTTAAGGGCATGGTTAAGATTTGAGAGGACATTGCTAGTCTCACAAAAAGAATACTTAGCAATTTTTTCTTTGCTGATTAAGAATTGGATGGTTCTTAAGCAAACCATGTACATTGTATATGTAAGTCCAGATTGTATCACCAACTGAAGGTGATAAAGTGGAATGGGGGATTATTGTCACAAGCACATTGGAGCTGGAACCCATTATTGTGGCAAGTGGTTTCTCTAATATGCAAATCTGGGATGGAATTATGTTTCCAGAACCTCTTCAGTAGAAAGATCTATGACAATCCTTGCCATATTCCAATGATTTAATGTTTCGACCAGCAGATCACTTATGAAATTGCTATGTCTATAGTATAAAATGCTCATCATGAGCACATTTTGTTTATGTCATGCTGACTTGAATGATGATCATTCAATGAATGAACTTATAGATATTTTGACATTTATGATGGGGACCCTCCTGGGCAGAGAAAGTCTTTAATTTGATATGGTCCTGATGGTGCTTAGATGTCAACAACAGATAATTGGGGGAATAAGATAAGACATTAGATTGGTATTGATCATAACCTGATGACTCTTTTGGCACACTTTTTCAATAAAACATCTTCGGTGAACTTCAATCCTACAAATTTCAGTTTTGAGTCTGAAAGCTTTTTAAGTTGTCTCATTATAGAAAGAAATGCAAATTGCTGCTGTCACAAGCAAAATGTACTTGCATGATTTTGTTTGATGATTCTAGTTCTACTTAATGTATAAATGATATGATCTGAGCCAAAAGAAAAGATAGCCTTAGTGATTGCCGACAAAACTAGGACTTGTCTGTAAAATCTGTTTTTGAACATTGTGTTTGGGAGAATCAAAGTATGACATCTTAGAAAAGCCCATAGGTTGTAGATTTTCTTTCAATTTTCGCATACTTTACCTTCAACATGTCTTATTTTTTCATTTGTTCATAATGATTCACATCAGCAGTTGCTGATACTTTTTAAACCATGTACAAACTTTCAAATTGGTTAAAAGGTTATGTCACAAGTGTGATAAGATGTACAAATGGTGTTATTTAAGTGATATTATTATAAGGGAATCCAAAATCAGCTAATCTGTTCAAAAGTCTGATCCAAATGGGCTTATGGACTGTTATTTCTGTATGATGCAACCTATTGGTTACAAATCAGGTATTAATCCATGATCTATTCCCTCATGATGGATCAAATCAAAAGTTGCAAAATATAGCTTTATGATATTTGGTAGAAATTATTGAAGTAAGGCAAATTGCTCCCTTTGAAGGACTTCCTGTTGTTTCGCATTGAACCTGCGGTATATTCTTTATTTGCACAAGTTTGATTTTGAGAAGCATTGTCTGCCACTAAGCTATAGAAAGAGTTTCAAAGGGTAGCAAAAGATTGTTGCTAGTCTCATTTGCATTGTTTCCATGCTCACGATGTTACACCTAAATATAAAACGTTCATTTCTAAGTGGTATTCCATTAATAATTGACAATATGGCATAGGACATGCCTCAAGTAGAATTTTGTGGGCATCATATTTGGCTTAATTAATAAATAGTAATAGAACAGGTTGTTGTATGAAGATATCAATTCCATCAGAAACAAAGATCACAATCTTTACTTGTTGAGGTTTCAAAAAAATATTGACACAGGAATGATGTCAGTTTGCTATCTATTGCAACAATTGTTTTGTCGAAGATCTTTGTCTGTGTGTTGAGGGAAAAAGCACAAGCATCTAGAATAAATAAACAAACATTTGCTTGTTTGGTGCCCCCAATTGTTTACTTTTAGATCTTGTCTTATATGTTTGTGGAATCAAGCTTTATTTTTATCTACTAATTTAATTAAAATCTTGAAAAAGTAAACAAACTTTTAATTGAAATGTTTGTTGTTCAAGAAGATAGGGATCAATTGCTCTTATATCAGCTCTTTGTGTATTTTAATTTGGGGTTATTTACTTGTTCAATAGACAAACTGTCTCTCATCTTTTGTTTTTTCAATGTTAAGGTGAAAATCTTTAGAGAACAAAACATTTATGCATTCATAGTCTTTATGTTTAACATAGTTGATTTCCAAATTTTCTTTAAAGCTATGGCTTACCAATTCAAGCATCAATATCTGATTATCAAACTATTTACCAAACAATTCTTGGATTGTGCTGCTGGTGATTGCTTATAAGGGAATTAATTAACCTCTAATCTCTCAAAACCTTAAAATTTCTGCTTCAAAAGGAATATCTTCTGAGTAGTGTGCAATTTTCCATATATCTAATGATGAAGAACCTGATGGTAAGAAACGACAATTCATCACCATTGCCTCCTTACCACTCTGTGACATTTTTAAAAATTTTGAAGCAAAAAAATGTTTTCAATAAGATTGTTATGTTCGATTTGGCTGCATAGTTTTATCAATGGTGGGACACATATATGAAAATAGAAAATGATGCTTCATCACAGGATGCCATTATGTTATTGAAATATTGGATCATGAACAAAATATTGTTATGTCAGAAATAACTTTGTTTTTAAAGAGTTCTTGAAATAGTGCCATGTCATTTGATTAGCCTACAGCAATTTACCGGAAGGAAGCAATTCACAGCCTCTAGCTGTGCCCATTTGTTTGTTTAATGACTTACTTGAGACCCTAGGTAAATCGAAGGTGTTGCTAATGAACTCCAGCATCAGACAAGTTGCCCAAGAATATTAAGAAATCTTTGTAACAGATTCTTCAAGTCCTTCAAATAGAGTCTTGTAGGACATGTATGAGTATTTTAGGAGAATATTTTTCAAGTTTTCTGTAAAAATGAATATCTTCTTGTCAAGACAAGGCTAATCATATGAATGGGTAGAAACAAAAAAAGGCTAAAAGTCTCGAGTTAACCTATGCATATACTAATTTTGCCAAGGCTTTTGCCTTTTTTCATACAGTCTCGAGTTAACCTATGCATATACTAATTTTGCCATGGCTATTGCCTTTTTTCATACAGTCTCGAGTTAACCTATGCATATACTAATTTTGCCATGGCTATTGCCTTTTTTCATACAGTCTCGAGTTAACCTATGCATATACTAATTTTGCCATGGCTATTGCCTTTTTTCATACAGTCTCGAGTTAACCTATGCATATACTAATTTTGCTAAGGCTATTGCCTTTTTTCATACAGTCTCTAGTTAACCTATGCATATACTAATTTTGCTAGGGCTATTGCCTTTTTTCATACAATTTCATCAGATCAATTGGTGCCCTGGGTAAGGTTGGATAACCAACCATCTAATGGTATTTCATTTATGGCCTCTCATTTATGATACCATGTTTCCCAGTAGTAATAGATTTATGGTCTATTTGACAGACTTTATTACAGCATAATGCAATTAGGGTCAATGTCTGCAAGCCTTAATTGAATTTATGCTTCTTCATTCGTTGCTGATAATAAGATTCTTGAATGCATTGTCAAGGACAAATATTGAAACTACATTTAGATAATACCAATAGTAACAACACATCTGTTCAGACCTATTAGTGAAATTGTAGACGTTTTTTGCTTCTTATGCACTAAGGTGTAGGTAAAGTCAACCAAAAAAAATGTTAAAGTAAAAAGTAGACTTTACTCTAAACCAAGTCTATTTTCTTTTTGGGAATGCATGATACTGTCAGCTTCATGTGACATTTGACCCTCTTTAACCTTGCAGCATTTTCTTTATGTTTTGGTTGACCTTTCATATGGTAAATTAAACCCTTACTCCAGAACTTAAAACATTGCTGTTTTGGACTGACTAAAGCCTCAATGATGATTGCCATACTAAAGCATCAGAAGTTTGGATGGCTACCCCATACATGAAGACAAATTTCTTTTAGCAATCTTACAAGAAAAATATTGACACATGCCCTTCAGATAATGAAAATGTTGACAACTTGGCCTGCAGATACTAATCAGCCTTGCAAAAAATTTCAAACCATCCTTTAGTTTTAGTTGCTTATCCGGCTGATCTGATCTGATTCTAATCAGACTTGTCACATACACCCTGGAACTATCAATTGAGACATCAGAGGGACAAAAAATGTAAAAAGAGCAGGTCACATATCATCTTAACACTTCTTTCCCTTGCCTGTTATCTCTGAAATGATTGGATAAAAATCTTGTTATTCAAATTGCAATTAATTAACTCTTGTAGAGATTATGTCCCTTGGTGTGGGTGCTTTATGGTACCATGTCTTCATTTGTTCTTGTCATGACAATTGGTCATGTGACATATCAGTCCTTAGTTAGCCTAGAGTAAGATTATTATTTTGCGAACCATGCCTTAATATTGGTATTTTAGATATGGCCAAGATTTTTTTTATTTCTTAGTCAAAGATCATCTTTGTCAACAGAATAATATTGTACTTTTTTATAATATCATTATGCTGTTTTATTAATTATTACAAATGGTTTTTTTTAGGAATTGTACTCACAAACAGCCAAAATACCATTTATTATGGATTCTTCATTTGAACATATTGAGATTTGTTTGGGAAACTAAGGACATTCGCTAAATGGTCTTATGATATTTATGCTACAGTCTAAAAACATTAATTGTTTATACCATGGAACTTGTATATCGGAATGAAGGAGTTAAGTAGAAGCTGAAAAGAGCTAACAAAGGGAGCAAAGACCATCTTTTACATATTTAACTTGACCATACTTTCTCAATTTTGTGTTTATTGGGTGTCACTCCGGGGCTGTTCCCCGTTGTCCTGCTGGGACCTGCAATCCCCTTATTGGACTGGTTATCACCATGCTGGGCCCACTCTGTGGCTGGTCATGCTCTGTCCACAAGACAACACTTGTATGCCAATCAGATTAACCCCATTGATAAGCTAATTTTCTCTGCAAATACTGATTAAATTGAGAGATGAATGGATGACCAAGTATTAAGTGGGTGCAAAGTCTGTAGATACAAAAGGAATTAATGCAAAAACCTTTAAAACCATTCTGACAAAAGGTGTTTTGGGTTATTCATTTCCCAATGAAGGACCATGGAGACATACAAAAAGGTTATATAGAACTTGCCTTAAAAGAAAAAGTATGTGAACCCATGATTGTTCAGTGAAAAACAATATTACATGTGTCATAGCTATAGCGCACACTATAGTCTTGCATTGAACCCATCGGGTGTAAGACAATTCCCCACTAGGACAATTACCCACAGGACAATTCCCAACTAGGATGATTGCCCACTGGGACAATTACCCACTATTTGATAAAAAACATATATTCAAATAATTTTTCCTTATTTATAACCTAGATTTTGCGTAATTTACGTTATCTGTAATAATTAACAACGAAAATAAGAGTGGAAAATTATCAAAATAGATATTTGAAGCATTATGCCTTTTTTGTCTGCAAAAATATATACTGGTAAAAGAATTGTACAGAATGTATGTAACAATTTATTATCAGTAGTATTGCAAAAGTCAAGTTAATATCAATGACCAATTAATTGGACTGTTGATTCAAAATTTTAACGTAATATGAAATACTTTACTTTGTAAATATTAAAAATTCTAATTAAAAGACTCTTTGTGAATTCTTATGATATTGATTTTTAAATGCTTACATATTTCAAAGACCTAATAAACACAGATAAGCAACTCTGCAAAATACCGTTCTTTCTCGCGTTGACATCTCGTTCGCGAGATTTTGCCTTCCTGTAAATACAGACGCTTTATTTTGTTAATCAAAGCGTCTGGCGTCGCTGATAAGCTATGGTAGCCCTTTTATTGACCCTCCCGACCCCAAAAACCAATAAACAGATGGCCACCACCTGCGGGGCCCTGCTGTGATAATTACCGGGGATTATAACTTATTGTAATATTGCACTGTGTCAAACTGAAATGTCTAGCTGAATTTTATGACGGAGGAAAATTTCAGCAGCAAAATTTACTGTTAAAATATTAGCTTAAATCTATACTTTTGTGGAATGGGTCTCTAAATGGGAATTATCTTTTTTTGCGGCATATCATGTACAATATTCTATGAATTAATAATTCGTAATGGGGAACATTCTATTTTCTTTGAAAAATGTACTCAATACCATCATCATCACCATCTGCATCATCATCATCATCATCATCATCAACAATGTTAGAATTATAATATCAAACAACAACTAGCTATATACTTCTGCGCACAAATATGCACCCGAGTCTGCTTTTTATCTCTTGATTTGCAGCATGTTGATGTCATACACTTCCAGCACACACAAACATGCTGTCATTAGCCGCAAATTTTACACTTTTTTGCATGGCAATTATTTCCAGCTGAACCAAACAGAACATATCGTTACATCTTCCACGTATACAGTTTATATACAATAAGAGAGTACTAAGAATAAATTCAAATTAAAAAAAAAGAAGACCAGTTAAGAGAATTAAAATGCCTCTTAACATCACAAACATATGAAAAAAAGTTCTTGATCTTCCCTTGTTCGATAAAAATATGTGTAATGAATCAAAGTTTGTCTAAATCAACCCATATTTTGTTTTTGTTTCCTAGGAGTTAGACAAAAACTATTGCTCTACTACTAAAACATGCAACCATATGATTTCAAAAAACCAAGACCAGATAGAGAATTTAAATGCCTCTCAACATCACAAAAATGTATAAAAGTCCTTGATCTTCAATTGGTCGATAAAAACATGTGTAATGAATCAAAGTTTGTCTAAATCAACCCATATTTTGTTTTTGTTTCCGAGGAGTTAGACAAAAACTATTGCTCTACTACTAAAACATGCAACCATATGATTTCAAAAAACCAAGACCAGATAAGAGAATTTAAATGCCTCTCAACATCACAAAACTGTATAAAAGTCCTTGATCTTCAATTGGTCGATAAAAATATGTGTAATGAATCAAAGTTTGTCTAAATCAACCCATATTTTGTTTTTGTTTTCGAGGAGTTAGACAAAAACTATTGCTCTACTACTAAAACATGCAACCATATGCTTTCAAAAACCCAAGACCAGATAAGAGAATTTAAATGCCTCTCAACATCACAAAATGTATAAAAGTCCTTGATCTTCAATTGGTCGATAAAAATATGTGTAATGAATCAAAGTTTGTCTAAATCAACCCATATTTTGTTTTTGTTTTCGAGGAGTTAGACAAAAACTATTGCTCTACTACTAAAACATGCAACCATATGCTTTCAAAAACCCTAGACCAGATAAGAGAATTTAAATGCCTCTCAACATCACAAAAATGTATAAAAGTCATTGATCTTCAATTGGTCGATAAAACTATGTGTAATGAATCAAAGTTTGTCTAAATCAACCCATATTTTGTTTTTGTTTCCGAGGAGTTATACAAATACTCTACCATCCCATCCGATTCCAGCACTTTCGGTTCTATTGATGATACACATTTTAAAACACGTGTTTCACCAGTGGTAAAAGGAAATCAATTGTCTCATATGCAATTATTAATAAAAACAACACACTAATAAAGGAATGTTAAAACTATCGAAAAATTAATAAAATAAACGTTAGTTTTCACACTTTATTCAACCTTCGTTTACATCGTCTAGCTGGCAGACACACTTCAGTGCCGACGAGATTAGGAAGTCTCGCATAGTCTCCCGAAATCTCATCCTCCACGAGATGATAAGGGAGTTCGGTCTTTACCTATGGGGAGTTGCTTATCTGTGTTTATTAGGTCTTTGCATATTTTAAGTAAATGGCATGTGGGGTCTTACGGGATAAAATATAAGGAAGCATAGGGATGATAAAACAATTTTACAAGAATAAGAATTTAAAAATTAAGGTGTGAAAATCCAACACTGAAAAACATGTACATTATTGATATATCAAATATTAATTAAAGACCTCGTTAGCAAGGTGTAGCTAAAGGATGATTAAAGGTGTGGAGCAAAGCAATCGTTTATTCAATCCAAATCTAAAATTAAAAAGCTTTCCAAAATATCAATTAATCAATAAATCTGTTTTCAATTGCATAAATCAATAAATGGGTTGTTATTGATAGGATAAGTTAATTGCAATTCATTCTTTTCTATATTTACATTATGCACAAATAATATGCTTAAATCCATATGATCACTGATTTTTGATTAGTTTTAATTTATTGCCTCAATAGTAAAGAGTCATAAACATATCAAAAGATATATTTCATTGCTATTATTTATTAAAAGTGGGGAATTGTCCTCATTCTCATTACAAAAAGATTAGTGAATGGACATATCTTTTGACCTTTGTTCAACCATGTGTTATTTGTTTGGCTATTGTAATATGAATATATTTTCATTTGTAAATTGAAGATAATGGTTTGAAAATATATTTTAATACTTTATTTCAGATTCTTGAATTAAAATGTTTTATGATGATTTCATTTTACCAGTGGGGAATTGTCCTATTTTACACAAATGTGGGGTATTTTCCGGTGGGTAATTGTCCAGTGGGTAATTGTCCTGTGGGTTATTGTCCTAGTGGGGAATTGTCTGTACCCCGAACCCATCCACTATTAGTTTACTCAAGTCCCTTTTTTGGTATTTTTTTCTTGAGGGCATGAGGGTGTGTGTCTGTGGAAATCAGCCAATTTTAAGTAACACAGACAGGATGGGGTATAATATTTTAATTTAAAAAAAAAAATGAACATGTTGGAAAATAATTATTATAAACATATTGAATCTATTGAAATTGTAAGGATTGGCCATGTTGTAGACAAGTAAAGTGTTACCAAGATGGTATTGGTCTAGGAAATTACTAAATATACAAACATTTTGCTGATCTATTTGAAGTCAAATAATCATAATGCAGCATGAATAAACAAGAAAGCTCTCATTAATCCTGATGGCCCTAAAATCAGCTTTCCAAATCTGAACGACATTTTCTATCATTTAAATTGCTTAGGAGAAAAATAAGAGAGAGGGTAGAAAACCCATTGAGTAACCCGAGATGGTCTTGAAATTATCATATTACTGAGAACTAGTAGTTATTACAGTTTCTATTTTGATTGTAACTTATGTTTTCATAGACTGTTACAAAGGACAACAAACAACATCAGTACATCTTTTGAGGAAAAGGTTAAATCCTCCCATGAGTGCAAAGAAAACAACCATCATAAGGAAGATGGTGAAGAGCAAATATTACATATCCTAATCCACTTATTTGTCCACTTATTTATCTGTTACTATCACCCTAGTGCCATGTGGCAAATGGACTCCCAATAGATGATGTTGTTTCAGTGATTCGCGGACTGTTTCACAAGTTGTCTTCTGCAAATGTGTGAAATATTGAAGTATAAATACTATTGATAAGAATTAGTGTGCAATATTGATTGGGGATGCGATAACACTTATTTTTTCCTTTTGCAATTTTCATAAGTTTTTGACATTGGACTTCCAATTATATTACTGAAAAGTTGTTAACCCCCTGTTATACACTTGAAAACAAAAAGGCATTGGTAATCAATTTCTTCAGGTGGTTTGTTTCTGAAATCAATATGATGAATGCTTTCACCATTCTTTCATTTTGTCATTTTCATATCATAATGATGTATCCCTTTGTCACAATTAATTTCAAGATTTAAAAGCTTGATTATTGGAGAAGGTTATCCCTTTTCATGCATCATCTTTACAATTTTCTACACGCCGATATGATAACCTAACATTATTGTGGAAAAAGAAGGAATTATGCAAGGCAACAGATCCTTTGGTCAGAAAAGGTTCTAAGAATTTTTATGTCATTTTATTTTTCGCAATAATTTTTTTTAATAGATTTGTTCAGACATGTTAACTCATAATCTACCATTATGTGGAGTTTAGGAATTAGATGTATAAGTACATCATGTGTAATTGCAATTAAATTGAATTTAGCTATCAAAGAATTATATTGATAGCTTTGAGAATTTCTTTTGACCATGCCTCCACATCTTTTCTATTGGCTATTAATTGCATATACTAATCTGGATTATGGATAGTCCAGATTTACCCTTTTACTCATTACATTTGACTCTTGTCTAGACATGGTTAGAATCATTTATCAGACAAGGTTTTTATTCCTAAAAATTAAAGTTAAATTACATTTAACATTTAAATATCTTCATCTTAAAACCTGTCTTTATATTTTGGAACTTTTGTTAGCTTCATTCTGAAATGGTTTTCTGCATAATGCTTGATAATGAGTAAGCTTTGGTAACATTTTGACTGTCTTTTTCTATTTAAAATGACTTGAAAATGCATCATAAAAGTTAAAAACTCTATGCTTTTGTTTTCTCTATTTAAAAAGATAATGAACATCATGATCACTTATGAAACGAATAAAAGCGAGTTAGATCCAACAGAAAGCTGGTTTGAAAAGCATGAAAATGCACATGAAATTTTGTTGCTTGTATTTTGTAATTGGAATATTGTGAACTTGTAATTATCATGATCAAAGACCTGCTTTGGATTGAAACAGTTTCAAAATATTCAATTGATTTTCACATTGTGGAAGCAATCATTACATAATCTTCAACCCAAGCCGGATTTAACAGCCAACTGTTTGAACTATGAATGATGGGAATTTTATTTGAGGTCTGTTATTATTAGGTTTCATTCTGAAGCAGATGTGATATACATTTGGTGATACATTTTGGTATGTTAGGTATTATTTTCAGAACTTTGAGATATTTGTATTTATTCTAAGTAACAGCTGGAGTTACCAGATTTCTGAAAGGTTTAAAAAAAGAGCCTGCCATTTAAACTGGTTTGTCTCTAATTTGTTGTGATGAATGGAATTCAAGTACAAACGAAAACTGATATTGATTGGGCAATATGTGTACACTATCAAATGAGAATGTTAGGAAACATTTGTAGCATCTTGGAGTAAGATTTTAAAGATGAAGATAAAGTGCTGAAAAGTTTTTTTTCTTTCTAACAGTTTATATGCCTTATAACACATAGCAAAATGGCTTTATTCCACCAACATATTTTGCAGGATGGGGGGGAAGAAAAGAGGGGAGAAATAACTGCAAAATAAAATGTTTTTTTTGTCTGCATCAGTTTTTTAATTGACCGTTTTCTTGATAAAAGAACTGAGCTTCCTTTCTTCTGTCAAGATTTCGTTTATTGTTCTTGAGCAAAAAATGTTACTTGTTGGCAGTACACTTTTTATTTCTCTTTCTGTTGTATTTAGCAGCTTGTGACATTGATGTTTTCAGTAACATTGGGTTCACCATTCAAGTGCTCTCTGCCATCTCTTTGACAAGTTCAACCTGGGAAGTTGCAACACTTCTACAAGTTTCATTAAATTCAACCCAAGCTGGGAGTGAGAGGTTACAAACAAGTACACCATTTGATACAGAAATGATTTTCATATATTTTGCATAAATTTCATTTTCTGTTAGATCTCACACCAAGACTAGTATAACTAATAAAAACTATTCTTGAAATGATTGAAACTGTTTATTGCTGCAAATGGTTTTTACATAAGTGTTTCTACAATCACGATTTTTCCTAAATTAAGATATATTAATGTATTTTAAATGGTAAAGGGTAGAGACCAATCAAAAATGTTTGATTTTAGCTCAAAAGGTCTTGGTTTAGAGAAGAGAACCACTTGAAAGTGTTATTTCCATGGCTTGCTAAGTTTTGTATTCTGATAGTTAGAAGCATGACAGTTTGTACAATGTTCAAGAGATGCATTGTGATTGCTTGGGATAGGTTTCTTTTCACCATCAATGATAGAATGCCACACCTTCTGTGCATGTAAGACATTCAATGTTTTTCACATATTGCTAATGGCCATAGTTATAAGAAAGTCATATGCTCCATTCTTTGCAGAAGTCAGTATTGCACATTGAAGGTGTGATGTTTTCACACCTACCAGATATCCACCTTTTCATGTTTTTGGTACTTAATTATAATCCTCAAATAGATCCCTTCCTTTGAAACCCTTAAACCCCACTGGAGACAAGTTAGACATAGACATAGACAAAATTTTATTGACATAAGCTAGTACAGCTTCTAGTCATATACAAAAATACATATTTACAATTACTTTACATAACATGTTACCGTCGTCTCAAAAAAGAAAATAATACATAAATAATAACCGCCATGGAAGAAAGATTTTCGTAAAATGAAAATGAGAATAAGCATTATGTACGTGTATAAAAGTTAACTTTTAATCAGTAATCATGGAATTTATACATATGTTCCTAATTTCAAATGCATGTTTTATAAATTTTGCTAAATTGTAAATGACTTTTGGACTTTTTGATTGGAATAAATGAACCAATTTTTGCATACAAGGACGTTCACAATAAAACTTTTTAATATATGTCTTCCTGATCTGATTGTATTTGTTACAAACGAGAATGAAATGAAATTCGTCTTCCACTTCACTCTCGTTGCACAACAAACACAATCGTTGGTTACGATCAACTCTATTTAGACCATATCGTCCAGTCTCGATCCGCAATGGATGAGATGATAACCTTAATCTAGATAAATATATTCTTAATTGTTTTGGCAAAATATTCAAATAAGTTTCTATAGTAAAATCTGTCTTTAAAAAACGATATATATGTAAAATTCTGGCCTGATTGGTATCTTCAAACCAATTTTGTTTGAACATATCAATCAGACGCTCTTTAAATGTGTAGTGAAACGATTTCAAATTCACCTGGTGAGGGTTATTCCATACAAAACTGAAACCTGATTGTACTAAAAGTTTCTTAACATTACCACACCAATTATCACTACCATTTTCATTATCTTCTAATAGAACATCATAAAGGGTTTTAACAATTATATTTTCAGAACAAATTACTTTAGCCCAGTATTTAATTAAACGGGCATGTCTATTAATGTATAAAGGATACCGTCCCAATTCCCCATATATAGCTAGAGTACTAGTGGTTGTTTTAACACCTAATATCTTTTTGCAGAAATTGAGATGTACTCTTTCTATTTCTTTTGATTTAGAGTGTCCCCATACCTCCCCGGCGTAGCCTAAAATAGAACCCACGAAGGAGTCGAACAATTGACAAGTAGTTTTAGGAGTAAAATCAAACTCTTTCAGATTTGCTAAAAGTACATTCATTGCTTTCAGCCCTTTGCCAGCTAATGTTTTTTGATTGAGAGAAAAAGACCCTGTGTAGTTAAATACTGTTCCCAAATAAATAAAATCATTGACTACTTCCACTTCTTTGTTGTTATAAAACCAGTGTTCATCTACTTTTAGAGTGCCTCTTTTTCTGAATACCATTATTTTAGTTTTATCAGTGTTCACCTCTAATCCCCAGTTTGAACAATACTCATGAAGACCATTTAAACTATTTTGCAAATCTTCTGGGCTATTACCAAATATAACCATATCATCAGCGAATAATAATAAAATAATTGTAAGGTCATTTATGTTAAGTCCACAGGTATTATCCTTTTGTAAAAACTGCTCAAGGTCATCTATAAAAAGAGAATATAAAATCGGTGAAGTTTTCTCCCCTTGCAAAAGCCCGACATGACTTTCAAAAAAGTTTGAAAAGCTATTGTTTGATTTGACGCAGGATTTGATCTTATTATACATATCGCGCAAAATACGCAACAGTTTACCTTTAATTCCAATACGTCCTAATTTGTACCATAACCCATTCCTATATACGCTATCGAAAGCCTTTTTCATATCAATAAAAGCACAATACAAACGTTTCTTTTGATGTAAAAAATTAAGTATAACAGAATGAAGGACGAAAATTGCATCTGTAGTAGATCGACGAGGTCTAAAACCAAATTGAGCGTCCGATATAACGTCATTATCTTCACAAAACTGTGAGAGTCTACGGTTAATAATACCAGTAAATATCTTAGCTAAACAACTTATAAGCGTAATTCCCCGATAATTATTTACATCGTCGGGGCTGTTTTTCTTGTGAAGAGGAATAATTACGCCCTTAGCCCACTGTTCAGGGAAACAGCCTGTATTTAAAATAGCATTAAACAGATCAGTCAAGTGTGACGATATAATGTCACATGACGCAATAAAAAATTCATTTATCAAGTTAATTTGAAGTGTTGTATATTGAAGAAAATTGTGAGAATGCCCTATGGCAAACCCTGGGTAATGGTGGTTGAAAATTCCCTGGCAATTTTCGACTGACCTTTTTTTTTCCTGATAAGTGTTAACAAACCTCATCAATTTGCTTTTCTTACAGAATAACATGTTTGTTTATTTCAACTTACTCTTAAAAAGTAATTTGAGGTTTAATTACAATTGTTATAGGAAGCCCAAGATTTTGTTGTTAATGACCACTATCATCTTTTTAAGTAAAATTTACCAAATGTGGAATTCAGAAATGTATGCCTCAAGATGAAACATTCGAGAAAATTACAACAACTTCAAGAAAATATCTTGTGGCTGTATTTCCTCATTTTCCCTCATTATATATCTTATGGCATTTACGTATTGACATAAATATATAGATTTAGTTATCAAAACCTTTTTTAACTTCTCAGCTATCAATAGGATCTGCTTATAAATCTACAATTCCTTTGCATGAGTGCAATGATAAACATCAAACTAAGTTTTTTTGTTTCAAGTTTACAACTATTTATCAGTTTATTAATCAAAAAGCAGAGCTGATGAGACCAGAAGAAAATTACCATAATGCCTATCTGTGAAATCTTGAGAGGAAGTTTTACAACATTTTATCAGTTAATCAAATCATTGTAAATTCCCGCTAATTCAGTTAAGTACATGGATCATAATCATATTATTCAGATTTCCATTGAAACCTGGAAATCTGTGGGCATGGGTGGATGTGGGGAGATTAGATGGCAGGTCTGCCATATGTTACACAAGAAAGGGCAACAGTGTGACACATGAATGCTAAGATGGAAGAGATCACCCAATTAATTATCAACCAAATCTCACCCTAATACCTGTAATACCCCAAGAAGTCCCCATGCCAATACATCACTTCCAGTTCTTTATGCCTTCTTTACCTATTGTTAATTCCACCACCTTCAGCATTCATGGTGCATTACAGCTTTATTAGATCTTTCTCCAATAAGTCACACATTGACATATAAAACAAAATGCCAGTGATATTTCTCAGGGAATTTTTTCATATGATTACCAAATAATCTTGCATATTAATTAAATTGATGCTGAATTCTTAATGATTTATGTGTACATTTCATGTAAGGACCCATAAACAATATTACTTGGAAGAAAGATGTTTAATCCACTTAAATGGCAGTTTATATTGGTAAATAAGTATTATATTGTGAACTTACAAATAATACAACTCTGAATCCATTGCTACAGAATCTTGGTAAACCCTTTAATAAACATCAAATTTTAGACTGTCCCGAATTGAAAGAGTTTGCAGACGACATAACAAAATGTGATGAAATATGAAAGAAATCTTCTGAAAGAGTAGAAAACTCTGATGGAATAGGAGAAATTGCACATTATGAGCAATTTCTCCTTTTCCCACAGTGTTTTCTAGAGTCATCTGCAACAAACTGGTCAAATGTCTTTATTGTTTGGTAATGGGTTAAAGTAACTCACTCATTAATATGGAATTTACAATGGGCTTGCACCAATATGTGATCTAGATGAAAATGGGCAAAGATGTATGTCCAAGATACTGAATGCTTTACAATTGAGTGTATAGATTGTAAAATTTTACTGTTCCCGCTTTTCTTGCAGTGCCCAGAAGTTCCCCTCCCTAAAGAAAGATGTTCAGCCTGAGGGAGATAGCAAGTAAGTCTGGACAATATGTTTGCTACAAGAATACTATCCCCCTTTCCTTGTATCTCCTCCCCTTCCTGCCCATATTCCCACACTTGGGAGCTTGCTGCAAGCTTTTTACATGAATATACATGAAAAGAGGAAAAAGAAGTTGATTAAAAACAAAAATAGAGCCATGTTGTTCATTCTCATTAGTTGTAAAAGAATGCAGCTTAAATCTGTTCATACTGAAAAGTAGCTTCGTACCTTGTGTTACTTCTAATGATTTTTAAAATTGCAAAAATGATGAACATGACTTGGCTCAATGAAATGGTAATGTCTATCACATAAATTGGAAAATGTGGCCACTGTTGTTTGAAAGTAATCAGAAGAGTAACCCTTTTGTCTTTCTAATCAATCCATAGTGTTAAGACTAGAACTAGAACTAAAAAAGCTCTAAATTTGAAATTATCAACTGTCCCCAGATTTAATTCCTTTTCATTGACTGTAGCACAATTATCAAAGTAAAAGTGTTTCAATTAAATGGAGAGCTGATGGGTCCATTTCAGTTGCAGTAAAAATCCCTTTAAGTCTGCTTTTCAGAGATTTTGATTTAGATGATTCAATGTAAAAAGAAAAACATATTAGTTGTAAATGGCAGATTAAGCATTATTCAATTTCAATTTAAAAAGAGACTTCCTTCTTGGAAAGGTTTTAAGAGTTTACAGTGCCTAGGGGCCAAAACATTGCCACACTCCAAATTTTCAAATTGATAAAAAAGGGAGGTCTTGATAACATCTTCCTGTCCATATACTTATCTAAACAAGGGGTGTTAAAAGTTCCTTAATAAGATAAAGGACCCTCTCTTACCTGTATAGGGGGCGGGGCCACAGGGATCTTAGGTTGTCTCTGATTGGTTGGTTTTTGTGGTCAAGTTTTAACAGATATATATGCCTGAAGTGATGGGTAGATGGTATATTTGATTCATTGATTGGAGTGGGAACATACATGTATTTTAGTAACTAAAGCAAATGTAGCATTGTGAGGAAAAGGACATTATAATTTATTTATTTTAATCATTGATTGACCAACAATAATGTGTACTATGATAGTAAGCGGATTGTGTAACTTAAATATAGACCTGTCTCCTATATCGCCGAAAACGACCGACAGAAGAAGGTAAACATTTATTGGATTGTTTGTTCTTTCTCTCTTCCTTATGTCTTATTTTCTTGAGAGAATATTCTTAAGATTCTATCTTATTTCTTCTTTTTGCTGAATTATTTTTTTGTATTATTCTCCATGGTTCACCATAACAATTAAGCTTTTTCTGCCTTTTTTCTCATTGAAATTTGCCTTTTCTCTCTCTCTATCTATCTTAGTGGCAACAAGTTGAGCATAGATGCTTGTTGCTATATCAGCTTCATTAGAGTCTGTTGATGGTTGTAAATGGGCACCGAACTGACATCACATGCATTATACATTTTTGGCAACTTGTTTCTTAAAATGCAACAATACTTAGAAATAATTAGACAAATAGAACTTATCTTGGTCAATCTTTCAGATCCATTATGTTTTAAAAGTTTACTGGTAAGTTAGTTAAATGACATTTTATGTAAAAGGTAAGCTGGACTAACATATATGGAAGCTTGAGTGAATTGGTTGTACATTGTGCTTAGGATGTTCAAATAATTTATAATGGTTTTGAAATATTTTTGATGAAACTTGTAATGTTTTTTATTTCTAAATGTGCATTCTGTTAAAAACATAGGTTTTTTTTAACAGACATATCTCGTACAAAATTTGGATATAAATAAAAGTATGTATCCCTTAATCAAGTTAACCTTTTTGACGAACTAGGTTTTCACCCAACTTACTGTCACCCTTTCAAAATGGATAAAGCATAATACAAAAATTTAACATTGATGGATTAGGAATGCAAACATCTTGAAAAAATATCAATATCAACATAATGCATGTTTGATTTTGTCTCAAAATATAAGAACTTGAAGACACCTTAGTTTAGAAGGTTGACCATTGTTTGAGGTTGGATCAACACAACTTACATAAAGTTAAGTAATAATGTTTGGAGCACACCCACAGATCTCCCATTTAACTTCTTAGTATGAAATAAGCCCTTAATAAGCCCTTAATCCATAGCCCCGTCAAATATTGACAAAGTGTGTCATCCAGTGTACATAGGGGCTCTGATACATTGATCCTTTCCACAATTCAAACAAATGATAAAGTAATGGAATTGATACACATATTTTGGAAATATTCTGACAAAAGATATTTCGAGTATAGAATTAAGCAGAGAGATACATTTATTTTATCCTGTTAGATTTATTGATGAGTTGGGTAAAAATGAGTTTTCCTCGATTGTCAATGATTTCTTGAAGGATGACATGATTAGCAAGAAAACAAGACAAAGACTTGCTCTTTTAAAGAAAAAGGGTCTGTTTTGTATTGTTGTAGAGTTTTCTCTTCTGTTGTTCAATAGTTAATGGTCTAAAGTATTGCATAGTAAAAAAGAACAATAAAGGGAGAACATTTTTTTTATTCTATTTCATTGTTTTTATTTGGTAGGGGTGTTCTTGAAATAGTATTAGGAAAAGTCGGAGAAGTTCTTTCATCACACAACGTTAACTTTTGGTAACACTGACAAATTGAGACAAAGACCTTATAAAGAGCAGTTGGTGATACCTGTGTACAAAATGTTATTTCTGTAACAAAGACTTCAGATAATGATCCAATTCTCATGAGTTTTCCTTCTACAACTCTAGAGCAAAGTTCTCATTTTCTGTTTGAATGTTACTGCAATTTACTCTTAACACAGGGAAAGAGTTATTGGTCAGTTGTTTTGGGGGGCCAAAGGGAAAGGCCTAAACCTTCTCTCGGGACCGTTTGGACTTGTTCCATAAAAGCTGATAATTATTGAGATCCCAAAGGGATTGAGAATGGAGATTGTTGTAATACAATGTAGATGTTGTAACATGATGTAGGTGTTGTAACAGCCAATTTGTCATTCAGGGGAACTTTTCGTATATCTTGGGAATGTAGAATAGGGAAAAGGATGTGAAGGCCATTTCTATACCACTTTCTGAAATAGCATTGAACAAAAAAGTGTGTGATGAACATTCAAAAAGTTTGTGGTAAGCAAAAAAGGAAAGAAATTAACTTTTTACAATGGACATTTAGTTATACACAAATTAAGTATAGAGAAGTAAACTAAGTGATGGAATAATTTGAAAAGGAAAGAGAGAACAATGGTGAAAATTGTATGAATTCTATAGGGAAGTAAGAGATCAAATACAAAAGGGAAGTAAAATAAAAGCAATTACAATAGGGAAGTTTCATAATAGTCATTTCTCTCTAAGAATTGTAGAAACCAAAATGAGTAAAAGATTTAAGAGAAACATAATCTTGTTTGATAAAATGTTATAATAACATGATGTTAAAAAAGAATTGGCCTCAAATCATTTTGCATTTCTTTGTTTACATCATAATATTTTCTAGAAGTTGAAACTGTCTCCCATGGCAAGGGTTAACGCTGATGATGCATGATGTAACATGTAGGGCTGGGTGGTCAATATACAATACAATGACTGACAGCCAACTGTCATCTTTTTGAATGGGGCCTTTCTAATACATGCTTTATGAGACACAAAGAAATGGTTGAGGAAAGGGGGCTTGTGGATCTGAAGGGAAAGTGCAATTTGTGTTTTCGAGTCTGTTTCGGTAAAAAACCATTGGGCATGCACTGATAAGCCATTTCTGGAGAGCATCTGAACACGCTGTGCAGCTTTTTTTTTTTTAATTTATTCTCAAAACCAGCATTGATAAATATGATTGCATAACTTTTCAGATTTAATGTTTTAATGGTGACAGCAATTTGAAATTTAATTGAACATCAATGAGGAAGTTGATTTGAGAAAGAAGTCAAAAAGTGACAGTTTAATTGTTTTATAACTTTTTTCCTGTTTTATTCAGGAAACGGGATCATTGATATATCAGCTTGTCAATGCATGTGAAGACATAAAAATTCAAAAACACTGAAAAAAAATTTTTAAGAAGTTTTGACAATTTTAATATTGCCTGAAATATAAAATGAATAGAACTTTAGGCATGTAAATATGGTTACAATCTGCTACAACCTGCGTTTCAAAAATATGAATTACTATGTTTTGGTGTACCAAGTCTTCTGCCATTAATACTTTCAACTAGGAAATAGAGAGTATTGTATGCTCTAGTTCTATTTGGGGCATTGATTGTGGGGTGAAGTGACCACCATGGGTTGCCCAAGGGTGGGCAATCATGATTATACTTGATTATGTCACCCTATAATTTGTATTCCATGTCTACCCACCTATAGGTTGTCTATATAGCCAGACAGGTAACAACATGGCTGTTATGCTGGGCTTGGTTCTTTCTTATCCCCCAGATATTTTCTTATAAATCGACACATGTTGACCAAACAATTTCTGTATTAAAACAAAAATGTTTTCTTTGTTTCATAGTGATGATTCAAATGTTGAGCATAGCAAACAATCATCTGTATGCAGAGCATATGTTAGAAATATTACAAAGCCATAAAGCCACGATTCTAATGGAGGTGGACATGGTGCTGATAAGCCCAATAAACTAATTAACCCCAGCACATTAATTAACAATTATCAGCATGGTATCTGCATGTCACTGGAACTGGGTACCGTACAACAATACCTCCACCAGATATTATACAACCCCAGTATGGCACCACCAAGACTTTGCTGTTATAATTACTGCTGTTTTAAGCAAAAACCCTTGTGATGAAGACTAGTAAAAGCTGAGGTTCTAATACAAAGCAGACTTTCCAAGCTTACTGTAGAGAATCTTCAAACTGATTAATATGGGTAGCTGCTGGAATCATCACAATTAGACCTTAACCAAAGAGAACCAAAAAAATTTGATTGTAAATGAATAATTTTATGCCTATTTTGCTGGATTTATTTAAAAGTGAAGAAGTCACGTTAGTATGTACCGTTCTCTTGAAACGTGTTCAGCATTTCACAGCTTGAAGCATGACTTTCCTGTTCTTTTAATGGCTCTTTTCAGTGTTCACGTTTTTTTTTTAATTTTATGAATGAAAGTCTATTTTTATTGGTCGGTTCATATTCTCTTCCCTTGTGTCAGGGCAATTTGACATAAAGATGTGACTATAGATAACCAATATTGCCTGTGATGTAAGAAGTAGCCAGTAGTTAGTGCCTGGCAGATGTTATCCTTCAAACTAGTCCTGATGGGTCCAGATAATGGTGGGGTCATGTGCCAGAAGTCTCACTAGTTAATTCACAAAACTAACATTCGTTTAATTAAAACCAGATTTGTCTCCACCAAGGCTTGGCTTTCTTTTTACTTTGCTGTAAAAGATTTACTCAAGTAATTCTTTCCTTTTTTCCTGGTTTTAGATAACATATTTTACTTGTTTGTATTGACCATTGATAGAAAGATATTGTGATTATACAGTTTTTAGCAGTTTTGAAGATTTCAGTCAAATAGATGCATTCTTAAAGATTACCCATGGTATAAAAATTGCCTTTCAACCTTATTTCTACTTACTTCAGATGTACCCAGAACTTATTTTCTCACAAACTTGTCTACCCAATTTTATTATGAAAAAACTTTGTTCTGTTTTTTTTTCAATCAGCTTGTACTATCAATTCAAACCAATAGGCAATTTTTTATATTTAAAGATCTCAAAAATGAGAGGGGAACAGGAAATAAATAGACTTTGCAAGGTAAAAAGTCAGTAACAGATGTTACATTGTATTGTTTTGTAGACAGGTTGTTGTCTATTCAACAGTTTGAATTGGTATCATCTAGTTAATAGAAATGTGTGAATATTGTCTCAGGGCTTTAATACTTAGGTAACTTACATACAACAGATGGCATTAAACCCAATTATCAGAGACACAAATAATAGAAATAGTGTGAGTGAACAGAAAATCCATTTAGCAAATTATCTCCTGTCACGACATTTGCATGTTACATTGGTTATTTTTAGGGAAAGGGTTGAGATAGGGATCAGGGTTGTCCATACATCTGGTGTGATTTGAGGGGCTTGTACCTGGTGATAGCCTAGTCCCCAGTGATCTCACTGTCTAGACTGGTAGGGTCGCTGGTATCTCTCACATAAACCATCATTTGGGCAACATCATTCCAAATTGATATCAATATCAGAAGTCATTGTCTAAAAAAAAAAAACTAAGGGATATTATGCAAAATGCACAATTGTTTAAAAGGATGCATTATGACAAACTACCAATATCCCAATCTGGATTATCTGATAGACAAAATCAAGTTAAAATAATTTTAATGAATATCATAAAATTATTTAATTGTGACCTTTCAGCTTTCCTCTATCAAAGAGCAAATCATTTAATGGAAATTCTCAATATAAAAATAAAACAGGCAAACACATTCCAATATGTTCCCCTCCATGATATCACAGTCTCCATTGTCTGTATGAATAATGGGATACAGTATACAAGTCAGCTTGGCTGTCATACTTTTACCTGTCCAAGAAATGTCATACTAGACTGGGGGTAATCATCCTTTTACCACACAGTTGTATCCTTCCAAAACTTGTTAAGGAAATGTGCAGTCTACTTGAAAATAAACGTTTGAATGTAAATTATTTTGTTCATTGCTATGAAGAATCATTGAATAAGTGCCATTTTGAGTGTTTGTTTGTCATACAATTAATAGCCATTTTTGGTTCCTGTGTAATATTACCAAATACAATGTCCTTAGCTAAGGACATCAGTGTTACACTGTGGATGAATAATTTTCTCCCAGATTAATAATATTCTAATGGTACACACAGAATAACTGATTTTAATCCGGATTAAAGGAGTAAAGGATTACAAGTTAAGGGTGTTGATTGTTGAATGGGGGCCTGGCTTGGTACTCTCCCCTCGAAGATTATCACACCCATGATGGCTGGAACAATGCCTGACTGATTGTGTATCAATGATCAAAGGAACCTATGCAGTAACTCTGCATGGGATATTTTGCATGGACTGTGGGCTTTACCTAAAACAGTAGCACTCTTGTCTTTATGGCCTTCCTCCAGTAAATCACCAATCTTGAGTATAGTGGTATCATTCTGATAAAAGGTTTGATGGGTCATTCTGTGATAAATATTTTCATATTTGGTTTCTCTTTTTAATTCCAACTAACAAAAATTAAGAAACAAATGAAAGTTGGGACAGAGATAAAAAATAAATAGCCTTAAATAACTGTTTAAAAATTATTTGAAGAAAAAAAAATCAAGAGAAAAGGGGAAAAAAATGAATTATCTTGACACTGCTAAAGCAGGTTACTTTAACCCTTTACCAAACACCAAATTCGACTTTCCCAAATCCAAAGAGTGCAAAGGACTTTTCAAAATGTGATGAAATCAAAAAATAACATTCAGATAGGGTAGAAAACATTTGGGAAAAGGAGAAATTACTCGTTATGAGCAATTTCTCCTTTTCGCACAATGTTTTCCGTAGACGTCTGCAACTAAGTACTCTAATGTCGTTATCAAGTACAGGTTCCCTTAAAGTATTGTTTATAGTAAGAGACTGTCACACAATTAGTGGTCTACATGCCATCACCTTCTGTATCTGCGGTATCACAACTATATGTCAGACTGCATTGGTAATTGTTGGTAGACTTGGAGGCCCCAACTGACTACCGTGTGATGAAATGGGTATTGCCACTGTCTCAACATTCCTATAAATCGCAGTTGAAGCTGTGAATAATGTTATTTTGGCCAAGCTAAGTAACACTTTGTATATTGCAAATCTTTCAGTGTTGGCATGTCTTATTGGTTGGTCAATCCAATGGCAAAGTCATACTAAAAAGGATTTGGTGAGAATCAAGTATAGTGTAAAATGTTGATTCAAGATGGTTGCTTTTCACACTTTTTATTGATGCCTAATTGAAGTTTCGTTCAATGTTTCATCACAGCTTGTCCCTGTTTTACAATGTAGTTGTCCTTTCTTCACAGTGTAGGTTCTCTGTCACATGTATGACTGTATGTAAGACGTATGTATTTCATGAACTGAGAATGATACAATGATGTTGTTTTGCAGCAAATATTTTTTATTCAAGATGGTTGCTTTTCACAGTTTTCATCGATGCCTAGTTTAAGTTTCTTACAATGTTTCATCACAGCTTGTCACTGATGCACAGTTTAGTTGTCCTTTCTTCACAGTGTAGGTTTTCTGTCACATGTAAGGCTGTTTGTTAGATGTATGTATTTCATGAACTTAATTGTATAATGAAGTTGTTTTGGGACAATTCTTTTTTTATGAAGATTGACAACTTGGATATTTTGTAGCAACATCTTACAGGAGATGTGACATGTAGTGTCCCCTCTGAACTCATTAAGTTCAAAACTTCCATTGTTGACAAGTTGAAAAAGCATGAATCAAATACTTTATCATTTACTTTTATTTTTCAGGAAAAAGACGATGTCATTCCGAAGAATCAACAGCATGCCATTGCCCATGTTAAGGATGAGTCCCACAGACATAGAGAGTGACCACCTTCTCACTAACATTCAGTCAACACCACTGGACACACTGGGATTTGGCACTTGTGCCGCGTCGCCCGCCAAGACCATGGACACGAGTGATGAGACCATGACAGATATCAGCTCGGAGATGCACCAGTCTGGTGGAAGTTTCTCGTCATCTGATGATTCACTGAAGAAAAAAGTGTCGTTTTATATCGATGAGTGTAGTTCACAGGACAGCGGCTTTGAGTGTGATAAGGATAGTCGTGATGCGAAAGACTTGGTGAGTTTGTGTGTAATTTTCTGTTGTGTAATCACTTGATACAGGTATCTTTTTGTGATGAATATTTCTTCATACATGTTGTGGTTAAGATTAGTGATGGGGCTTCTCATAAAGACATGGGAATTGAAACTTTTTCTTAAATGAAAATAAATCTCAAATATGGGGCTTGTTCCATAATCTATGAGAAATGTACACTGTGTCAGTTGTTTAACCCAATATATAGCATGGAGGTATTTTTTAATGAATTAACTCACCAATACATAGCTGTGGATTTAGATGCAATTATGTGATTGGCACTAAAATAAATATGGTTTGAAGTGTTTGTTAATAAATTAAATCTTAATTCAGAAGGTTTCCGTATGTAAATGCCCAATGTCTTGTTTTTAAAGGATGTGAGATTTGAGTTTGCTGCACCCCAAGGTATCCCACCATCAATGAGACGTCATTCCAAAATGATCTGTGAAGACACCTGTTCCCCCTTCAAATACTCACCTGTCAAAGCATTCTCACCATCTAAAAGAAGAAACTCACGTACAATTGGAAGTCTTGTAAGTGTTCTTTCTTGAATTATTTTTCTCATTCTCATCTTCTAATGGCATTTGTATGTTTCTAAGGCAACAATCCTTTTTTAGAATATTGTGGATAAATCCTTGAGGACTGATACAATTCTGGTAGAATTATTCTAGCATGAAAAGAAATTGTTCATGACCATAAAATGAATAATGACAGATAGCCAGTGTTTTCAGAGGAAATCTGAAAAGATAATACAAGAAGATGTTATTGAATTCTCTGATGAACCGATTCAGTATTTGACACAATAGGTTCATTGACTTAACAAGTTTTTAATTGGTTCTAGTACTTCTGTTCAAATTGCTCTAATTACTGCCAAAGGCATGCAAATTGTTGCTGTTAAAAGAACACTTAGTTAATTTTTTTGCTCTTCAACCAACAGGACTTCTCTGGAGAAATCGTCCTGCCCAATGATGAGAACTGTCAGGGTAGCCCACTCAAGATGTGTCCACTGACCAGCGTGGATGAAGGGATCGGTGAAAGTTTCCTGGACATCATGGACGATGAGATGGCCAAACAGTCCAACATCAAACCCAGCAGTGCCATGTCAAGTTTGTTTACGGCCCCACTCATCAACAAGAAACAACACACATCTTGTGAAGATGATGATACACCTGTGGTAAGTCTTTGGTAATCAAGTCTTGCATTTAAATTGCTTATATCATAGTAGGGGTGCCAAAATCAATTGTGTGTATTACGCTGCTTGTTCAAAGACAAGTAAAATGTCACTGAAATTTATTTTATTACCATTATACAGACGAGTGCATAAAGAGGTTCAACTTTTACAGACAAGTGGATCAAAATCAAAAATGAATTTCACCACCCTTGATCTTGTATTTAACTATCTTAAGTCATGCCTTGGACATGCCATAGCACTCTAAACCAAAGTTAATTTTTGATGGTGAGCTTTATTAACATTTCAACACATGTGAGAAAAGTTGGTATTGACTTACAGAATGCTTAAGGTTTTGCTGACTTAAATAGCCCTTATTGCCAGTAAGGTTTGGGGTCTGCCTCAATCATTAGGAACTGGGCATAACAACATAACTGAATCAATATTGGGGCAATACAAAACCCATGGATGAATAAACCCACAACTGTGTCACTTAAAGAAAGACTGATAAATGCCTTGCATAAGACCAAATTTGTAAAGAGGCATGGTTCTAAATGCTCTATGAAGCATTATCATAGGACTGATTTCAAACTGCAAATAATGTCTCCACATTTTCTACATAAGCAGGCAAGAAGAAGTAAAATTGATAACGAAGGAATGAAAACAAGAAATCATGCCAAATCTTTCATTTGTAGACAAGGCGAGTCATTTCAAGAAGGTATCTGCAGAGGTCCCAGTCAATGAATGTACGATCTATGGACGAGCGATTTGGCATTAAGAGGGAGAAGCCTGGTGAGTGTGAATCCCCGATGCAGTTCACATTTAAACGTAACCAACCACAGGATGAGAGTACACCAAGACAGGAACAGAAAAGAATGAGACCTTTATCCATGGAATCGCCAGTAAAGGTATGTGTAGGAATATGTTCAATTCTATTCACCGTATTTGTTTTACATCGATTGTGAAGGAAGCACTCTCGATGACTGCTTCCTGGATACTAAACCAGTAATTGCGCTGGTTTGTGGGTTAGGCCCGGAAATTCTCATGAATGTGTTAAATCCTTCATTCCATAGAATCCAAATGTGATTTCTGCTGCTGTTTTATAAACCACTGTTTGCGTGTGCTTCAATGCGGTCAAATGGTGGTGGCCAACCTGATTTCAATGGTCCAAAAGTCTCCACCAGTATCTCTAGTTTCTAAGGAGTGTTTTGGCAAAATCAGGAAGAGATATACAAACTTATGCTGTATCAAGGTCTAAATTAGCATCAGTAAGTTACAAAAAAAAGAAATTCTTTATTTAGTTTAGATGAAAACATTGTAAGATTGAGGAATACCCTGTGCCTACCCTAAACACACTTGGTATGAAAGGAAAACAACCAACAAATGGCTTTTATATAGGATATGTTGTGATCTCTATGCTTAGATGTAGTTTCTGACCATCTTTTTTTTTTTTCAACTTACAGGAGAACACCAGACCAGTTTTACACCGATGTCATTCGGAATCTGAAGCTATGATTAAATCTGCGTTAAACAGACAAGCTGATGAACCAGATCTGATTGGTGATTGTTCTAAGGTGAGGATATTGGTTAATTGGTTGTAATGCTTTGAATTTGGACTAAATCAAAATAGCAACTTTCTTGACATTTATGAATATAACAATTATTGATAATTTTAATCTATTTCCTCCAAAATGGTTAACCAAAAGCTGATTATGATAACATCATACCTTTTATCATTTGATTCATCTCATTGCTTTAAGTCTTTAAGAATAACATATGTTGAAGGTAGGACTTGCTATAGATTGCTTGTAATGATGGATTGATATGTTTTTACAGACCTACTGTCTACCCACCCAAGTTGGCAAGCACCGAGACCTCAAGTGCATCTCTAGTGAAACCATGTCCCGCGTGATTGAGGGAGAATACTCTGATGTCATCGAGAAAGTTTACATTGTTGACTGTCGATACCCATACGAGTTTCAGGGCGGGCATATACAGGTAAGGCAATGACCAATACATTTCCCAAATATCAAGGGTTCAGTACAATACTTTAGTAAGTGCTTCATATTTATGGAGCACTTACTAGTCCTGCATTGAACCCTCAATATGAGATGTTGCCAATTTGGAAAGCTGACCATTTCGATTTATTTGGTTGTTTGTAAAGTTAAATGTTCACATATTGGCATTTTGTAAAGTCGATATTAAATGTTTTTGAAGCAATATAATTATTGTATTGTTGAATTAAATGCAACTAAAAGTGCCTTTTGAAATTATTATTTCAGAAAATGTCAGTATGTACAATCTATCAGATCTCAAAATTGTTCAGATTTAAACAAATAGAGTTTAAACTTCCGAATTTCCTCACATCTTTGAACAAACAGCCTTTAAGTTATTGTAATGTTTTTTAGAGACGATGGTCACTCGCAATAATCATCAATAAAAATCTATTTGGGCCTCATAACTGAAATAATGTTGATGCCATGTGAAAATTGACACATATAAAAAGTAATTAAAAATACATCTCTATATTGTAGCTTATTCATTTTGGCACATACTGATTTGTTTGACTTCACCATTTAGGTTATTGTTCAGGAATGACGAAATAAAGCTTGTTTGTATTATTGAAACATTAAACATGATCTATGTCATTCATTTTAGGGAGCTGATAACATCTACACCAATGAGGGTATCATAAACTCATTCTTGAAGAACCCAATTAGACCCAGTGATTCATCTAAACGAGTCATCATGGTGTTTCACTGTGAGTTCTCTTCCGAGAGAGGCCCCCGATTATCCCGATTCCTCCGTAGTCAGGATCGTATGGCCAACAAAGAATGCTACCCAAATTTACACTATCCAGAGATCTACTTGCTGGAGGGGGGATACAAGCAGTTCTTCGAAACAGAAAAGGTGAGTAAAGCCAGAGTTTTTATTTCCATTTTATTCATTTAACATAGATAGTAACTGAAGCCTGAAACTTATGTATTTTGCATTTGATGACTGCTTCTTGGATACTTACCCAGTAGTCGTGCCAATTTTTGGGCTAGTCCTAGCAATTTCGCCTCGCAGATAAAGGTTATTGAACACAGTAACAATACAAACGCTCTACTACTGCACCACTGCTTTTTCTGCACAACAATTTGAATGAATATATATTTAGCCATTTGAAATGTATAGACAAGCATTGATTCAAATAGAATGAAGTGGTTGAACATTGATAATGTTATCTGCCATTTTCATTAATCATTTCTGAATATTCATATTTGTAACAAACTTTAAGAAGGGTTGCACCAATAAGAAATAGATAAAATGAAATATGGCAATAATGATCAATGTAATGAGGACTGATGCCTAAATTCTACAATTTATAAAGAATAGATTTTGATTGTTTGTTTGTGTTTTCTAGGTAAACTGTGTACCCCAGACATACAAGCCCATGCTCCACCCAGACCACAACGAAGATTTACGCAAATTTAGAATCAAGTCAAAATCATGGGCTGGAGAGCAGAAGGCAAGCCGAACGGGGTTCAGACCACTGAAATTCTAACCATCGACAATACATCCTCACCAAGTCTCTGGTTCCGTCCAATCATCTCATCACAGAAACATCTTACATTTTAAAAGGAAGGGAATACAAAAAAAAATCACCCCATGGAATAAAAGAAAAAAGATGGAAACTTAAATGAAAAATTAACAACTGAAAGATGGAATACTAGATGTGGTTAGCTGACCGGCATGGGGGTTTACGCCTGTTGTTTTATTTTTATGTTCTTTGTTTTTGCTGTTTTTAAGAGAGAGATAGATATATTGTGACTATTGCAATGTTACTGTTGTTGCGATAGTTACAGGAAAGTGCTTAAAGACGCTGTACATAACTGTATATAGACCATCAGTCCATCCGGGGGGGTCATCACATGTACATTGCCAGGTCATGTAAATACCAAACCAGGGACCCACAAGTCCATACAGAGAGGGTATATATAGTACCATAGATCTATTGCAATGAAGACATTTAAGCACTCAAATGAAATGCAAAGATGGCTTGATTCCAAACCAATGAAATGTTGAAGCAAAGCCTGCCAGATTTTTAAATGAAGGCACAAGGTTTGAGATGTAAGGCCAATGAACAGGATGCCATTGATCATGATCCAGTGTTGTTGGCACACTGCAAACATTTCTTCATCTCAAACTCACATGGTGCTAGCTGCAGCAATGTTTTAAGTTGATTCAATGCATTTTGAGTTTGTGTCACAGGGCAGGAAGATTGTGTCATGTTACTCTTTTATTGATATTCCTAGCTTTTTCTCTGCATCTGTCTCTTTTCTTTCGTCTGTCTGTCTTCTACTTTTTTCTTTCTGTCTTGAAATATGTGCTTATAGTATACTAGAAATATAACGTAGTCTTAACACTTTTTTTTTCTCAACAAATATGTATTTTTGAAGTTGGCGAAAAATAAGATTGTTTGTTTAACCCTTATACCACTTGCAATGTGTTCAAAACAATCAATGCAAATGAAAGTTTACAATGACTCATCCAAAGGTATTATAGCAACCAGCCTTATTGCTGCATCTGATTTTGAGGCAACTACATGATCAAATACTCACATGAAGATCTTTATGTAAAGGGCTCTCTGCTCTGTAATTTGTTGAACCTATTTCCCAGAGTAACCACAGCAAAGGAACATTTTTGTTGTATAGACAATTTTTGGACCAATTTTCTATGAAAGAATCTAACTGCAGAGACATTACGATAACTTTGTTTTAGACTTTTAGTTCTTTTACTTATTATTTTAAACAGTTTTATAGAAAAGTAAAAGGTCTGCCTACTTGAACAGTAAAACTATGAATTGCCACTATGATTATTCATGCTACACAAAGATAGTGTTTATAAGATTTGCACTTTATAAGCAGAAGGCGTAACCTCTCAGAATATCAAAGATATGTTAGAACAGAAGGAAATGGTTGAATTTTTATCAAATTTTAGTTAGCTTAGATTATGCTTTGACATGGATTTCTCAGAGAAAAAATGGCTAAATTCACCCATAGTTAGGTCAACTGTTATCATGCAGAGAACAGACTGCAATGTTTGTTCTTGGATGTCTTTTGCGGAATTGTCAGAGTTTATGTATGTAAAAGAGAAGAATACTGTAAACCCAGAACTCCCAATATGGTCAATTATCGATGAATACAGTGACATTTTATGCTTGCGTATTTGGGTCAAGTATTTCCTGTGAACATCCCATATAAACATGTCCTATTTATTCTTTGTCTTTATTTGTGTCTTATTTATTTATTGTTGGCAAGAGCAAACCAGGAAGTATGTGTACAAGCAAATGCATAGACTGTTATTTCGTCAAATGGAAAAGAACTTCTCATGAAGAAAAACATACCTTGTTTTTATAATCCGTTTGGCTTTATTTGGCATATGAGGGGTTCAGTGTGTCGGGTGGTGAAGTTTAAACTTGGAGCAAAATTTGTAAGGTCTAGTATTGTTGCTAAAATGAATTGAGGCTTTTGAAATGAGTCTGAGATCCTTCAATATGCGTTGTCTTTTACCCACACTTAGTTGGTTTGTTTTTGCCTGTGTCTTGTATTTCGCTTCCTCCTTCGTATTAAGCTTAATACACATGTTGTTTGCACTCACAGTTGTGATTCCTTGAAGATGTTTCAAAATTTGCAAGGGTATATAAAAAAAGTTATAACAAACAAAATTGATTCCAAACATGAAACTCCTTGATTTGAGATGAAGACAAAATTGAAACTTAACAAAATAT
>OX401415.1:8573915-8757353 GCA_947846245.1 Cerastoderma edule
TAGCTGGCATAAACTGATATTTGCACATGGAAGCAAGAAAAAGAAAAGATAATTTTATAGTCACTATGAAGCTGGAATTGAACTCCATGAAAAGAAAAGTGAATGTCTGAATTTGTTAATGTGGTAAGGTCTAAAGGAAATGCCAGACGCATACTAAATCATATAAACTGGCTACTGCACTATCAATAACTAAATCATTAATGAAAAAGGTGTTAACTCTAAACACCTACAAGAAAAGATCCAACCAAGTCAAAAATTTATGATAATCTTTTCTTATCCCATACTTTGAAGACCTTCTTGAAAAACATCTTACTTTGAATAAAACTGAAAGATTGCCATCTTCCATATATATGACAAATAAGTGGGGTCCCAAATAAATGTTATGCTTGGCCAATCCAATTATATGTCCTTCTTGAATGCGATTGTGAACTTTCTGCTTGAACAGTCTCTATGTGTAAATAAAAGATCAACCCAACCCTTTTGATAAAGGTATCACCATCAGAGTTGGCTAAATTGAAATAAAATTGTGGTGAAAATTGAAACTATTACTTTGAAGCCAGGGGTATTAATTGTTGTTGGAAAATGGAGAAACTGCTTCAATATAAAAGTATTTGTTTTTCCTACAATGGGTACTAAAATAATCTAGTAGATGTTTCAAACGTGGGTATCAATTTGTATTTGGTAAGGCTTAATCGATAGAATAAATCCCCATAAGGTCAAACATCCAACTATTTTTTTTTGAGGTGGCAGGCAACAGCAATAACTTATTACCAAACAATAACAACATTTTACCAGTTTGTTACAGACTCTGGAAAACAGTGTGGGAAAAGGAGAAATTGCTCTTAATGAAGCAGTTGACATTCAAACAAACTATCAGAGTGTCTTAAATGCATGAACGTCCTGCTTAATTGATCATTAATGATTGAAACAAATAAGATAAAACCACCCCACTCTGAACAAATTCTTCCCTTTATTATTACTTTCAAATGTACATGATTCTTACTAAGTGTTCTTTATAGTATGTCTCCATATTTCGAAAAGGGTCAACCTGCTATAAACATCAATGTAGCATTCATAGCTGTCTCAACAGTGTGTATCAATAATAAAGCACTGCATGGTCTATTGGCACTCAATGCACTCATCTACCATTTTGTTCCTCCATAAGGGACTGATCAAAATGAACACCAACATCAGACAAAAATCAAGATAACCAGGAATATCTTGGTCTTTGTCATGCAGGATTTTAGATGCTAGATTAAAATTACATCATGTGAACTTGAAGTATTTAGTATTCTAATGAGTAACCACAATTAAAAGATTTTGAGAAGCAATGAAAAAATAAAAGCTGCATGAATATGTCTCTCACTTGGTCCTTGGCATCAAATGACTTAAAAATAAAGGAATGGAAAACCTTTCAGCATGAAAATTAACAAAACATTGTGATGAAATGGAAAAATTGCTTGTGACCATCAAGATTATCATTTGTCTCAGTGGTTTCTTAATTTCTTCTTTGATTGTTTTGGAATAAGAATATTTTTGTAGGAAAGGGTTTACTATATTTATGAGCCATGTGAAATGATCATTAGCAATAAGACAAAGTCATGTTTTCATTTTTGTATGTATATCTTATTGTATGTTAGTTGCTCAAAATGAACACAATTTACCTTGGTATCATTGATTCTTTTAGCCATTGATTTCTGTAAGCATATCCAATGTTTCTAAAGGTTACATATGTGGTCGTTCACAGTAGTTAAGGTGGCAGTTTAGGGACGAGGGTCCGCAGTCTCAAGCCCCTACATAATTTTGGTTATATATTAGAGTGTCCTTTGACATTTCAGAGCCCTAGCCTAGTACTGGTAAATCCAGGAAACACATAACATGAAACTTTGTTGACATGTTGTTTAGCCCAATAAAGTCGAATTAAAGGCCATATATGATAGCTACACTAAGCACTATTTGACACAATAATTTATAATCTTTTTTAAATGGAAAACATTTGCTGCCTGCTGTTGATATCAATTAGGACTAGTAACTAGAGCCTATGTATGTGGGGAATTGATTGTTTGGTTGAGCATTGTTTGTAGGTTGATGCTACCATGACATTTACAAGGTTCCTTTTGTTGCAGGGGGCGCTGGAGGTAAGGGGACCTGGGGAATTCCCGGAGATGAACTGTTTGCTGATCCTGGGTGTAGAGACGCCAACGATCCAAACTACGACTCAGACACTCAGGTAAATTTGTAGATTCTGTGTCAAATACCATAACAAGTCTAAGATCATATGGGTAGTATTTGAAGCCACATGTTCATCTATAGGGCATGTTCATCTATTCAGATTGCTGGCTGGTTTCAAAAGTAGTGATAAAAGGTGATTGTGGTTTTTAAAAAAAAAAAAAGTTTCTTGACCCTAGTTTGTGGGTCCCCATTTAGAAATCAATTAAAAGAAAATCCACTTCATAGACAGCAGGGCTTTTTCACATATAACAGGGGCACATAAAAGGCACCTCAAATAGATTTTTTTTTATATATCATGCAGTTTTTCCCAAAAATTCGAAGTCACACCATCTTTTTGGTTTCCCAATTAAGCAATTTCCCTAAATCAACAGGCCTAGGCCTTTTCCCAATTTAAGAAATAAGGCCCCTTTAGGGTTTCTCAAATTGTTTTAGAAATGCATTATGCTGCAATTATAAACCTTTCATTCACACACTAGTCAATTATCTAGACCTCTGTGTTTATTCCAGGGAGATTATGTGGTGGAGAAGGTGAACCCCTTTGTGACGGCGGAGGAGTTTGACAAAGTAGTTTCGCCATTAATACTTGAATACTTCCATCATGGCATTACAAAGGAAGTCGAGGTGAGACTGATAGTTTCATCAATAGAATAAACAATACAACAGCTTAACCCTTTACCAAACGCTAAATTTATGTATGTCCTAAATTGAAAGAGTTTGCAGATGACAATTAATGATGAAATTGAAAGACAATCTTCTGATATGGACAGTGTGGGAAAAGGAGAAATTGATTTCTCCTTTTCCCACAATATTTTCCAGAGTAGAATGGGCTAAAAGGTTAAACCCTTTACTAGAGCAATTTCTCCTTTTCCCACAATATTTTCCAGAGTAGAATGGGTTAAAAGGTTAAACCCTTTACTGCAAAAAAGCTTACTGAAGAAACAATGTGACAGACTAATTTTGCTTCTGGTATGAGATAAGACTATGTTGAAAGAAATGCTTCTTCTTTCTTTGAATGTGCATCACTCATTTTTGAGTGTTATGGTACATGTTCCCTAAAGGAAATACCAGTACTAGGCTAGAAAATGTGTCTTGCCCAAGGACACTTCATGGTAAAATAACCTGGGTCAGCCAGTCTCTAGTCCCTGACACTAACCACTAAACCACTTCAGAACCTAATGACCCTAATGTTTGGATGGGGACGACCTTGAATATATATGCTCAAACGATCTATTGGCTGGAAGAACGTATGAAAACAGTAGATTCAAAGTGAAACTGTTCTAAAAGGTAAGAGTGTTTGGGATTGGGGCAGTGGCTGGCTATACAACTGCCTATATGACATTGAAACAGGACATACCAGACAAAATTCCATATTTTTGCTTCAGTTTTTTTCTGGCTTTTCACAATTTCATTTTTTTTATATTTTAGACGAGCCTCGATGAGCTCAATCTCTCCAAGATGAAGTCGAGAATCGTGGAGCTGGCCGTCGGCATTGCAATAGATCACAAAGCCTGTCATCGGGAGATGACGTCCGTCCTGATCTCGGATTTGTACGGGAAAGTCATCAACTCAAAGGACATTCAGACAGGCTTTGATAACTTGCTCAATTCTCTTAACGACCTCGTTATTGATTCACCAGAATCTCCCAGGGTAAGTCTTATCAATCCCTTATGAGAGTACAACAGCTGTGGAAGGGATGAATTTAAGACTGTAGTAAGTGTTTCACAATGTGAAGCTCTTACTACAGTCTTACATTGATCCCATTTATGATTACATTGCTACCTTTATTGGGGTTTCTTCTCAATCCTAAATTGTTGGTACTCATAAAAGATGTGTTCACGATTGTGAAGCTCTTACTACAGTCTTACATTGATCCCATTTATGATTACATTGCTACCTTTATTGGGGTTTCTTCTCAATCCTAAATTGTTGGTACTCATAAAAGATGTGTTCACGATTGTGAAGCTCTTACTACAGTCTTACATTGATCCCATTTATGATTACATTGCTATCTTTATTGGGGTTTCTTCTCAATCCTAAATTGTTGGTACTCATAAAAGATGTGTTCACGATTGTGAAGATCTTACTACAGTCTTACATTGATCCCATTTATGATTACATTGCTACCTTTATTGGGGTTTCTTCTCAATCCTAAATTGTTGGTACTCATAAAAGATGTGTTCACGATTGTGAAGCTCTTACTACAGTCTTACATTGATCCCATTTATGATTACATTGCTACCTTTATTGGGGTTTCTTCTCAATCCTAAATTGTTGGTACTCATAAAAGATGTGTCCACGATTGTGAAGCTTTTACTACAGTCTTACATTGATCCCTTATATGATTACATTGCTACCTTTATTGGGGTTTCTTCTCAATCCTAAATTGTTGGTACTTGTAAAAGATGTCTTCTCTTTTGAGAAGTACTCGCTATAGTCTTGCAGCAAACTCTCATATTATAACATTGCTACCTTCATGAGTTCTTCTCTCAATCCTTAATTGTTGGTACTCGTAAAAGTTGTCTTAATCAGAGGATTTATATGCAAACCAACATTATAGGATATTCATCAGAGGGTCCTTTAGGAAGTTAAATAATCCATGTAGTTGGGTAGTTTATGATCTTGTGCATGTTAAGTTTAAATGCATTTTTATATAGCACATTTGATTGGTGCTTATAGTATTCATAGACTTAGAGATAGTGTAACCACAGTATAGGGGTAAGAGAAGATGTATTGAAATTAGCATTGGTGTTATTTCCCTCACGTAGACATGAGATAGTGTAACCACAGTATAGGGGTAATAGAAGATGTATTGAAGTTAGCATTGGTGTTATTTCCCTCACGTAAACATGAGATAGTGTAACCACAGTATAGTGGTAAGAGAAGATGTATTGAAGTTAGCATTGGTGTTATTTCCCTCACGTAGACATGAGATAGTGTAACCACAGTATAGGGGTAAGAGAAGATGTATTGAAGTTAGCATTGGTGTTATTTCCCTCACATAGACATGTGATAGTGTAACCACAGTATAGGGGTAAGAGAAGATGTATTGAAGTTAGCATTGGTGTTATTTCCCTCACATAGACATGAGATAGTGTAACCACAGTATAGGGGTAATAGAAGATGTATTGAAGTTAGCATTGGTGTTATTTCCCTCACGTAGACATGAGATAGTGTAACCACAGTATAGGGGTAAGAGAAGATGTATTAAAGTTAGCATTGGTGTTATTTCCCTCACGTAGACATGAGATAGTGTAACCACAGTATAGGGGTAATAGAAGATGTATTGAAGTTAGCATTGGTGTTATTTCCCTCACGTAGACATGAGATAGTGTAACCACAGTATAGGGGTAAGAGAAGATGTATTGAAGTTAGCATTGGTGTTATTTCCCTCACATAGACATGAGATAGTGTAACCACAGTATAGGGGTAAGAGAAGATGTATTAAAGTTAGCATTGGTGTTATTTCCCTCACATAGACATGAGATAGTGTAACCACAGTATAGGGGTAATAGAAGATGTATTGAAGTTAGCATTGGTGTTATTTCCCTCACATAGACATGAGATAGTGTAACCACAGTATAGTGGTAAGAGAAGATGTATTGAAGTTAGCATTGGTGTTATTTCCCTCACGTAGACATGAGATAGTGTAACCACAGTATAGGGGTAAGAGAAGATGTATTGAAGTTAGCATTGGTGTTATTTCCCTCACATAGACATGAGATAGTGTAACCACAGTATAGGGGTAAGAGAAGATGTATTGAAGTTAGCATTGGTGTTATTTCCCTCACATAGACATGAGATAGTGTAACCACAGTATAGGGGTAATAGAAGATGTATTGAAGTTAGCATTGGTGTTATTTCCCTCACATAGACATGAGATAGTGTAACCACAGTATAGGGGTAAGAGAAGATGTATTAAAGTTAGCATTGGTGTTATTTCCCTCACATAGACATGAGATAGTGTAACCACAGTATAGTGGTAAGAGAAGATGTATTGAAGTTAGCATTGGTGTTATTTCCCTCACGTAGACATGAGATAGTGTAACCACAGTATAGGGGTAAGAGAAGATGTATTGAAGTTAGCATTGGTGTTATTTCCCTCACATAGACATGTGATAGTGTAACCACAGTATAGGGGTAAGAGAAGATGTATTAAAGTTAGCATTGGTGTTATTTCCCTCACATAGACATGAGATAGTGTAACCACAGTATAGGGGTAATAGAAGATGTATTGAAGTTAGCATTGGTGTTATTTCCCTCACGTAAACATGAGATAGTGTAACCACAGTATAGTGGTAAGAGAAGATGTATTAAAGTTAGCATTGGTGTTATTTCCCTCACGTAGACATGAGATAGTGTAACCACAGTATAGGGGTAAGAGAAGATGTATTGAAGTTAGCATTGGTGTTATTTCCCTCACATAGACATGAGATAGATCGAGATAAGATGAGTTTAGAGGTTCTACAGTACTTTTGAAATGTCTACTTGGAGGTACTTAACTGCTGTCTACTGACAATAAGATGATATTGATATATTGAAAAGGTCTTAGAACTCTCAACAGTGTGGTTTTTGTAGAATGTTTGTGAAGGGCTATATTTGAAGGCATCAGCAAACTGCAAGCAATGTTTATTAAAGGTGCTTGTTCACACATTGAAACAACGTCATTGAAACAATACAGGTTTTGTATTGCGGTATAATATTTAATGAAAAGTAGCACCTGAATGCAGAATGTGTCAATATACCCAAGTATGCACAGTCATTAATGTGATATTTTCGGAACCATTGCAACGCTTTTAGACCTGAAAATATAATATACTTTTTCATTGTTTACGGGCTCTCGATACTTAAATACAAACTTATTTCACTTCCATTAGCTTTTCTCAAGTATGTTTCTTACAAAAACTGCTATACAGATTTAAAGAAATAAAAATCTAGTTTCAAAGTTTCCTCACATCTTTCAATAAGCAGCTTTAATATATGGATTCATATGGGTTGCCAGGACTTGTCCAAATTGAAAGTTTCTATTTGATATCATTCATTCATTTCAAATTCTTATTTATTTTTCTTAAACCAAATACATTTATAAATTATTCAATTTTACATTTATTGACGGCATCATAATGCGCTCTAAATTACCTTAGCTGTTGATGCGCCTTAAAATATCATTAATTCATTCCAAATTGAAAGCAACAGCAGAAGACAATTGATAAATCGCTAATGAGAATAGGTCTAAGATTTTCTGTCTATTTCAGATTGTTGGTCAGTTTATCGCGCGAGCTGTTGCGGACGACTGCCTCCCACCTAAATACATTACCAGCTATAAGGGATCTGTGGAGGACCCAGCCAAACAGCAGGCCCTCGAGAAGGCAGAACTTCTCCTTGGTCAAAAACATGGGATTGTCCGTCTGGACAATATCTGGGGAACCGGTGGCGGTATCCGACCTGTCAAATATCTCATCAAACAGGTGAGAGTCAGGGAACCAGTCCTGTATGTGTTTATTTCAATAGCTGGTTCCTGATCATGTTTGTATTGACAGGTTTTTTTTCCTGTTGATCTTTCAATTCAGTCATTAATGGTGAAGGTTTGTGATTGTAACTACTTTTACAATATGGTTTTATTTCTTTTTCATAGTAATTGGGAGATGCGATAAGCACTATGTAAGTTGCTTAAGGTATCCATAAATTAAAATGATGACAGTTTATCAACTTCTACTAAACATATTGTCCATGGCAAAAACTAGACTTGCATTGAAAGAATATCAAGTACTCTTAAAGAATATTGATGATACAATAAATTAAATAGGATTTTCGGATTTTCATGAGAGTCAGCCCCTCAGCTGCCTCAGCTGAGTGTTTGAATGCCAATGGTTCTTCCCATATTCACCAACTTTTATTGACAGGTAATTTTTTTAGTTTCTCTCCAATTTTTAGCCAAGCATTGAAATATAACTCAAATTATGTTGATGCAATGTAAAAGTCCATTTGAATAGTTAAACCAAATACTGATACTGTGTTTTACAGATGGTGTTACTACTGAAGGAATATTTATCCTCGTCCGACATTAATGAGGCCACTCGCTGTCTCCAGGAGTTGGAGGTCCCACACTTCCATCATGAGCTTGTGTATGAGGTAACACTCCAAGCTTGATTTAATATTTGTCCTAAATCATTATTTTCATTTTTGAACTGTAAATGCTTTGATTAACTCCAACTTTAACTTGTGTACAAGTTATTAATATTCTCAGCCATTTCATTTTCAACTTGTGCATGAATTGAAACACTTCATCATTATATGTGTATGAGGTAAGACTGTAAGATTGTATTGATATTTTCTCATCCATTATTTTCATTTTCCATGAATTGTAAAATTATTCATTTCTCATCACTGATCAGTTGGGTTTGATTTGGATTGTAATTGGTGGTTTTCGAAGTTTTTAGCAGAACTGGTAATATAAATCAAAACTCTTAACATGATGTTAAACAAATCCTTTTAATTTTGACCAGATCCAGAATCTGTATAAGGGATATGAATTATATTGAAAGTTTTTATCTGTTGACAGGGTACAGTAATGGTGATAGAGGATGGTTCAGAGCGGTCAACAGAGAGGATGGTGAAGTTATATCAGTCATTGAGTGCAGCGTGCATTGTGACACCAGAACAGATGGCTCAGGTACTTTAACTCTTTACCAATGCCAACTTTTCAACTTTCCTAAATCGAAAGATTTTGCAGACGACATTTAAAAATGTGATGAAATTGAAAAACAATCATCTGATAGGGCAGAAAACATTGTGGGAAAAGTTAATGAGCAATTTCTCCTTTTCCCACAATGTTTTCCTGAGTCATCTGCAACAAACTGGTCTAATGTCGTTATTGTTTTGTAATGGGTTAAGAATACTGAACTACTTCTTGTTTTTAGGGATAGATGCGACACATGGTTGAACAATTAAATGTCATATTGATCAATGGTTCAGTGCAAAACTATAACAAGTCTTTCACTAAACTTAAGATCTTGCTTTTGTCAAACTGTGAACTCTGAATAATTTTTTATGAATACCAAAAACCAATGGTTATGATAAATTCCCATGTTTTTCTTAAGTAAATGGAATAGCAGTTTGATTTCATAAAAGTTGAAAAATAGTAGGTAGAACGATTCAGAAACGGGCTATGTGTAGAACTGCTAAAACATCACATTGTTTGAAAACTTAAAAAAAAAGGTTTAATGCCAAATTCAAAAATTATTTTACTTTCGTTCATGTCGCACATTCTATAGGCCAAATTGCCAGATTTTGAGCTTTTCAATTAAAGCGCATTTTTAGCTTGACTTTTTGAAAAATAAGGAGAGCTATACTTCTTACCAGGGTGTTGGCTTCACACCTTATGGAATAGTCGAGCATGCTGTCTTATGGACAGCTCTTGTTTAAAAACTTTGCTAACATTTATGATAAATTCTTAACTCTAGGTTCATGTTTATTTTTGTTTGCATTGTTCAGGGATTTAAGAGAGTGTTCAACAACATGCATGATATCAGCCTGGATGTTCCAAACGCTTATCTTATCTTGGAACGGTTCGGAGAACTGTGCAAACAGGAGAAAGTCATGTTGGAGAATGTCTACCGGGACATGCCGAAGGGGTATGTTTTTATACATTTTATTAATTTGTTTAGAGTTTTTTGTTCCGAGGCGTTCTGCTTTCTAAGTGTATGAGAGGAACTTAACTGAAGTGGAATCCCTTTTTTCTTAGTGTAGCTAAATCATTTTTGAAATCTGAATTGGATATGCGTTAAGGAACTGGATATGTTTACATGTTTACACAAATGCAAACACCTTCAAAATCAAAACAGATGTGAAATAATTAAGTTATAACTAATTGTATGTAAAGGAGTTATCCGAAATTGGAAATTTGTACAGTAAATTTACAAGACAGCTTATAATTGTATGATTTCCCTCAGAATATTCCCATTCTACTACCTTAGGATGTAGGCAATTTCAAATGACTTTTAGGAACTAACTCTTTAAGTCGGGGGAAATGATCAAATGAAATAGTGTTTCTGGTCCAAATTAAAAGCAATAGCAGGTAACAATCTAAACACATGCAAATAATGTTTTGTTATTGAAATTACAAACAACCCTATTGTGAGAAAATAAAAACATGTAAATGAACAATTTATCCTGGATGCCAATGGTAGAGCTTCTTCCTCTTGTACCGAGGTTCCCAGTTTCAATCCTTGTTAGAGGCTAGGTAAACTGGAGGGACTAAACCACAAATTGGCAAAAGTACTGGTTATGTGTCCAAGCAGAATCAAAAGTGATAAATCTAAGTTGTAAGAACTTGTTTATTTCTAAAATGTATTGCCTTAGGTGTGCTTTAATAGGTACAAGTGTACCTGAAAATTAAAGAAATTTATGATAAAATCTACTACTATTGTTTTTTTTTAAGGGGTCGAAAGAGGTTCGTATCCGAGGGTGATGGTGGAAAAGTAAAGCAATCAACTCTGTGATCCACAGTCTGTATGAATCAGAGAATTGTTCTTGAAAGAGAAAGGGAGTACACATGATAGTGTTGAATGGAGAAACCCTGGTGCAAGATCCAGTAGAACAGGTTAAGGTTATCATGACAAAAGACATGTTTTGGGCATTTCATTTGTATCATTGCACTAGAAAGACCAAGAGTTTATTTATCGGCTTTTGTATTATGTGTATGTGTTCGCCTAAATGGTTCATGTAGAAGAAGTGAAGATTAATGCAAAGGCATAGCAGAGCACTTTCGAAAAAACTGGACGAACATTTAGTAAACATTTGTTATGAGGGTTTTTTTATTGAGGCATGGTAATATTTTCAAGTTTACCAGCAATGACGCAAAAGCAGCCTATTGCTTTCTGTAGGTGAAAAAATGATCTTAGTAAAGATTAAGGAATAGAGAAAATGTTGAATTTCTGCCCTCTTACCTCCTAATAGACTGTTATATAATGAAATCATCATGACAGAAGCAGACCTTGCTCATCTTTAGGAAGGTCTGCTTCTGTCGTGATATTTTCACATTCTAATAAGAGTATATGGTTGTATGTTTTGGAAAGGGGGGGATTATGATGAAAAAAGAAAAAGGCATTATTCTTAAAAAGAATAAATAAAATTCTATGTTTGATAAGGAAACTGTGCAGTGGTGCAGGTTTTTCCTATATCCACAAGATGTTAGTTAAAAGGACTTATGTTTAAGTTTTTAAATTTCTCCTCAGATATACAACAGTGCTCATTTATTAGTTATTGATTCTTGCAGATATTAAGATAAAGAGGCAATTTGTTATTAGTCCTTTGCAATATTAGATCATTAATAAGAGAGCCCTATTTTGTGGGTAGTCATTAGAATTGTCTCAACTCAATGATTCTTATGAATATACACCATCAAGGGTTAGGGGAGGAAGTTCAGAAGTTTGAGGATAGGCCTCTTACCAACACCTCATGACAAATATAAGTAACAAATATTGAATACGGTATTGACGTTGTTTACTTGTTTCTATCTGGTTTACTGCCTCTGAAATTGTTGGGTTTTCTAGTACAATGTTGTGTTTATTGAAGCTGCAACAGGTAAAAGCAACGCTGAAATCAGTTACTCATACTTGTACACATTTTAAAAAATTTGAAGTAAATGACTGTGAAAAATATTGTGGCTAAAGGGATTGGCATTGGGAAATATTTGAGCATGTTAAGCAAATTCTTCTCAATGCACATTGTAATTTAACCCAAATAAACGAACTGCACCATGAAGAAATTTTGATAATGATATTTCTTAAAGCATACGCTTCTGTTCAGAAAAAAAAGGAAAACAATTTCTAACCCTATGTTTTTGCATATTTTACCTTGAATGAGTTACAATGTGCTGCAAGTAAAGGATGAAAGGTTGCGTTTTTGCTTGATGCAGTTAATTTGTATTGTAACTCATTGAGTCATTTTGTATAATAAAAAAAAGTACATGTATGTTTAGTCAATCAACAACAAAAAATTGTAAAAAACAAAAATATTTTTCTATTTGTTAATAGTATTATTGTAAAGTTTGATTTTGTTTTAATTTGCTTCATCCCAACATGGGAAGGTTAAGAAACCTTTAAGAAAGTGAATTCAACATTTATTTAGTGTTTTATTTTATTTCTGATTAATGGTCTTTTTGAAAATGATTTTAATGAGTTCCATGAAAAAAGGATTTACTATAGAGATATCAAAATTCTGCACGCAAAATACTTCTATTTGTCACTTATTTGAAAAATTGATATATTTTATGGATGACTGAATCCTCCTATTTAGGTCACGGAGGTTGGTGAAGGTACTTTTGTGACTGAGGAGTCCATGGTCTGCTCGATGCAGAAGATTTGAACTACTGTGACCCCACAAGAATTGCTTGTAACAGGGGAATACCCTTTGTCATAATTCTAAACCCTCAATTTCTTATGTCATCTGCACATGTTTTCAATATCCAAAATAATGTAATTGGGTGAAACCAATCAATGTTATAGGACTGATACAAATTGAATGTTACATTAGATGATACAAGAAAAGCAAGGGAGAAAAAACATTTCATGACATTGGGTAGAAACCATTTGTTACATAAGTAGCAATTTGTCCTTTTATCACAGATGTATTAAAGTGAAGTATAGTGGACTAACCTTTATCAAACGGCAAATTTTCTGTCCTAAATTGGAAATGTTTGCAGACGACATTTCAAAATGTGAAGGAATTTAAACATAATCTTCTGATGGGGCGGAAAACATTGTGGGAAAATGAGAAATTTCTTGTAAAGATATTTCTCCTTTTCCAACAATGATTTCCAGAGTCGTCTGCAACAGACTGGTCAAATGTTGTTATTGCTTGGTAATGGGTAAAGGGGCCTAAGACCCCTGTCTTGATGATACTGGAGCAGATTGTTCCATGGTAATTAAGGCTTTGATTATGGAACATGCCATGACCATTGGAAAGGCTGAATTGAAGAATGTTCAAAACTGTTTAACCCCTTTATGGCAAACCTACAGTTATGTTTTCAATCATGTTGAAAGAAAGAAATGTGTGTTCTTTGCATCTATTACTTTTACATAGGTCATACAATGTGTTACAATTTTTGGTCTGTGGAGTTTGAATTATTAAAAAATCGTGGTCCAATCCATTTCTGTTTTATTTTGTCTGTTTCGTTTCCTTTGTTGTGACCCACAATCTATTTTTATTTCTACATGTGGTTTATAGATACACTGAGGTCAGTACTATAGTTAGTATATTACATAGTACTGCCTGCAGGGTTACTGTAAACCCCTGTGCTTATTTTCTGTGACGTCGAAGTGCAGATGACACAACAATCGTTTTTACACGAGGTCATCCTGGCCGAGTAGTGGTATGATAATAAAACCTTTACCAAACTCCAAATTTTGGACTGTCCCAAATTGAAAGAGTTTGCAGACGACATTTCAAAATGTGATGAAATTGACAAATAATCTTATGATAGGGCAGAAAACATTGTGGGAAATGGAGAAATTGCTCATTAAGAGCAATTTCTCCTTTTCCCACACTGTTTTCCAGAGTCTGTAACAAACTTTTACAGAGTTGTCGGCAACAACCTGGTCAGCTATTGATAATGTTTCGTAATGGGTTTAAACACGTTGCCACTATCTGAGTTGGTTCAAATCTCGGTGAATGGTGTGTTTATTTCATGATAGAGTATTTCGGTAAGGTGACGATGTTCCGATGGTTCTACTCGACCAGCGCTTTATCATTATGAGCCGGACATTGTAACGTAACTGCAATTCTGTTGAAGCGATGTAAAACCCAAACAAGAAATAGACAAATGTACATCTTAGGCAATTTTACCTCAGTAAGTCACATTTTAGTGCATGATAGACAATTGTATCCAGAAGAGAAGCTACAAATAGAAAATGTTGCATGTTGTCATCAGTAATATATCAGATACTATTGGTAACATCTTCGACACTCTTTTTAGAGGATTTTTTTTTTTACTAAGGCTGGTCTTGTTTGTTTCTTAATCAAAGATCATGTTGACTCAAACTCCCTCTCTACAGTTGGGGCATTTATCTTTTGTAAACTTTTAACATTAACCATGCGACAAATCACATGTCCGCCAAAGGCGCTAATTTTATTATGTTTTCAAGTTAAATCAGTCGCCCATTACCTCATTGGGAGATGAGTAAAAGCAACATCCTTTACACAAATTAAATCTGACACATAGAGCTAATTACGTTCTTTTGAGAACCAAGCTCAGTATAAGGTATGAGAGATTCTTGATATATATTTTGTCATCGGCTGAAACTCAAGGGGTAGGCCCTATCTATATATCGAGGGTTCCGTACAATACTATAGTAAGTGCTTCATGTTTATGATGCACGTACTATAGTCTTGTACTGAACCCTCGATATATAGTATAAAAACCATCGTGACAAAAGACAAACATGCTCTTAGCTGTCCCTATGCTTCCAAATCAAGAAATCTCCCGTGCAAGTGGGAAATGGTTAACCGAAATTCGAGATAACAAATTAACCGCATACGTATTCGATCATTTCAAATACGATCCATTATGCCTGCATAACACCAAACAAACAATCATGTGTTTCCCATAACCACAGGTTGACCGATTTAAATATGACGGATAACTGCAGTTATTCTCCGCGCGATCGTATACTTCAAAGATTGATGAATTCAGTATCAGCCCATCATTCCACGTTGCCCTCTTTGCATGTCTAACCTAAATCGACACGTAGAGACGATTTCTATGACGCATTAGGCTACTTTGCAATATTGCTTATCTCAATGCTGCAATAAGAGGATATAATGTTTTGCGCTTACGCAAATTCTTAGCACAAAATATGTAGCAAAATGCTGCACATTATCTAAGTCCTTTTTACTTTTCAAGAGCGTAATCCGGAAACTGTATCTTGTGTGATTTGTGAAAGTAAGAAGTCCTTTGAGATATACTCTCTTATGTAAGGGCTTTTAACCCTCAGAATCCTGAGTATTTATTTAAAAATAGAATTTTGTGTCGTCTGCTTTCCAAAACCTTTAATACCTGCTTAATTTCGACGATGAAAGATACTCAGAGTAGCAAACGGTTTAGATCACAGGCCAGCCGCCAATTGACTTGGCAGCTGGCCTGGATCTAACCTATTTGCATAAGCATGAAGTCGGTTCCAGCACTATAGGGGTTTACATAAGACTTTTGCAAAAGACACACTGGCTTCTTCCTTATAGCAGAGATTATAAGATTTGCGAAGGATTTGGTGTTGCGTGAAGGATATTTTTATCTCTTAACAAACAAGTACAATGCACCTCACACCACTAAGCACATTGGTTTAGTTTGACACGTCCCCGTATTTTTATGTTCACGATGTAAACATTGGGCGGCAGGTAAATATTTACTGCAGCTAAGGCTCGTACTCGACATTCAACCCTTTACCATACACCAAATTTTCGACTGTCCCAAATTCAATCGATTTGCAGACAGCATTTCAAAATATGATGACATTGAAAAACAACCTTCTGATAGGGAAGAAAAAATTGTGGGAAATGAAGAAATTGCTCTGTGCGAGCAATTTCTCCTTTTCCAACAATGTTTTCTAGGGTCGTCTGCAACAAAGTGGTTAAATGTCGTTATTGTTTGGTAATGGGTAACCTAGATCTATCACACACTCTGACGTCGCTACCACAAGCGTACACGCAAGTCGTTTTCCCCGGACGTCCTTATGTTCCCATAACGCATTATCACCTGCAGATGGCGTTTTTGCGTCTTGCAGCTGACGACTTTCAAAAAGCAATCTTGCAAAAGGAAGCAATTTATCCTTTTGACACAATGCTTTTTTCAATCTATTCACATACCACAGCAGAAGAACTGAAAGGGTTTCTCATGTTTACAACGCCCTTCTAAAGTCGTCTGCTTCAAGTAAAAAAAAGTCGTCTGTAGGTAGTTTAGAGTTAACACGTAAGCGTATCCCCACCGACACCACTGGTTTCGTGGAAGTGGCCTTTGGCAAGTTACCTCAGAGCCCGAGCCCAGTCCTGGTGGATCCAGGAAAGCCGTAGGAGTCACAGGCTTAGGCCTTTATCCCATACCAAAAACGGTAAACGGTGTAGGTATATTCACAGGGATGCGAAGTTAAAATTATTTAGGCGTCATATGCATTACCTATACTCATTTCAGGGGAAATCATCGGCATTCCATGTGTGACAAACGCGTGTCTTTAAAACTAGAAATCAACACTCAAACCCATGTTTATTTATCATTATTTTGAAAGACTTTCACCCCAAAATAGACGGACCTTATTTTTTGAAAAAATGATTATTTTTCGTCCCTATGTATTATATGTTCAATTGGCAATAAAATATGATTAACCAATTACCAACCAATAACGACATTTGACCGGTTTGTTGCATACGACTCTGGAAAACATTGTGGGAAAAGAAGAAATTGCTCACAACGGGTTCTTTCTCATTTTCCCACAATGTTCTGCTCTATCATTTTTCATCTTCATCACGATTTAAGATGTCGTCTGCAAACTCTTTCAATTCGGTACAGTAAAAATATTGGCGTTTGGTTAATGATTAAACTAATTACTTTTTGCAGACGACTCTTTAGAAACACTGTGATATACGACAGAACTGCTTGCCATGTGCAACATTTGAGATTGTCAATATGTCATATTACCGGTTTTTGATAGTATGCTCATTATCGCATTGCTGTGTATGTGTGTAGTTTCATTAAGGGATCGGTTTTGACTAAGTTAATACATATTTTTCGCTGACTTCCTGAATCTAGAGAAATGCCTCATGGAACATTACCCTCTTATCCTTTACAACATTGAGTACATATTGTAAGATTTATATATTTTGATCCTAATACGTAGATGTTAGGGTCAGGGATTCGAGAAGGCGTTGAAGGTTTGAATTTCACTTGTCATTAGTAATTTCATTGAAAAATGTCATTGTGCATTTCACCGATGTTTCACATTACATTATACGAGTAGATTGAAGCACCATTAATAGCACAAGTGAACAGTTCCGGCCAGTTGACAGTTTGTACAATTGACTGTTAACAGTTTTCAGGGTCCCAAATTGTTCATCTATGCATTACTAAAACGTTGACATGCGTTTATCTCACGTCTTTGGAAAGTATTACGACAAAATAAGCAAATGCTTGTCGTAGTCACAGTTAGAATGCGCATGACGCCGCCTCAAATCTGCACCCTCTTAATCCTAAAAGCCTACCGCTTCCACTTTTTCTTGAACAACGTAAAAAAGTGTGTTATCTCCATCATGGGTCCCGGGTTCGAGCCCCACCGACACCTCTGGTTTCGTGGGAGTGGCCTTTGGCAAGTCACTTCAAAGCCTTAGCCTAGTACTGATGTATCCAGGAAAGCCGTTACAAAACTGAAAAATTCGACGAAGAGGATCCACATGGGACCCGTGTCAGTTACCTGCTATAACTATAACTAATACATATCAATAGAACACAAATAAGCAAAATTATCAGGAGACCATAGACAATAATTAACTAAATTTACGAATTATTATGTTGATAGGTTGTAAAAGTTTGTAGTCTAAAAAGGGCGAAAATTCGGGGTCATCGTGTGCCTTTTAACTGTTGACATGGGTCATTCTACTTTTAATGGTTGATTACAACAGCTAATCCTTAAAATGCTGGGTAATTTTCTAAATATATAGATTTTTGTGTCCTCTCCTTTCCAAAACCTTAAATATCTGCTTCACATGTAATTTTGCTAAGGAAAATATTCAGAGTAGCAAACAGGTTATATCACAGGCCAGCTGCCAGTCTACATGGCAGCTGGCCTGGATCTAAGCTGGTTGCATAAGCATGAAGTCGGTTCCAGCACTATAAGGGTATTCACCAGCTTTATCATTGTGATATATATAGATCTATTTTGGATTTTTTTTCATCTCAGCTTTCCCAACGTCCCTCTTGTAACAAAGACCTTGATTTTGAGCAATGATTTAAATAGGGCCATTTAAAAGGTTTCACGTGGAAGCCCGTGGTCAAGAGGTAGAGTATCGGCTTCCAAAGGAGGGTCATGGGTTCGAATTCAGGGGGGGGGGGGCATCAGGTCCACTTTGCAGTTTTCTATTTACCCACAGCCGATGCGAAGTTTGATTACGTATCCAGGAACTGAACGTAAATTTTCAGATGATCAAAATCTTCCTACTTTACAATCGCGTCAACATGGACTTGGATTTGGGTTGTACTGGTGAGGGCTAGCCATTCAGTGTCACTGCCGGATATGATAACGACACTGATGTTACTGTAATATTGTGGAAATCGACATTAACTGGCACAGGGAAGAAGAATTTAATTTGAAGTAGACACCATTTAGGGACAAAATTGAAAGGGACAACACAATGACATTATAAAGTGGGTTTTTAGACTTCCTCTATTTGGGAATTTGTAACAGATTTTGATAGAAAGTACATGTAATAGCAAATGACAGTTATAACAAGCAAATTAAACGTTTGCTCATGATATTGTATAAAATTCCGAACATCATTTTAGTCATTTGTACTTAATATTGTCAATTGAACTTTACAACACATTAGTTTCTAAGAATAAGAATTACTGCCAATACTTCAAATTAAATTGATATGGAGTAAAGTGTTAATATGCTTAAAACTGGAAGCCAGGGACAAAGAAAAAGAAAGAATAAAAAACAAACAAACAAGTCTCAAATAAATCTTAACCATTCTTTATTTACTGTAAAAATGGAAATAGGTTTATTAAAAAACTATAACAATAACCCCCAACAACATTTATTATATACCTCACTGTGAAATGAAATAGTCAAGGTCTACACACTGAAATCTCAAAACTATTTGGTGGATGCACCACCTGACTTTTAAATTCATCCTGTTTCATACATAAACAGATAGCATAAAACATTTTTTGTAGCATGACTAACTGTTTCACACATACATAAATGTACATATATATAGACAGCATTACTGTTTCATGCATCCATAGACAGCACAAGACATCATCATAGTGAAACAGTTTCATGCATTTTTAGCCCATAAATTTGACTGCAGGTGGGAATAAGTAAGTCCAATAGGCCAAGGATGCATCATCAACACTGGCATGTGTCAGTAACCATTCCCTCATAAGTGCTCCTTACAATGCATTACATTTATTTCATACTGATTCTCTTTAAAGGCCTTCTCAGTGCCACTTAGAGACTAAACTTCATGTTTCGAAATGTTTTATGACAAATGAAATCCCAGGTTACCGATTCCGAAACGGCACATATGGTCTGCAAAAGTCAACCCAGGTTTGTGAGTCACATTGGATCAATTGATTTTGTTTTGCTGTTGTAGATGTATCGAAATAAAAAAAAATTGTATATAACTACAAAACATATGATTGACAAAATAGCTTCAACAAATTTGATTTTGAGAACTACAAAAATATATTAGCCAATAAAAGTACTCTTACATTGATGATAAAAGATAAATTTGTGCATACACATGCATATACTTCCATCAATGTGTAAAAACAGTTCACGGAAATTAATATATTTCCACTTTTCTAATAATGTCACACTTGTAAATGCTCTTCATATTACAATACTTTCATGTCAAGTGATGCAAGTTTGCACACTTAAATGATTATGACAGTTGTCATGTTTTTCAGAAGTTCTTTGATACATTTGATATCATGAAGATGTTTGATGAGAAATGGGCCAATTGCTTTCCAGCTTTTCTCACCAATCAGATCCCACCTCTCCCATATCATAACGCTCCTGTCGCAGCTTCATCCGCCTGAAAAGTATATCATAACAGTATCTATTTATCTAGATTTGGCATCTTTCTATATAAAACCTTGCTTTTATGCACCTGGGGCCCGTTTTACTAAACAACTTACGGAAAATGTTTGTGTAAGTCAAAACTAATAAACATTGATATTATCTTCAATGAAAGGACAATATTGCAATGTGACACGTCGTTGGAAGCGTCTCGGAGAGACGATTCCAATGATGTGTTACTTTGCAATATTGCTTCGTCCAATATTGAAATAAGAGGTATTGTTGTTTTAGACTTACGCAAATCTTAAGCGTCAACTGTTTAGTAAAACGGTACCCTGCTTAGGAAGTCTTTAAAGACCCCTGTGATAAAAGAAAAAAATGCTCATGATGAGCAATTTGCTTTTTTTGTCACAATGGTTTCTACCCAACACCATGTAAACAATGAGTTTTCCTCAGGCTATCTATTGTTGTTCTAAATTTTTACAATAAAGAGGAATGGTTAATGGCTTATTGATGGAAAAGAAATTTGTGCCGTTGGTTGGTTAGTTGAAGCCGGATCCAGCACTGTAAAGGTTAAATCTTGAATAGAATGTTGACTTGTCCTGGTCTCAAACTTAGACCCCGCTTTTATCAATCAACACAGTTAATAGACTTCACTTCATAACCCTTCTGCAGTCTAAACAACAAAAATGCATCCGCACACTGTGACAGGAAGGCATTTGAAACATTGCAACAAAAATATCATAAAAAACATGAAACACCATTATACCTAGAGATGTTCCTTGATAACAGTTTCACATCAGACATTGTGATAAGCCTCTCCTCATCGTGGATGATTTGCCCTTCATGATCCACAACTTGTCGTGTGGAGCCTGAACTACTGGGACGACCGCGCCATTCTGTGATTCGATTGTTGATGGTATCTCTCACAACCGTAGTTATGTTTAGAAGTCCAAGATAACTGGCAATCTCTAGGTATGTGTCAAGGCTATTTTTCATATGTTGGATCTTTACATTGCATCAATAGTTTTTATCTTTACATTGCATCAATAGTTTTTATCTTTACATTGCATCAATAGTTTTTGACTGAATTTGCTACGTTACCCAGCTCCTAGATGATAGAAGAAGACCCGGAGGTTATCAGACAGTTACATGGCTGAGAGAACTAATTATCTCATTGGGCCAAAAGGTTTTCATAAGAAGGTTCAAGTCAGTGCCAAGTTTATTTAGCATATGCTCAAAAATAACAATTAATTTTTATAATAGTCGCCTATTGAGCTCTTTCTAGCTGTTGACTGGAGTGGCAAACAGTGCTGAAATAATGACAAAATTGAGGAATGGTTCCTTATGAAATAGCTTAAAACTATCTTGTTTGTGTGTTCAAGTTCCTGTTAATGAAGAAGAGTGTATATTATAGATAATAAAAGCATCAAAAGGATACGAGCCAGACGCATGATCGGCACTGCATTAACGATTCCCTCCTTCCTGACCATCTTTTCTGCCTCATGGAACAGTCGACGTCTCAGTTTGTCATTGGATAGTGGAAGTATATTGTCAATGGCATCTTTAAACTCTTTTTCAGACATAGAGGGCTGTTTGTTTTCCGGGTTTTGGAATGGTATAAGTTTGTTCTCCATCTGCATAAATGAATGAATTAACAAAATGAATTGCATACGAGATTTGGTGGTTTCTATAAAATGATGAAGTCAGAGCTTCACTTAGCCTAGTCTGGTATTAAACACTAAAATTGTAGTTGGTTACTTCAAATTACCTTACTTAAAGGCATTGACACCTTAAAATGCCATTGTGCACATTGCATGTTCTAAAGAAGGATTTGAAACCTTGGTATTTGAATGGATCATCATAATGGTCATGGCATACATCAAGTTCAATAAAAATCGTGAAACACAAAGGAATGAAGATGAAAAGATACAGAACAATTAAACAAAAGTATGAATCATCAAATTACTTACATCCAGGAACCTTGGTTCCCTGTATTTCAGTATAAGGTGTTGTATAAACATGGCCACCATGCTGCTTGAGATTTTGTTCTCACTGAACGATGTGTAACTCATCTGAAGCGTCTCAAGGTCATCTTCCTGTTTATTAAAAAATAAAATGTGATTATTAAGATGACGATATTAATCCTTATAGTGCTGGAACTTACTTATGCTTATGCAAACAGGTTAGATCCATGCCAGTCGCCAATTAAATTGGCCTACCCTGTATGCTTCTCAGGGTATTTTTACTCATCAAAATTAAGCAGATATTTAAGGTTTTGGAAAGACGGCACAAATATCTATTTTTATAAAATTACCCAACATTGTAAGGGTTAAGATGACGATTATAGAAACTATGATCATTATACCATGGTTATCAAAATTTGACTTATTAGAAAATAGGTATTACAGCATACATCTTTGAGGAGCATGCACTAATGCATAACTGAGGAATATAATAATTTATGTAAGAATATTGAAATATGAACATTGAAGTAACATTATCATTGGAAACTCTTTATCTAAATCAGATCATTATTGAATTATGATCTTTTACATTTGATAACTGAAATGAGGTTATAATTGAAATGTGATTGTAGAAATGCCTGCATCTACTGTGGGTATGCTACCTTGTTCACCTTTTTGTTCAGATTTTCTTATTGAATAGACAACAGAAAAGACATGAAAAATAACATTTGCTTTGTAATATTTAGTAGAAATCATTGCGACAAAAACTGTTTCCTATTGGTCAACTAGCCAGTAAGGATTGCATAAAGAATCCAAATAAAACCATTATCTTTTCATCAGGTAGCAAAAGGGATTTCCATTTATGAAAACCCTCATGCTCATGCATGGACTGAAAGGAACTTTTGCAAAGAAGAGAAAATTGAGGGACTATGTGTGTTTTACAATGCATAATCATATACTTTTTTTCCATTTTCTACAAAAGTTAAAATCTTTCTTTGATCTTTATATATGCAGCTCGTAGCAAACCAGTCCATTATGAAAGTGAAAATAAATATCTACCAATTTCTGCATACAAGATCAATAAATCATGATATCCCTCTCGAGGAAAATTTGTCAAAATACTTTAATCCATTACCAAACAATAATGACATTTGACCAGTTTGTTGCAGACGACTCTGGAAAAAATTGTGCGAAAAGGAGGGCTCATTAAGAGCTCATTCCTTTTCCCACAATATTTCCTGCCCTATCAGACAAATTGTTTTTCAATTTCATCACATTTTGAAATGTCTGCAAACTCTTTGAATTTGGGACAGTCGAAAATTTGGCGTTTGGTAAAGGGTTAATGGAACAGGATAAATAGTCTGGGACACGCCTACCCCTAGGAACGGGTAAACAACGGCAGCGAAAGCCCTGAAATCCTCCACCTCCTTCCATTCGACAACTTCAATAAAGTCTGACAGTAACATCATGTAGCGGAATACAGCTCCCTCTAGGTTACCAACCAGTATGTTACCAAACACCTGGATCAACTGAAATGAGAGAAATGGGAGTTTATAACTATTTCAACAGTTTATGAACTATGTAACGCATACAGTTCACTTATCTCTGCTTGCCACTACAGCATCATTATAACACAATTGCCCCTCCGGTCACAGTTTGTGTACTTATTAGGTCATGTGTTGTGTATGAAAAACCGTGAAAAATAATGGGGAAACACCAAGCTAAATTTTCAATTTCCACACCTCTGAGGTTCACAGGTAATTAAGACATGATGCTTTCTATTTGGGATATCTACTGCTTTATATGGAGACCGAATGTCCGTGGAAGAGGGGGTTTTAGAATATCTTTAAAGCCTAAATGTGTTTGAATTTTTGGGAGCCATAGGGGACCCGCATTATACTGAAAGTTGTGATTGAACAGAGCGAGTTATAAAGAGGCTGCAGTGTGTAATGCTATCAGAAACGTTTGATACTACCAACAACACTAAAGTGGATCCACTATTCTTGCTACCTACAGCCAACAAGGTGTTGTAAGAGGTAAATCACATTTTTATTTCCTGAGCTATTTCTGCTTGATTTAAAATTGAAACCTTAAAGAATTAAGTTTCATATAAAAATAATTAAGATTAATATATCAATAGACTAACTAACTAACAAATTGATTTGTTGATAAGGAATCACAAGTGAAACAAGTAGAGAGAGGATAGCAATTAGGGGAAGGTATTTGACCTACTTTATCCTGCTCTGAGAACTCTACGACTGCATAAAGGAAGTCAAATGTACACAGATACATAATGTCCTTCACCATGTAACGTTCTTCCATAAATAGATATAACTTGTCCTGAAAAATAGGAAATACTTTATTCTTTAAAAAAGATAAGAAGTTACTTTTGCTTCATTTACTCATTACGCCTTATTGTGTCTTTACATCACTGTAGCAATATTTCAGATATGTTGCAATGCCCGGCTCATAGGCTGTCAAGGAAAACCCATAAGCTTATTTAACTGCCAATATTGAGTTGTTTAAACCTTTACCAAACCACAAATGTCTGACTGTCCCAAATTGAAAGAGTTTGCAGAAGACATTTTAAAATGTGATGAAATTGAAAAATAATCTTCTGATAGGGCAGTAAACATTGTGAGAAAAGAAGAAATTACTCGTTACTATTTCTAGGTTTCTGGATTTTACCTGGGTTATCATTCATGACCAGACCAAAAGCAATGCTAGTAATGGCTCCCCTCTATTGCATTTTGGGCAATTTGAAAACCATAACAACATAAAAAACAGTTTGATCTCAAAAGGTGAAAGTACTGATTTGGATAGTTGGAATGGCATTAGAAAACACATATTAATTGTTGAAATGATATAAATCCCCAAACAAATGCCTGATGACTACTACTCACAGCTACAGAGTTATAGATTTCATCATCCTTTCCGTTATCATCCTCCCATATCATGTAGGTCCAGAACTGTTCCAACACCGACAAACAGCGCTCCTGAAAAAATAAACGTGCTTAATTATAGATGCTCGAAAATCACATATTGTCATGAAATAGAGAATTATTTATTCAAATGGAAATTTAAAAATAATCTTTTCTATCTGTTCCTATCAGTGAAATGTTGGGATTCTCAGGGTGATTCTGACTAAATATCTCTTTTTCTATATCCCACTTTAGTGAGATATCACACTAAAAAGTGATTAAGATTTTTCATGTTCTTGCGCAATAAAGGCATGTATGTCTAAGCACATCTTCAACTGATCTTACAGCCAAATTAGATTTGTTTGCGCAATCAGGGTATACAATTAACAGATGATTTATACGGATTTGATTATATAAAAAAATATAAAAATCTATCACTTGTATAATTAAAATCTATCACTTGTATTGGCATTATCTTATTGAAATATTCACCTTCCTTCGAACCTCCTTTTTGGGCCAGATATTACACATATTTGTTACACTAATCTCTTATAACATAGAAAATCAAGTTAAACATTCCTTTTTCGTCATGGTGTTTGGAGTCATTGACTTGATATAGTTACCCATTACCAAACAATAATGAAATTTTGACCAGTTTGTTGCAGACGACTCTGGAAAACATGATGGGAAAAGGAGAAATTGCTTGTAACAAGCAATTTCTCCTTTTCCCACAATGTTTTCTGCCCTATCAGCAGATTATTTTTCAATTTCATCACATTTTTAAATGTCTTCTGCAAACTCTTTCAATTTGGGACAGTCAAAACTTTGGCATTTGGTAAAGGGTTAACTAATGATTACTTGATATAAAACTCATCTGCAGAATGTTAAGCCTCAAGACATTAAAAAAGTTGTATATAATACTTACCCTATTGAGAGGTCTGGGTACACTTCTTTCAAGATTCGTTCTTTGTTTAAAATCATCAAATATTGAGTGTATTGAGTAACGCTGAAATAGACGATTATATATGTGTGTTGATTTGTTGCAATTTGGGATTGGAATATTAGACTACAACATTACTTAATTTTTATAAATGGGTAAGGTGTTGAAGATGGTGAAATATTCAATTATTATAGAGGCACCAATTGTCTTGCAGAGGCAGCATTAGAAAACATTATGGGCATAGTTTCCTTTTGTCACAATTTTTTTTCAAATGGCTTCTAAGGAGTTCCATATAAAATCAAAATACTAACCTAGTATCCAAATTAAACGGATTGACTTTCTTCATGCTGACAGAGAAAAGAAAATCTCAACCAACACAAACAAGCAATAACAGTGTCTTTCAAATGATTAAACAAAATGAATCTCTGTAACTATTTAACCAATAAAGTTGTGTAGAAATACCGGTCAAAAAATGAACATGTGCGTATTGACATTGCTTTCAATAGTGTTTACTGTGAAGAAAAAATCTGCGACAAGCAAATTAGCGGGGTTAATCCACTTGTCAATTGTACCCTGACTAGTGTCCAAAATTTGTATAGTTTTCAAATGACCAGTCAATCTGTGCAGAACTAAGCGTGCTATGTGAATACATGTACAGCCTTCACCATGATTCAAACCAAAAATGTGAATTTCTGACTGATTCAAATATCCTTTGTCAAAATGGCCGACTGAGTGAAACCAATCTATGTTCAAAATTGAAAGACACAGCAAATGGCAATACACATCAAGGAAAAAGGAAGCATTTCCTTATAACATTTGAAAAAACCCATTGAAACATGGAGATGAATCGATCATTTGGTGCAATTTTTCCGCTTGTCACAATGGTTTTTGAAGTCTCCTGCAGCAGATGTGGCAAAAAAAAGTACTATGATAAAGCATGTTTAACCAATTGTCAAATCAACACAAAGATAACATAGCTGCTTTATAGAGATTGAAAGCATTGTACAAACTGAAACATTGCTTATGTCATGCAGCTTCCACTCAATGCTTTGAATGAATGCTGTCTGTTTTTTTCAATATTATCTGTTTAAGGGAAAAGGTTGAAGAAAACAAAAAGTGTGCTGTATCAAATGTGCCAAATAACTTACTTTTACCCCAAAGGTCTATTGGAAAGAGTAAATAAAACATAATGATTTCATGATAACATTACTATAAGAAATATACCATATGAAAGTACAATGTGTATGCAGGCAGGAGGCAATATGTGCTTGAGGGACACTGTCTTAATAGGAGATTTGGGTCAGAGGCATGCAACCAACTGCCTTACATCCCCCAACCAGGTAAATAGACTGAAATGATCTCATGTATAGATAGTAGGATTTTTATTTACTTGTTCAAATTAAACATATATTTATGCACAACTTGACTAGAAATGAAATCAGTTTTCAATCCAAAGGACCTGCTCTGCATTTTTTTCTCACAAGTATAGTCCAAAATTAATGATTAATTTTAACCCAAAGAATACTGGGTAATTTTCTAAAACAAAAACATTTGTGTCGTCTGCTTTCAAACACCTTAAATATCTGCTTAACATTGATGCGGAAAGATACTCAGAGTAGCAAACAGGTTAGATCACAGGCCAGCCGCCAATTTACTTGGCGGCTGGTCTGGATTTAACCTGTTTAAGTTAGCATGAAGTCGGTTCCAGCACTATAAAGGTTAAGACCGGCTGCCAGTATCCCTACCATGTGTGACTCGCTGACGGTACTCGGACTGTCTCTACTGGTGGTGGGTGAATGAAGGGTACCAGACTGTCCACCAATACTGTTTCCATCAAACCGATTACCTCCTTTTACGGGAAGGTCAAAGGTCACATCTAATTCATCCTGCTCCTGCATCAACTCACTGGAACAAGCAACATTGAGTAAGTCTATGCAAAATTGGCCAGATTGGCTGGTTGGTTTGAACACAATTTTGATGAGGAAACTTACTCAGAGTAGCAAAGAGGTTAGATCACAGGCCAACTGCCAATTCACTTGGTGGCTGGTCTGGATCTTACCTTTTTGCATAAGCACGAAACCGTTTGAACACCATTTTTAAGTTTGTCATAAAATAGCTTTCATTGTTTCATTTGCTTTTTTACATTTCATCAAGAATTGTTCAATAATGTTGCAATATCGGGCTCATCTCAGATAAGAAGCAAAGCGTTGAAAGCGCTGAAGGACTTAGGTGCGTTTAAAGCAAGATGATGGAGGATACATTTGAAAATTTCTTTGGGCAACATTATTCCTGTGAACAGAGAATGAACGATGGTCTATTTTTCAAACATCTGGACATTGTACGATTTCCCATGAGGCAACCGTAAAAAGGGATACAAACGTCATAAAAAGTAAAACAAAGATAGAAAGTGAGATTGGTTTCATATTTAAGTTTAGAAAATCTAGTGGTGGATCGCAGTGTGTCTCTTTTTGGTTATTCAAACCACAAACTGCATTAAAAGCAAACTTCACTTCTACCACTATTGTTTTTTATACACTGTATACCTTTTCTCTTTTTCCTGTGTTAGAAAAAGAAAGTTAGGACGACATTCGAAGCAACTTCGCCAGAAAGAAAATGTTCTCTTAAAGAAACTTTTTCAAAGAATAAGATTTTGACTTTTTAAAATAAGTTGGCTTTTACCGTAAAAAAAATTGCATGCATTTCTAAAGTTTCATAGAACTAGATTATTATTTTGGAACATTCTAAATAACATCAAAATCGCTGATATTGCAGACCGTTTAAACGGGTTTATCGTGTAAACAACATGCTAAAGGTAGAGTAGTCCGAATGATCCATTTCATTCACCCAGTTACAGCTTGGATCATCCGAGTTAAGTAAATGGTGGTATTTATAGATACTATCGTCACATGGGTCTTTGGACTTCGGAAACATTTAACGCGCATTTCCATGGAAGCATCTTTTCTGTCAAGCCAATTTGGGTCAAACAAGGGAAAAACAAACAATGAAAAACCTTATTTTCTATTATTGCTGAATTCGATAAAGATTTTATATAAATAAATAAATGAAAAATATTTGCAGTTTCTACATTGGTGTAACGATTTTCCACCCCTTACGTCATGTAATTTATTTAATATCATTTACCTCACCTTAATTTTGAATTTTTACATTGAAATAAATATTACATCAACGTAGTTGGGAAATAAGAATTCTAATCCAGGAAAGATTCTTATAATATGAAACTTGACTTTAAAATGGCATTAAATTGTGTTCTGTTTAACATTTAATTTTATTGTTCTGACTTTTTTAATTTTTTGCCTTAAGAAGATTTACGTCACGGGTGGGTGTAGTACCTTTAAAAGTATGTGAGAAAGAATTCCCCCGTTCATTTATTAACTCGCATTCCCAAAGATGAGTATACATATGGGGATGCTCAATTCATATTAATTAATGAAATCACCGGTTTTTAGCAGCTTATAAGTAAAGAAATTAAAAGCGATCTTTGGTTTAGTGACAAGGATTATTAACTGCTTATGTCCATGGTTCTACCGAAAACCGGTAGAAAACATTTTTCCTTGTTATTGTCGTTGTCTATATTTGCTTTCATTTAGACCAGTCACATTTAGTTAAATGGAAGTTAACATTAGGCGGCGGAGGTAGTGACCCCTAGTGCAGCCCAGAGCCCAGGCTAGGTAGGGTATTTGTATTTTGATTATTTCCTTTTTCTCTTTTAAGAAAGCAGTATTAACGGCTCTTATTCCTAACTCTTACATGCATTGATTTAATAAGTACATGTATTCAAAAGGAAATTGAGAGATAGTATTTTTCAGCCTTGCATAATAGTGCTTTGATTTCGGGGGAAGTCCAAATGATCCAGATGTAGATATTTCATTCTACAGTTAAAGCTTGGATTATCCGAGTTAGGGAGGGGGTGTAATCCATCTCAATCAACCGCAATATTAACTTCAAACGATTCATTTGGGGCACCAGATGAACGGCACATGTATAATACACAGCATCTATCGATGTACCGCCGCCAGACGGACAGTTAGCCTTCCCTTTCTCCTTTAATACGCACTGGCTTTGCTCATCTTTGCTATATTTTCGACTTTAGTAATTGTTTCTGATTTTGCTTTAATTGTAACAAGTCACATTAACCCATTTGAGGAATAGGTTTACCAATGTAAATCACGTTGCCCCTCTCTGTGAGGTTTCACATTCCGGTGATGGCATTTGGACTTTTTATGAGATATACATTCTCCCAATGCAGATTATATAGCAAGGGATATTTAATATTGTGACGAAAAAGCAGATTTACTTTTTAACCATACAATCTCTTCCTTTGCACCGTGTTATGCAAAGTGTCACTACTTCATCGATTTCCAACATATAGTACATCTGACCTGTTTGTTGCAGGCGACTCTGGAACACATTGTGGGAAAAGGAGAAATGTTTTCTGTCCTAGCAGAAGATTATTTTTACATTTCAATTATTTTGAAATACCATCTGCAAACTCTTTAAATTGGGGACATTCTAAATTTGGTGGTTAAGAGCAATATCTCCTTTTCAGACAATGCTTTCTGTCCTATCAGAAGATATTTTTTCAATTTCATCACATTTTGAAATGCTGTTTGCAAACATTTTCAATTTGGAACATTCTAAAAGTTGTTGGTTAAGAGCAATTTCTCCTTTTCCCGCAATGTTTTCTACCCTATCAGAAGATTGTTTTTCAATTTCATCACATTTTGAAATGTCGTTTGCAAACTCTTTCAATTTGAGGCAGTTTAAAATTTGCGTTTGGAAGCTTTTATTTTCGATCAACCGAGACACTTATTACGCTCACACAAAATCTAACAGTTGGTCTTAACCCATTTCCAAAAAACAAGAAAGGCATTATACCAGTTTGTAGCAGAATTCTCTGTAAAACTTTATGGACAAAGGAATATTTGCCCTTAATGAGCAATGTATCATTTTCCCCGCAATGTTTTCTGTCCTTTCAGAAGATTAATTTTTAATTTCATCACATTTTGAAATGTCATGTCGTCTGTAAACTCTTTCAATTTGGGACATTCTAAAATTTAGCAGTAAAGAGCAATTTCTTCTTTTCCCACAATGTCTTCTGCCCTATCAATTGATGATTTTTCAAGTTCATTACATGTCAAACTGTTGTTTGCAAACGTTTTCAATTTGTGACATTCTAAAATTTGGCGGTTAAGAGCAATTTCTCCTTTCCCGCAATGTTTTCTGCCCATCCAGAAAATTGTTTTTCAATTTTATTTCATTTTGAAATGTCGTCCGCAAACTACTTCAATTTGAGACGGTTTAAAATTTGGCATTTGGAAAAGGTTTAAACTAAAAACCGTGCAAATGTATGGGATCGTTTAAAGAAACGACTTCTAACGTCCGAAGTTCGAAAATCACTTCCGAAGAACGTAAATATGTAAGGAGCTATAATAACAAGCCATTCTGATGTGTTTATGTTAACTTGAATTTATAGCCGTCATAAACTGTAACTGTAGTTGTTGGTTTAACCGTCTAACAGCTCAATATGCTACATACGTCTTGGAGATTGTAAACTTGACGGTAACAATAATTTAGAGCAAAACAAAGCGAGTGAATCCGGACTACATTCTTGGTTCAAAGAAGGTATTATTCCGCACAGTGAAGACGGATGTATAATGAGTAATTCGTGTCAGACCACTGTTTGTGTATCGATAAAGTACCATCCCTCAGAAAGTGGGTTGTAACTTCAATGGACTAGGGTGCTAATGCACCCTAGTCCAAAAACGCATTACTTACAAGGGCTAGCCAAGTCAAGACGAATTACAAGCATCTCTAAGTAAATCAGGTGACTACCTCTCGTGAAAATCCCAAAGTTTTTACCGGGATTTGAACCTATGTTGAAAGGGGCTGTGTGATTTTAAGTTTTTTACTCTAACCACTAGGACACATAGGCCTCCTTCTTATATGATAGGTCACCTCCTTATATAATAGGCCTCTTTCTTATATAGCAGCACCCCCTGATATCATTCCATACAATCATGTTCTTTTCGTTTTGACATATTTGTAACTAAAAGGACTCCCAAACTACATTCATACTAATGTTTTGTAATTACTGTAATTACTGTAAACTAGTCAAAAGAAAAAAATCAATCATGGTTCAATAGATACTTTATTAACTCCTTTACAAATGTGAAACATCATTATACTGAAGCCTTTACATTTAGTTATTAAGATGAACATTAGAAACCAATGTGATGATTTACCTTACAAGCTGTTTGTTGATTTTCACCTTTGGTCGTATAATTTTGACATGGGTACAGTTCAGTGGTAAGGGGAATACCTTCTCTTGTCCGGGGAGCTTGTGGGGGCATATCACTGTCTGAAAAAGGATGCATGATGTATAGGGAATATCTGTAGAGGTAGATAACATGGTTTTATCCAATTTCAAAGGGAGGAAATTAATGTATTGGTAAGCACTTTGTAGAAAAGGTGAGTTATTTCCCTTAAACTTTTTGCAGAAAAAAAAGAGTTAAATTTTTGTTACGTTTTTTTCTAAACTGCAGACTTGCAGCTTAATACACTGCACTACAATATCTATTATATGAATATTGTGCATTTAAAGAATATACCTTGGATCAAAACTTTACCCTACAACTATCAAATAATTTAAAAAAACCTTCAGAAGTGAAACCTTTAAATCAAAGAATTATTACATAAAAGTTTATGAAAGGATTAGAAACTTGCAACCATTAAACCAGACCTTTTCGCCACAACTTGCACAGAACTTTGCATCTTTGAACTCGTCAAATGACTTCCCCTGATTATTGGATGTGTACAGCATTGCAGCGTATTTACTGAACACGCGTTCCTGCGGTATAAACGGATCAAGGTCATCTTCGTCTTCATCATCCCCGAGTCCCGCAGACAAAATAGAATCTGTTGTGTTGAAAACGAGAAATTGTGTTCAAACCTATTGACTTCTAAATAGTAATTTAGAATTGCATAGTTTTACAGCAAACAGCAAGTAGAGAGAGATAATGAAATCTAGATATCATTACAATATGAGAAAACATGTTTAAACCCATTGAGCCCATATGAAAATTACGATTGTATTTTTTTGGTATGCTGTTTGCTGTATCAACAATTTTTCATTTATGTATTGTATTATATTATATGATTGTATAGATTTTCAGGAAACAACACAAGGAAGAAAGGACAAATAGAATATGAGAAAATATGTTTAAACTCCTTGAGTCCTAGAAAAATAAAAATTGTAATAATTTACACAAAATGTTAAAAGACGATGGAAAAAATTGAATTTGTAGTGTTGAATATGAAGAGTATCTCTCCTCAACAAAATCAAGCAGATATTTAAGGTTTTGGAAAGCAGACGACACAAAAATCCATTTTAAGAAAATTACCCAGCATTCTAAGGTTTAAGAATGTAACAGACCATTCATACCCAACAAAAGCAATATAAGGAAAGCTTAATTTACAATATCTACTTCAATACAGCTGAATATCTATGTAAGACATCAGCAATTATAATAGAAAATGAAAACATTCTGTGATGGCTTAATCCTCCTTCAGTAGCTTATGTGATACCATTCATAGACTTGAAACAGAGACATCAGTATGTTGCAATTGCTTTATTAATTTCTTAAAGGTGCAGAAAAAGTTTAATGCAAACAATTTCTCCTTTGATGCAAAGAAAATAGCCTCTTCACTTGCTTGATGAGTTTTAATGAAATAGTATCATACAAATATCAGCACAAATAACCATTTCCAAGCTACAAGGGTTCTGGAGTAAGGATAATGACAAAAAGAGTTACCTTATAAATTATGTGATCTTTAAATTAAGGAGATCACATAATTTAAAAGGAAACTCTTTTCTATTATCATTAAGGACCTTAATCACAATAAAAAAATCAAAAATATATGTTTCTCTGTATTATAAAACAACATGCAGGACTCCTGCAGCAGGAGGTAGGTCAAAATGTAAGAAAAGAGATGTGTATCCTTCTCCCGTAAAGTAAAAGGTGAAAAATAAACAAACAAATAACTCACAATTCTACCTATAGTGCTTTTGAACAATGAATGCATCATTTTGAAAATTAAAAAATGACAATACATATTAGCGTTCATCAATGATGTTTTAAGACACTTTCAAATCACATTGACTTCAAAGGTCTTTAGTTCATTACCCCTTATAATTGTTTATCTTCTTTGTCCAAATGTTTTGAAAATAGTAAGAAATATTGTCACAGAAGATTTGTTCAAATAAAGCCCTGATTTTTTTTTTAAACACTGCCTTAACCCATTACCAAACAATAACGACATTTGACCAGTTTGTTGCAGATGACTCTAGAAAGCATTGAAAGAAAGGAGAATTTTTTCTTGACAAGCAAATTCTCCTTTTCTCACAATGTTTTCTGCCCTATCAGAAGATTATTTCCCAATTTACCCATAATTACATCTTGAAATGGTGTCTGCAAACTCTTTATATTTGGGACATTTGAAAATTTGGCCTTTGGTAAAGGGTTTAGACAAATGAAGAAATGACTTAATATTAGAAATTTCTTCTTTTGCTCCAATAATTTCCAAATTCTTCTGCTGCAGTTGTGTTATTAGAGTATATATTGAGACTTAATGCTTTCATAAGTGTGTTTCAGCACCATAAAACCTCAACATCATATACATTATATGAATGTCAGAATTAAAACCCTTGCAGAAACACATTGCCATATTCATGCAGTGTTATAAATACTTTGATTCTTTAAAGTAAACTTCTCTTGCCAGTTTTTGAAAGGTAATTTAATGATAATGATCTTAACAAACATTATATGGTTGATTTATACACAAAAGGGATTATACATAATATTTCTTTGAGGATGATTATGAACCAATGTCCTCTGCAGTGATTGTTTTTTTTATTTTTATCTTTACGAGGAACATAAGGAATACTATTAATAATCAAACAACCGTAATGATGTACATAACCATTCAAATGAGATTAAAAGCGCATAAAAACCTTTTTTTTTTTTTTAATTCTGCCTATTGTACATCATAAGATACAATCAATATTGTTGAACCATGTCAAGCTACCTTGAAGTTTCACAAGTGCAATATCACACATGTTTGAAATTCGAAGTTGCAATACTTTTTAAGGCCATGTGCAACAACAATTAAATCAACCTTGTATAATTCAAATTGATATTTAGAACAATGAATTACTTCTTTGTTGACCCTTGCCGAAACACAGTGCAGTTTTTGTGCAGTACCACAAGTGCTTTGATTTTATCACCTAATTTTTCCCTCCATTCCTGGTCGTTTAGATGGAGGTACGGAGACTGAACAAACCTCTCTTGAACCTTGAGACTTTCCTCCTGTATTCGTTTGATGTGTTTTTCCTGCGTTTTTGTTAGCATGATATCACCTGGGTTGGGTTAAATGTTGGGATTGATGGTTAGCGTGGAATTTAAGAAATACATGAAAATTTAATGAACAGGTAAATAATTTCTAGTTTTTACAAATGTACACTTTTCTTTAAGCCTTAACGCCAAGGCCAATTAGAACAATTTGAATAAAAGGATACTTTACTGATGATGAGCAAGATTTCCATTTGTCACATCGTTTTCTAAACTTTTGTCATGGTATTTTAAAATGTCTTTTCTGATTTTTCTCCTTTCTTTATATTTGATTCATTTTGTTAATTAAGCCTTATCAACAGCAGACAACATACGGTGCCTTGCAGTAGAGAATATAAAAATCAAGACTTGTTTCAATGTGTATTCTCTATATGTGCCAAATGCAGGACCAGTTCACAAATAACAATGGCTTTGTGCAATACTGATTAGCTCTGCATTGAAGGGGAAACATTCAATGTTTTTAAAACACTGAAAACACACTATTTTGTACTCTGTTCTTGCCCAGTTAAAAATGAAATAACATAGATAATTAACTACGTGTATATGCATCAAAACAGTATTCATTCACAAAATGTATGTAAAGCTTTGATTGTCACGGAATTCTACAGGCTTTAGTATATTGATGAGCTCCAAAAACACGAAACTAAGGATAAAAAATTACACAGTTAATGCATGGCGATGTCTCATGAAGTTCATCTTCATGCATTACTTTCACAGCCTCATGAATAGCCATAACTTAGGCTCTGATATACATTCAAGTTGGCATTGTCTGTGGTAGACAGTTGACCTTGATCTTTGACTCTGACAGTTTATGCATTCTAGTCAACCTACCTGATTTTGTGACTCCTGGATCTATGACCTTGAGTCTATCCCCTTTCCTCCTGAAATGAAAAATGTAAACCATTAAACATCTGATATAAAGTCTCTCTATAATGTTAAAGCCAACCTACACAATTATCTGGTTTGTTTCTTCCAATATAAGATAGATGAAATAACAGAAACTCAGAAAGACACCATTAAACACCTCAACCTTTTCATAACACCAAAGGCATACCTACATGATAGCCTGGAGTGATTTTCCAATATGTGCCAGTGTCTGAGACTTTTGTCACATGACATTATCGAGAAAAACGCGGTTAAAGATGGCGTCATAATTTTTACCAATTGCTCTACTTATTGAACAAATAGCTATAATTCCTCCAAAAATCATGTTTGGTCAAAAATTTGAATTGGACCTCATTCCACAGGCCTAAGAGTGTCTTAATATGATAATATCTAAAATTTGCCAAGGTACCCACTTTGAATCATTTTTCTGACAGTACCACATATATGATAGATGCCACAACAGACAATCAGGAAGACACCATTAACACCACATATAAAGTCTCTTTTTTACATTGAAGCTGACCTACACAACAATCTGGTTTGTCTGCAACAAACTGGTCAAATGTCGTTATTGTTTGGTAAAGGGTTAAACATGCAATCCTTTTTATAAAACAGCCTAGGTAAACCTACATGATAGTTGGATGGGTTTCCTCCAGTATCTGTAGCTGCTCCATCAGCATGGTACTGTGCTGTTTCAGCAGAAGTAACTCATTTGATATATCCCCAATGGTGTTCTTAAACCGCTCCTGCACTGCCTCCAGCTAGGAAGGAAATTATACAAATAATACAAGTTAAGATAAAGATATAATAAAAGTAACAGACAATGTGTCAATAACTTTTCTGCGAAATTGTGACTTTTTAGGGTTACCAGGACCAAGCTTATGCTCTGAAATGTCTTTTCAACATTCATCAGATATAGTAAAATATGATAGATTGTTTGCATTATTTTCTTCTTATTCATTTATTTCCCATCAATCATAAAACAAGTACTAACTCATAGCTATCCCTCTTTATTCTGCTACCTTGACACATAACCAGTATTTGCATGAAATGAGGATTAATATCCTACATAATCTTTGTAATGTTTGTATCTTAAACATGCTTGAGTATATGTTTGTATGTACCATATTTGTGAATGTGGTACTGGTATATGCTGGTTTTTGCCAAATAAATAATTGAAATTGAAAAAAAAGTCCAAGGAAGGCCCTTCTACTCACAGGATTCAATTTCCCAGACAAAGGGGCATATCAGTCTTTTGCAAAGACCATTAAAATTGTTTGAGATTCATTAATTTCTCTTTTAATATGAAATAACATACAATTTATATCAAACCCTGTCAATTTGGCCTTCATAATGCACAACAAGTATATTCGTGCATTAACTCTTATAGTGCTTGAACCGACTTCATGCTTATGCAAACAGTTTAGATCCAGGCAAGCCGCCAAATAAGTTGGCGGCTGGCCTGTGATCTAACCTGTTTGCTGCTCTGAGTATCGTTCCTAAACAAAACTAAACAGATATTTTGGAAAGGTTTTGGAAAGCAGACAACAAAAAAATCCATTTTTAGAATATTATCCAGCATTCTAAGGGTTAAATGTGGATTAATGGAAAGTCACACAGTTAGCCAACTACTGATGATCAAACCTGTGACCCGTGTAACATGAAACCACTGCCCTCCTACCTGTTGATCTGCATTATCAATATCTATCTCTTGTGCTTCAATCTCGGCATCAGTAATGTCATCTCTCATCTCTAAACTCTGAAGCTCTTCCTTGTGCCCCTCCATAAACTTGTCAAACTCTATAATGAAGGTAATTGAGTAAATTGTTTATTGTCAATATTTGAAATTTGATTGCGACTGGAAAATATATGCATGAAATTGTCCCAGAAAATAATAAGTGTGCAATATAGGAAGAAGATAACCCTTCCCTTATTCAAAATTTCTTCATACTTTGAAAGAAATTCCAAAATCTGTCTCCCGTCGTATAAATGCCATAATTCATGATTAGAAGCAGACACAATAGTTGTACCTTTTATCATCATCAACAATAACAACAGCATTGTGATCAATTTATTGTTCATGTGACAATTTTGTTTAGGTTTATGTCAAAATGAAAGCTTCCTTGACCACAATTTAAAAATTGATAACAAATTATAACCTCAATTTTAACACATACAGTGCTGGAATCAACTTCATGCCTATGCAAACAGGTTAGATCCAGGCCAGCCACTAGGTAAATTGGCTGCTGGCCTGTGATCTAACCTGTTTGCTACTCCAAGTATTTTTCATCATCCAAATTAAGCAGATTTTCAAGGTTTCAGAAAGCAGATGACACAACAATCTATTTTAGAAAATTACCCAGCATTCTATGGGTTAACCAATAGAGAGAGGATTTCTACCCTTTAATTGGTAATGACTTTATTGATGAACATGCAACAGAAGATCTAAGAAATACAACAGGAATGTGCATGGTTACAAGAAGAATGTGCATGGTTACAAGCAGGAGAATGTGCATGGTTACAAGCAGGAGAATGTGCATGGTTACAAGCAGGAGAATGTGCATGGTTACAAGCAACTTCTCCATTTCTCATAGCAGTTTTGATGCAATTTCATTTAAAAAGAAAATTCAGTTTCTAAGACTCTAGAATTATCGTCAGCTGACACTTTTAATTTGAACTGATTTTAAGATTACAATCTTGGCTACAGAACTTAGTTCAAGAAATTTGGGAAAAAGACCCCTAACCCCTGAATTTTCATCACGCAAAACTCAAATTTCAAATCTTAGTTCCTGTTATCATTTAAGCAAGTTAATTCAACTAGTAGTGCTTAACTAACCATGACTAGCAAAATGCTTCAATTTTTTTCTTCTGATATTTTTCTTGCTTTAATTAGGAAATTTTCTTTAAAATTTAGGGAAATAACATAATTCTGAGGTTTGAAATGTGACCAAATAATGGCTTCCAAGTAGGCCAGGAAAAGTCCTGTTGGGAATGAGTTAGATAATATCAATCATGACCTACCCTCAACTGCTGTATTCAAAACATTCATGATCTGTTCTTCCAATTTCTGGGCTAATCCAATGTTGGTCATGATGTTTGCCTGCAATGAAAGAAAAGCAAAGAATGGCCTTAAGTTGCACAGAAAACTTTTAAAGAAAATGTGCTTAGGAGTTGTCTGTTGGAAATTACTGGATGACATTTAATATTCTAATATCTTACTACCTTGTATTCTTGCTACCTTAGGAGTACAACTTGGAATTCAAAGGTTCAGGGATCAAGTCTGTAGGTAAGTGATAAATCCCTCTGATGATTGATTAGCCCGTTACCAAACAATAACGACATATGACCGGTATTTTGCAACTCATTAAAACATTATGGAAAAAGAAGAAATTGCTCATTACAAATATGGATTTATGCTTCCTTTTCTTAATCCTTATAGTGCTGGAACTGACAACATGCTTATGCAAACAGGTTAGATCCAGGCCAGCTACCAAGTTAATTTTTCTATTCTTAGAAATTTACCCAGCACTCCAAGGGTTAAATTATTTTCATCTAATAGTTAAAGACAACCATACCCTTTTAGTTGAGACAAGTGGCTTCTTTTTCTTTCTTGGTGTTTCGTCAGTCTCAGGCTGATCAAGAAAAGCTGTAATAGAAAAGTAAACCTCACTTTGTTATGATGGTTCTACCAGAAATCAAAATATTAATGTTTGTGGTCTGCAGTTTGTATTAATTTGCCAAACAACAAATTTTCGACTGTCCCAAATTGAAAGAGTTTGCAGACGACATTTCAAAATGTGATGAAATTGAACAATTTTCTTCAGATAGAGCAGAAAACTTTATGGGAAAAGAAAAAATTGCTCATTACGAGCAATTTCTCCTTTTCCTACAATGTTTTCTAAAGTCATCTGCAACAAAGTCGTCAAATGTCATTATTCTATGGGAAAGGGTTAACTTGCCAAGTTGGATTAGCTATAAATTACCATAAGTGGAACGGGATCATAACTTTTGGGTATCTGAGAATGTTGGTAATTTGTGTTATATTGATATATATATGGATGTTTTTTACATGTTTTTATGTTTTGCAAGAAAAATTGGATGAGGATAACCTTGTCTGTTTGAAGGGGCATCATTTGCTTTTTACCTGTTGTCCAAAATTAATAGTCATTTTCCTTATGAAACAATGCAATGATGTAATATGAGCATTTTCTATTGTTTATGCAATGGTCTCTTAACCCTTTACCAAACTTTCAACTCTCCCAAATTGAAAGAGTTTGCAGACGACATTTCAAAATGTTATTAAATTGAAAATAATCTTCTGATAGGGCAGAAAACATTGAGGGAAAAGGAGAAATTGCTCATTAAGAGCAATTTCTCCTTTTCCCACAATGTTTTACACAGTCGTCTGCAATGAACAAGTCAACTGTTGTCATTGTTTGGTTATGGGTTAAGCCTTTAGATTCATGCATTTGAAAATGAGAAATTGGGGGAAAAGGAGAAAAAAAAATTAAGAGTAATTTCTCCTTTTCCCACAGTGTTTTCCTCAGTCGTCTGCAATAAATTGGTCAAATGTTGTTATTGTTTGATAATGGGCTAAGCCTTAAGATTCACATGTTTGAGAATAATTACAGGAAAAAAAGTGATCAAAACAGACTTTGAGATAAAAAAAACACTGTTTCCTCCCATCCTGAAAGAAGGAGAATGCAGAACAATTCCACATGGGCTTACCATAATACAAATCATCATATCCTTTCTTGTATTTTGATAAAAACTCAATTTCTTCTTTATTGTCAGCAATGGCAGCCTTAAAATAGAAGAGCAAAGCTTAAGATATGAGAAGGGAACAACAAGAGTCATATCTGAAAAAAAAAACCCAAAAGAAACATTTCTTACTGGGCAAAAGTCTAATCAGATATCTGTGTTTATTTGTTATTCCATTTCCAAATATAGAATTTTTGTGACTGGTCCAATTTGAAAGCATCAACTAATTATTTATAATTTCATGACATTTATTGTAAAATTGTGTGAGAAAAAGTTGTAAGTATTGTATATCAACCTTAGGTTTGAATCTGTCACATTGATGAACGTGGATTAATGTGTTATTTATTTGCAAAATATATTCAAGAAACAAATATCTTAAAAAGTATTATTACCGGTATTTACGCCCATGTATGCAGTAATTGGTACAAATGTTTCAATCCAAAAGTGCAAAATAACTTCTAGACTTTGCAAAATTTATCAAATATGCTTTTGAAATTAGGAATAACTTAATCAATATGAACTAACTGAAACATGTTTGTAACAATTACAATTATAAACAAATCAAGAATGTTAAATTATTGTCACATGTCATTATTGATATCTATTATCTATTTATATGTACAAGTATGAATATGACTAGAAGCTGTATACGCTTACATCAATAAAGTTTTCTTCTTCTTCTTCTTCTGTGAAAAAGGCAAAAACAAGAATTACCTGCAGATCTTGTATATCTCCTTCAAATCTCTCTTTTTCATTCTGTCTATCTTTTTCTTCTTTAGCTAAAACACTTTCAAGTCTGAAATAAGAAAGAGGTTCTGCTGCAGACAGAATTAAAATTTATTGTAAGGATAGAAAGCATTGCATGATATGTATTCAGCAACAATTTCTATCGTTTCTTCTGCTTTCTTTCTCAAAGTGTAACATACCATAATGAGCCTTTTCTTCTTTTTCACAATTGTTTCAAAAATCTTCGAATACAGATGAAAATAATTGCATAAATATGATGCAAATCATTAACAATAGAAGACAGGATATTTCAAAAAGCATTACAGGTATCTTTTGTTTATTGAAACTGATGACTTTAGGCTTGAAACATTCTTCAATTATGCAAATCTAATTTAAAGCTCTTAAAAATACAATCTCAGAGTTTAATGGCTTTAAACACGAAATCATTGCTGAAAAGGAAAGCAGGAAAGTTTCGCTTTGTCACAAATGTAAAGCTAATACAATCTTTATGCAAATTTGACGGCCTACACATGCGAGTAAAGAATCACAATTACAACAATAGGCGAAAAGCATTAATACTAACCTATTTATCTCCCCTGTCTTGTCAGTCAGGTTATTTTGCATATCCTCCATCGTTCCATTCATGTCGTTCAGTGCTTTCTCCAACTCTTCTATCCTCTTTCTACTCTCCTCATATTGCTTATGTTTCTCAAACAACCTAAATGAAAAATTAGGTTAACACATTTTGTAACAGATGACATGCAATGGTTTTTATAACAAAAAATAATTTAAAGTATTATGACAACTTGATGCATCTGCATCAGACAACTAAAGACAATAATGTAAATAAATCATGAATTACTCATAAAAAGATGTTTCTCCTTTTTTCAAAATGATATCTACAATCAACCTTTTAAAAAGAAAATGGAAACATGTGTTGTATTATCGTATATACCATATTTGGATTCATGTATTACTCTGCACATGTCCAAGCTACGCCCCCAGCTTCACATATGTATTATACCTCAGTCATTAAACTTGGTTCTTGTGATACACACATGTTGTTTTATTTACAATTTTGTATCCATCACCTGACAAATACCCACATATGTATTATACCTCAGTCATTAAACTTGGTTCTTGTGATACACACATGTTGTGTTATTTACAATTTTGTATCCATCACCTGACAAATACCCACATATGTATTATACCTCAGTCATTAAACTTGGTTATTGTGATACACACATGTTGTTTTGTTTACTATTTTGTATCCATCACCTGACAAATACCCACATATGTATTATACCTCAGTCATTAAACTTGGTTATTGTGATACACACATGTTGTTTTGTTTACTATTTTGTATCCATCACCTGACAAATACCCACATATGTATTATACCTCAGTCATTAAACTTGGTTCTTGTGATACACATGTTGTGTTATTTACAATTTTGTATCCATCACCTTACAAATACCCACATATGTATTATACCTCAGTCATTAAACTTGGTTCTTGTGATACACACATGTTGTGTTATTTACAATTTTGTATCCATCACCTGACAAATACCCACATATGTATTATACCTCAGTCATTAAATTTGGTTCTTGTGATACACACATGTTGTGTTATTTACAATTTTGTATCCATCACCTGACAAATACCCACATATGTATTATACCTCAGTCATTAAACTTGGTTCTTGTGATACACACATGTGTTGTGTTATTTACTATTTTGTATCCATCACCTGACAAATACCCACATATGTATTATACCTCAGTCATTAAACTTGGTTCTTGTGATACACACATGTGTTGTGTTATTTACTATTTTGTATCCATCACCTGACAAATACCAAAAGGCTCAACAACAAGCATTCTTTACACTTGTCATTAGGTGTTGCCTTTCATTTAGATCAGTCCCAGAAATATTTCAACAATAATGCAAAAACAAACCTCTTTTTCATAGTATCCATACCAGAAATAATACTAAAACAAACCTCTTTTTCACGGTATCCAACTGATCTTCTATTTCATCTAGCTTTTCTGACTGCTGATTCTGTCGGCGCTTGATGTGTGTGAAATACGGAATCCTTGTGATGCACCCATTATGTGTAGTTAGGTCGTCACTGAACACAGCATCTATAGGAATCATAGCTTAGTTCTATTAGAAAAGGGTTAACTCTATCCTTCACATATGCAAATCTTAAAGCACTTTGGCTGAGATTTAAAATTGTTAGAGGCAAAAGTGGTAACTTTGCAAAGTTATGAAACTTACTACAGTAATATTAGTTAAAGATTTCTGCCAATTTGTCAAGTATCTTTAGCTCATTGTGCCAATGTACTGATGAGTGTATTTTCATTACAGAAAAGAAAAATCAAACTTAAAGCAATTTTCCTTTTTTCACAATGTCTCATAATATAATTTTCATTCTCTCATGCTTTCTGATTCAGATGTACATCTTTTTGCATCGCTGTACTTTCAGTACTGTGATGGTTAGTTATACTGATGATGTCACTGATCAATCACATGACCTACAGTGCCATCTTTTGTGTAAGCGATTATCTGAATGTATTGATAGACATGAGTGTTTTGTGTTCAGTTCTATATCGGACATTAAACATTTTCAATCTAGATCAATCACCTATTCATATGTACATATATGAGTTAATTGATGAAAGCTGTACCATTAAGATCATCCCTAAGTCTCTTAAATATTCTTGTGTACACGCCAAGGCCTGGGATCAAGGCATCGAATGCTTCAAACGCCAATGTGATCTTTTCTTCATCAGGTCCAATTCTGCCCTGTGCCATCCGCTCCACACACAGCAACTCATACCTGTTGACTGTGCAAAAACAAAAAAAGGATTGAAATAACTGAAATGTTGATATGCATGTTTTAAATCTACCAAACTGCAAATTAAAACCAGATCATTCAATATGGAGGGAAGAAGTATTAACCAATACCAGTCGTTTCTCCCCTTATCAGTTTCCCCACCATGATGTTCTCCCCTTATCATAAGTGTGTCAAGTTAATTGATATTTTGTTATCATTTAGAAGTGTGTAAAGTCAAATACCTAATGGGATTAAATAAATGACACATCGTGCAAAATTATTTCCATAGTGTAATGCTTACTTAAAGTTGTTTTACTTTCAAATGAAAAGATTACAAAGTATATTGTAGAAAGGTTTAATGTGATTTACAATAACAAATCATTTTATTCTTCATTTGTCAATTAACTCTCCTAAAATCATTGATACACATCAATTTATATTTGTAAAGGGTTTCACATCTTACATATGGTATACCCTCAATAAGATCAGTTTGGCAAACTGTTTTACACCTAACTATTTTTGCACCTTACTATATAAGATAAATTTGACAAACTGGTGGTATGACGAAACCACTATCAATCATTGTTTCATTTCAAAACAACTTGGAAGGACACAACATGGGCATAAATGGTTGGTTAACTAGCGGTTAAGGGGGAAATGACTGACACCTGCAGAAGTTAATCATTCACAATAGACATTGAATGTCAGTATAATAGGTGTAGAAAAAATTCCTGTTAGCACTGTTTAACAGTTTAACACTAATTATGTGGGGATGAACTACTCTGTTTCCAGAAACTTACACCAGGCATCATTTAAACAAATTTGATATAAAGTGTAAACAAACCTTATACAATCAACAGATTTTTGATAAAGATTCAAAATTTTGGGCTGTAAAGTGACAGACTCTGTACTTGTAAAAGGGTCACTGGTTTGAATATATTAAGTAGCATGCAGGGTCAACTTTGCTGCCTTTCGTTAATTAATTAATACACAATCACACAGCCTGAGTCCTGGCATTGTTTCCATGAAGTTAAATTGAGAGTGATATACATATGTTGTAAGAACTTGATTCCAAAATGAGGTAAAAAGAGGTTGGAGCATATTTTTCCTTTGCTCGGTCTTTATTAATATTATCAAATGCAATGACAGGTACATTGTTTGCTTTAAGGAATGGGTTAAAGCTTTCCCTTGGAAAGGCTTGAAAAAATCAAGGGGAGTTTGCAGACGGAGAGTCATGGCTTTGGTTTGTTTAATTTTTTTGTATATAAAAAGTTTTTAAATTGCAGGAACCATTCAATTAAAGGATCCTTAATTAAATAGGTTAAAGAGGGAAAGGGATCTTCAATGGTTTTTATCTAACCTGGTGAATGACCGTCGACGACAGTTTTCTCTCTCTTCAGTTTATCCATTCTGAATCGTGCACAAAGTGTGCTGATTTTACCATGCAACACGAAATTCTAAAATTACTTGACAAAATGTTGCTATGCAAGCCATTGACAGGTGCCCTGTAATGAAATGATTGGGCCCTGTATATTGAAATAATGAATATCCGGAAACCAGTACATTCAAAGGATAGCGGCAACATAAAAAGGATAGATTTACTTCGACTACGGTCGGCGTGACGAAATCGATAACACAGTGTCATCAGAAGTCGAAAACTGTTGATTAACATTATTATCTGTAGATTAAAGGTACTTGTCACTTAATATCAGCTGTTCTCTCATCGAAAAATAGTTTATTTACATTTCATTGCATATATAAAGTAATCTGTATAACACGTTACAGTATAAGGGTATTGAGTCTCGCTTCCGATTATCGCTTTTCTTGGAACAAAAACAAAAAATGTTGCAGAAGCCAGGCCGGCGACTTGCGATATATTTGAATACATTTCCTAATGTGCTCTGAGGTAGGTGATGACATGCTGACACATTCATCTTACATGCTTTTGCTTTCATTTAGAATAATGCTAAAATATCCTTTTTGCTTTGTCTGTATCGTTTTTACATTTTATTTTGGGGTCGCCGGGTTTCCAGAAAAATGGAGATGATTGGAGTTCAAGCAAGGTCATTTTCTGTCGAATTTTGGTTCTTTTCCCATGATAATGTATTATTTTACCAAACACTTGGCTAGTTTTTGGTTTTTGAATACAGATCTGAATAGCTATACAATGATAAAGACTAAATGACTGCCGATGCAATTTGGGTAAGATTGGCAATATGGTTTGCAATGTGGCATTTAAAGAGAAAATATGATTCAGAGCAACAATAACACAAGTGTTACAGTAAGTCTGGCAGTAATGGATGGCTTAGAAAATCGATACTTTATGCATCTTTATAGTATGGCAACTGAATCGAGGCAACATACTGTTTGATAGAAAAAAGTGTGTTCATCAAGAATTTGTAAATCTCCCTCATGTATTAATTATCATCCGTTTTCTTACACAAATGAGCTTTTGACTTACACATTTTACGGCAGTAACAGATAGATTCCCAGTGTAGCGGCTTTTGACACTGTCCCCATATCTGGGTGGCATTCTCAAGCTTGTTGTTCGAGCAAGAGTAAGATGAAATGTTGTTTTTTAACTGTTTTTACGCTAAATTTTGTTGAAATCATTTAGTTCACATAGCTGACAATTTTTTCTTTTGAAAAAAAATTGAATTTGATCCTTTTTGATTTTTTCACTTGTTATATATTGCGCTATCCATTACTGATTGGATCACATTCACTTGTATTTTAATATAAATTTTTGTATGTAGTCTTAGTGAGTTTTCGTGCACATGCTTTGTGACTGTTATAGAAAAGACAACTGGTCATCGGAACAAAGTGAAAAAATTGTGAGATAATCTTCTCGGAAAAAGAAATTATCATGAAAATAAATCTGCCTGTTGCAGATACCTTGTTGAATTGCGAAACCGGAAATGACCTTCATCGGAAACTAGAGTTCAATTACAGTCTCCTTTTCATTGCAAGTTTACGCGAATTTCACAATATTGCAACTTAAAGACCATTTCATCAAATGGTAAACTCAAAACATGATGATAATTTGTTTTGGTTGTCTAATCTCAGATCAAAGTCAAAGTTATCTGCTATTCACTAAAATATGTTACTGCCGGACCAAAAGTTACTGTACACTGAAAATAGTATTGTACTAAGTGATTGCAATAAAGTTTTTCATCCAACACATTCAAATTAATCCGTGTATTATTTGTCTCAGAAGAGAGCATTGGAAACCAGATAAAGATTGTGTTTCGTGAATGAAATGCATCATTAAAGAAACCACACCATTCATGTTGAACAAAAAGAGAAAGTTAGTGATCAAGGGGCTTATTGTTCAGGTTTAGGTGTAAGGTATATATTTCACGAACATTTTTAAAGTAACCAATGCATTGTGAATTCACAATTTTTATTAATGTCACAAATTTGGAGATTTTGAGATGTATTTGGTTTATTTTGTAATAAATCTGCCAATGTAAAGGTAACAGGTTCATTGAGTTAAAAATGACAATTGTAAGCTGCAGAAAGGCAGGGCATATTTCACTAAATATCTGCATGATTTATTTTCAAAATACAGTGGACCCTCGTTTATCCGAACACTTTCGTTCCCAGGAGAAATGTTCGTATTAACGAATTTTCCGGAATAATGAATATGCGAGTTACAGCGAAATGTTTACCTTTACACGGTGTCGGTGTATCATGATCATTACTATGAAGTAAGAAATACACAATTATTTTTTTTTGAAGGGAAATATAAAGTGTGTTAAGGAAGTGTTTATTTGGTCAAAACGGATTTTTAAAAAAAATGACAATTTGAAGCAATGTCTTTCGAGAAGTTAAAATTCCTTAAGATAGCTCTGAAAAGAACTGTCTTCGTTTGGCTGTAGGTGTAGACATCTTCAAGTTGTATCTTCTTATTTCAATATCGAGAAATGAGATAGGTAGGGATTGTCGAGTTTATTTATAGGGAAAAGGAGCATATCGATTGAGTAATAATTGAAAATGATTGCCAGACATTGTCTCCCGATCGCTGTCTAAGCAGCCATTCAGCCAATCAACACCTTTTACGAACTCAACTATCGACATGCGACCGTAATTACAATAATGTAAGACCAATCAACTGACAGAATGACCGATTAACAAACAATCAACACCTTCCAGTAAACTACACTAGGTGACATGTTATGGTCAAGCATACGTGACAGTTTGCAAAACGTGTGAATGCCGTTTACAACAGAAGACCGATCCCTTCATTCGCAACTGTAACCGCAAAATAAACGATTTTACTGGTTTCCGGACTATCCATACGCATATACTATGAAAAGTGACTGTTGGTTCCCGAATATTTTTGTCCGGTTCCGGAACGCGGATTTTCCGCATTAAACAGTTAAATTGATGAAGGTAAGATCCGTTCCCTCAAAATTCTGTTCGGATGGTGAATATTCCTGATAAACGACGTTCGGATTATCGCGGGTCCACTGTATGCACTTTCAGTCTGTTTAATGGGTACATTTTGAAAGTGTTAAGTTCCTGTTGATTTATATGCACACTCTTTTGTCTTTTATATGGTTGTTATAATGATGGCAGCTTTAAGATATTATCTGGGTAAGTCTGCTTTCAAAGACTTTAATTACATGCTTAAATATTCGATTCAAGAAAGTTTCAGTGTGAAATGCAATATTTTGACAAATGTTTCAATATTCATGAAGTTTTAAATATTTTTGTTCCAACAGCCTAGGGCTAAATTTATAGCTATTCAATGGTCTGTCTGGACTAGATTTTAACTTTGAGGAAATACTTTTGGTGATCCATCAATATCATTGACAGGTGGGATTGCCCATTTATATTGGGAGGCATAATGATTTATAATTTTGAGAAAGTGGTGTAAGTTTTATTGAATTAACATAACATGTAAACACAAACTGTCTGGATATTGAAAGACTGTGATTTTTAGGGTAAACTTTAAAAATATTTATAGAAATTTTGTTATATTTTTATTCTTGTTCAAAATACATTGTTTTCTGTATGATATATTTTGATTTTGATCACATTGTAAGCTTTTCTTATAAAATGAAATAGTATTTAATTTCTACTTGTTTCTATATATAGAGAGAGATTACTATAAGAAGTAAAAACTTAATCTTTGTTTATAGTTAATCTATTCCCTCTTAACCCATAACCAAATAATAATGACATTTAACCACTTTGTTGTTGACAATTCTGGAAAACATTGTTGGAAAAAGAGAAATTGCTGGTGATGGGTGATGGGCAATTTTATGTTTTCCCACAATGTTTTCTCCACTATCAGAAGATTATTTTCAAATTTCATCACATTCTGAAATGTCATCTGAAAACTTTCAATTTGAGACAGTCGAAAATTTGGTGGTTGGTCAAGGGTTAAATGGTTTTGTGTCTGGTCTGAATTGAAAGCTTCAAAAGATAACCATTATAAAGAATGTAAAATACTTTTATTTTATTGTGTAGGAAGAAACTCTTGTGACCAAAGGTAAAAAAAAATTTCATTTGCAATTTTGTACCTCAGGGTCTGATTGAAACATGGACCTTGTCTTTCACATTTTGAGGTACAAACTCTAACCTTACTATACAAAGTCTACTTTATCAAGTAACACACTGTTATTGCATTAACCCTTTCCCAAACAACAAATTTTCGACTGTCCCAAATTGAAAGAGTTTGCAGACGACATTTCAAAATGTGAAGTAATTGGAAAATAATCTTCTGATAGGGCAGAAAACATTGTAGGAAAAGGAAAAATTGCTCATAACGAGGTGGTCAAATGTCGTTATTGTTTGGGAAAGGGTTAAAGCAAATCTTTTTTTATTGATGCAGTGATTTTTTTCTGAATTAAATCAATTGGCTTTTCTTTACCAAAACTTAAAAAGCAATGGGGTTTTCTATAGAAAAATTATTAAAATAAATGAAAGTAATGATTTTTTTTATTTTTTTTGGGCCAAAGATTATTACTGTTGATGATGCCTGTGATATATGCTTGTTACAGGCATGATAATGCAATGAAAGTGAAAAAAGGAGAAGTTTGTTGTTATAATTTCTGTTTCCTCAAAAACGTTTTCTAGCATTTCCTTCTGGTCAAAGTTTTATTTTTTGTCTGTAAATCTTTCATTTTGGATGGTCCTTCATGTACTTATTTTCATTGACAAACCCCTTCCATCATTAGAGATTTTTTTTTTATTCAAATTGATTTATGAAAGATAAACATCTTTTAGCAACAAACGGTAGAATCTATTATGTCATCAATGATTAAAACCAGTTGACAAGCAATTTCTCTTTTTGTCATTCTGGTTCTTAAGCATCAGCTATGATGCAAAAGATCCCTTTTAGGAAATTGTGGATGATATGGTAACTGGAAAGACAGTCAAGATAAAATTGGATGTACTGGTTTGGATCCAGAACTGATAACTATGTGGAAAACAGCATTAAACCACAAGCTTTAAAAGGAACTTAAAATGGGTGATAATTAATCTTTTGTGTAGTAATGGTTATCCATACATAGACTGATTGTCAGATGAAAATGGATAAAGAAATTGATCAAGTACATACAATCATTATCTAGTTTCAAGGTCAATTTCATTATTTGATAAATATGAAGCTGATAATCTTTTCGTATTTGGCTCTTTCTTTTTTTCCCAGGAAGAAGTCATTTTCCATTTCCCCTTCTTCTCTTTTAAGATAATTTTATAAGAAAATCCTTTTTTTGGCCAACAGTTCTATCAGCTTGACGAAAATCATGCAATCAGAAAGAGAAGATTATTTCATTCAGGGTATTTTCTTGTCATCTTCAGTATCATTAAAATTTGAACCTTATATTGTTTACTACTGATAGTTGAACATGAATTTTAATCAATTTCCTGATATGGAAGTTCATGACAGCAACAACCGACTGCAATTACAGAATTGAAAATATTACATTTTCCTTGTTATAATAGGTAGAAACCATACTGACTACTGACAAGACTTGAAGAGAACAAATTGTTTGTGTCCAAACAATCCTACCATTTATTTTTACAATGATATTGTTAATCATTGATGCTACATGTGTGCTGAGATGAAAATGTGAATGTTCATATGAAGTAAGGGCTAACAGTTCAAGATATATATATACAGGCGCAACTTTGCAACCCTTTCCTTTCCTATGTAACTTTGCATGATTGAACCCCTCAATATGACCTACAGTATTGCATAGAACCCCTCAATATGACCTATAGAAATGCATAGAACCCCTCAGTATGACCTATAGAAATGCATAGAACCCCTCAATAAGACCTAAAGTATTGCATAGAAGACCTAAATATGACCTAAAGTATTGCATAGAACCCTCAATATGACCTATAGAAATGCATAGAACCCCTCAGTATGACCTATAGAAATGCATAGAACCTCTCAATATGACCTAAAGTATTGCATAGAAGACCTAAATATGGCCTATAGTATTGCATAGAACCCCTTGATATGACCTATAGAAATGCATAGAACCTCTCAATATGACCTAAAGTATTGCATAGAACACCTAAATATGGCCTATAGTATTGCATAGAACACCTCAATATGACCTATAGTATTGCATAGAACCCCTTGATATGACCTACAGTATTGCATTGCACCCCTCTATATGACCTACAGTATTGTATGGAACCCCTCAATATGACCTATAGTGTTGCATAGAACCCTCAATATGACCTACAGTATTGCATAGAACCCCTCAATAAGACCAATAGTGTTGCATAGAACCCCTTGATATGACCTAAAGTATTGCATAGAACATCTCAATAAGACCAATAGTATTGCATAGAACCCTTCAATATGACCTATAGTATTGCATAGAACATCTCAATAAGACCTACAGTATTCCATAGACCCGACTGACTTACGGAATGCCGATGGTTCTACCCTCCTTGACCAGTTTATGGGCAGTTGAGTATGGGGTCTTCCTCCATCATTAAGAGTCGGGCATCGCTACATAACTGAAATAATGTTGATGTGATGTAAAACCCATAAAAAAAAAAGTATTCCATAGAACATCTCAATAAGACCTATAGTATTACATAGAACCCTTCAATATGACCTATAGTATTACATAGAACCCTTCAATAAGACCTATATTATTGCATAGAACATCTCAATAAGACCTACAGTATTGCATAGAACCCCTTGATATGACCTAAAGTATTGCATAGAACATCTCAATAAGACCAATAGTATTGCATAGAACCCCTCAATATGACCTAAAGTATTGCATAGAACCCCTCAATAAGACCTATAGTATTACATAGAACCCTCAATATGACCTAAAGTATTGCATAGAACCCCTCAATAAGACCTAAAGTATTGCATAGAACCCCTCAATAAGACCTATAGTATTGCATAGAACCCCTTGATATGACCTACAGTATTGCATAGAACCCCTCAATATGACCTAAAGTATTGCATAGAACCCTTCAATATGACCTATAGTATTACATAGAACCCTTCAATAAGACCTATAGTATTGCATAGAACCCATCAATATGGCCTACAGTATTGCATAGAACCCCTTGATATGACCTACAGTATTGCATAGAACCCCCAATATGACCTGTAGTATTGCATAGAGCCCCTCAATATGACCTGTAGTATTGCATTGAACCCTTTGTCCAAAAATGATTTAGGGTGAAATTATCAATTTTATGACGACAACAATATTTTTGTTTGGTTACAAAATGAGATGTGGTTCGCGCATGCACAGTCAGTGGCAAGCGTTATGGCGGACGTTTGTTGATAAATACACAATTAATACTGTTTAATAATATTGTGTTACATAATCACTATTAAGAATAATTAACTATAGCAACGCGAAAGAAGTATTTTATCAAAATGTTTTACATATTTCTACTCTACTTTGCCTTAATATTTTCATTTTTTTTATTTTTTGCTCGGACAAAATTCAAGTGCACATTTTGTTTATAGTACTCTTGAGGCTTTTGACATTGCTTTTATAAGCTAAAGACAACAGTGATGAAATAGTTATATTATAATAATAATAATAATTGTGTTCACAATTCATGTCAGTTTCGTTTGAATGCATTGTCATATAAGAATCTCTCCTGGAGTGACCTTATAACAATATAACGCTTATTTACTTACCCATCTGACCTGGATATGCCTATAATGTTATTGTAATGATAATAATATGAGTTTGTTTGGAACAACTGAAAGGAAACCAATGTGAGAATGGGAGAAATGGCCTCTTACAAGTTACCATATTTCCAATTTTCACATAGTGATTTATAAGCTAGCACTAGTCCTAGTAGGTTAAATCCAGACCAGCCGCCAAGTAAATTGGTCACATGCCTGTGATCTAACGTGTTTGCTACTCTAAGTATCTTTCCTCAACTTAACTAAGTAGATATTTAAGGTTTTATGAAAGCAGAAGACACAGAAATCTACTTTCCAAAAAATTGCCCAGACAGTAAGGGTTAAAACAATGTTTATTGAATCATCTGCTTCAGGTGTTTGCAAGTGAGCAAACATGTTTAGGATGGTTGATAATAATAACTGCTTTCAGTGCATTGAAAGGACTTTCTCACAGATTGGTATTTTAACTTTGAATAAATTTTCTTCTACTGTTTAAAGAACAACATTTTTAGAGTAATACAAGACTAGATTATTTATAGCTTACAAACCCCATTCATAACCTTACAGAAAAGATAAAGATCATTAATATTGCAGATATTGCTAGCCATTTAAACATGATTTTTTCCTAAACAAAGATCTAAACGCAGAATCAAAGGTGGTAATTTTAGAAACAATTGTCATGCGAGTCTTCGGAAACACTTTACCACTCTTGTCACATGACACTAGCAAATTGCGTGAGGAAGAATTCCTGCGTTTATTCATAAATCAGCTTCTCTTTAGAAGTGCCGACAGACGCGAAGGCTCACTTCACATTGTTTAACAAAATCACAGGATTTCAGCAACTTCGAAGTAAAGAAATTGCCTTTGGTCTAATGACAATGATTGTTGATAACAAATATTTAACGTTTATTACTCCAAGAGCACAAATCTCTGAGTTAGTCCCTTTAACAAACAAGTGTTTGTAGGGGAAGGGTGAAGCTGATGACAAATTTCTGTACAAGGCCAAGGGTAACTTGGGTATATATAATACAGGATAACCACAGATAGGAAACTGTGTCCTCATCAGTTTGGTAATGGTGTAAGGAATTGGTCATTGAAGTGTTGGTGAATTTTATTGGCTTGTTTCGTGAGTTTTACATTTAAACAATTCTCTGAAGTTGATGCCAATTCCATGATCTTGATTTGTATGAATTAACGCATTTTGGACCAAATATTTCATATTTTATTTAATATATTTTTATCTTATTTCTTGCGTGTTCTTAAGACTAATATTGATTTGATTTGACTTTTTCTTTCGGTGTTTTTATTTTCGGCTTTCCTTTGATCTCAGGATCTGTGAACTAGCACTTTAAATAGTTATATGCCATTTCAACACTTTCACAAAGGGATATAACATATCATGGTGCTTGGAAAGGTACACTGGCTGTTGTAATTGTTATAAATGAATCATTGATTGGTAAAAGGGTTTTTGTTGTATCCTTGAAACTATAATTTCAACTGTAATAGACGCTTCATAGGTTAACCCTCAGAATGCTTGGTAATTTTCTGAAAATAGGTTTTTTGTCATTTACTTTCCAAAACTTTAAGATACTTAGAGTACCAAATGGGTAAGATCACAGGCTAGCCGCCAATTTACTTGCAGCTGGTCTGGGTCTAACCTGTTTGCATAAGCATGAAGTTGGTCCCAGCACTATAAGGGTAATAATAGAACAGGAAATGTTTGGATATAACTGAAGAATTGTTGAATATGGCGTTAAATCCAAACAACCATAGAAGGTTTTATGACTCGACTCATAGATACATTGTTACACAAAAACATGGAGATAGTTGATTAATTATATTATTGGCACTCTGATGTGATTAACACTTTGTGTGCTTGCATCGGAAATGGCTCAGAGGGACAAATGAAGATCAATAAATATAGGAGTCAGTGCAAGAACTGTTTCATGGTTAATGGAGGACTATATAGCATTGCAATCTCCAATTTTACTAAAAGAGACTATGTACATTAATACATGAATAAAAAATAACTACAGATTTGTTTGATACCTTGCTTGACCTGTTGCAGAAGAAAAGGAGAATCTATTTTTGATTGGTGTTTATAATTTTTTCTGGGTACTGTTTTACTAAACAGTTTACGCTTAAGATTTGCGTATGTCTAAAACAACAATAACTCTTATTTCAATATTGGGTGAAGCAATATTGCAAAGCAACACATCATTGGAATCGTCTCTCAGAGACGCTTCCAATGACGTGTCACATCGCAATATTGTATTTTAATTGAAGATACTATCCATGTCTATCAGTTATGACTTACACAAATATTTTCCGCAAGTTTTTTAGTAAAACGGTACCCTGTTTCTTAGGAAGCTGTAATATAACTGAAAAATGTTTTCACAGGGTTAAACCCATAAACAATGTTCTTGCCAAAAATGGTTAAAAGGCCATCAGGCATCAAAATCTCTAAATGAAAACTGCTTTGATTCACAGTTATTAATAGTCAATACCTGCTGCTGCTCAAATTGAATCATTTACAAGATCTTTTGTTAAGTTTTTGATTATCTTTTATCTTACCCTTATAATATAGTGCTATAGCCGACTTCATGTTTATGCAAACAGGTAAGATCCAGGCCAGCCGCCAAGTAAATTGACAGCTGACCTGTGATCTAACCTGTTTGTTACTCTGAGTATCTGTCCTCATCAAATTAAGCAGATTTTGGAAAGCAGATGGCACAAAAATCTTTTTGTCGAATATTGCCCAGCACTCAATGGGTAAATACTTTTTGATTATCCTGTTCAAGTTTCCAGGATTTGCTTATTTATACCGTGATAAAATTAACAAGCCTTTTATAGGCATGATAGATCATGTTGTTTGTACAGGAAAATTACTCCAATAGGCACTTTTCTTTACCTACAAAAGTTCAAAATTTCGCTCACAGTATAACTGAAGAAAGCATTATCTAGATTTGATGAAGGGTGAATAGTAAATGGTAGTTTACTGAAAGAAACCCCGATGATCACTTGGTGTTGACATGATTCACTACCCATGAGTCTGTCATGTGTTTTATGCATGGGGCAACAGTGTGCTTTTCTTAAGGACCATGTCTGTCATTTAGTTAACCCTTTACCAAATGCCAAATTTTGGACAGTCCCAAATTAAGAGTTTGCAGACAAAATTTCAAAATGTGATTAAATTGGAAAATAATCTTCTGATAGGGAAGAAAATATTGTGGGAAAAAGAGAAATTGCTCCTAAAGAGCAATTTCTCATTTTCTCACAATGATTTCCAGAGTTGTCTGCAACAAACTGGTTTAATGTAGTTATTGTTTGGTAATGGGTTAACCAGACAAATGCACTTACGACTTTTGATCAAGAAATCATTTTTTATTGGGTATATGGGATAATAGTGGACATATGTATACATCTAAATTGATTGCCACAGATAATTTCCCTTGATGTGCCAGTGGTTCTTAAAGATAAAATGTCTGCTAAAACCCTTTCCTTCTTAAACACATGTTTTTAGTATTGCTGTAAACAACTCAAAAAAAATTTTGTGAAAAGAGAAAAGAAATTTATTGATGGTGATGAGTAATTTCCCTTTTTTTCGCAATGTTCCTACCAAATATCGAAAGTAAACGTTATATTTGGAAAGATATACTTGTCGTCTGCTGTTACTTTGAATTTGAGCTGTCATGCATAAGGAAATGTGTTTAAAATAGATATTTTATTGGGTCCACTGTTAACACAACACTGCATAATTAATCTCTTTACAACATTGTTGACTTTCTGCATATACACCTGAAACGTAAATTATTGAGATTGTAATGATAATCTTCTGAGTGTGATAACAAAAGTTCATTGAGAGAAAGGGAGAAATTGTTATAGATAGGCAGTACACTGTGTCTCCTTTTGCTGATTATATGTATATAGTATAGCTTTCCCAGGATATTAGAGAAGAATTTCAATTGTGTGGGGGGAGTATGTAGTAGGGGTCTGATTTACAAGGTAGAGTTAAATGTGTAAATGAGCCAGATAACTCAGTCGGTACAGCGGTCGCATGGTTTACGGAGGTCCCGGGTTCGAGTCCCGGTCGGGCTGCATGTTTTTCTCACCTTGGTTACCTTATTTTCCATAGTAAGATTGTTCTTCTCTTGTGCGTGGTCTCTTCAAGCTTGCATTCCAAACCTCAGTGCATTGTTATTTCTCGAAGAGATTTAGGTGCCACTACCCATCCGTTCAGTTTGATATACAAATACATATGATGCCTGTAATAATGAAAGTCTTCTACTTTTGTATGCTTTTTTTTTTGACTATTCCATTTTTGGACAAAGGGTGCGGAGCATTCTTCGACAGTTGAATTTACGCACCATATATTTTAGGCCTGCTAGTTTATATTGTCACCTGCTTTCTGTTAAACCCTTTCCCAAAAAACAAATTTTCGATTGTACCATATTGAAAGAGTTTGCAGACGATATTTCAAAATGTGATGAAATTGAAAAATGTTCTTCAGAAAGAGCAGAAAACCTTGTGGAAAAAGGCAATTTTTCCTTTTCCCACAATGGTTTCTAAAGTCGTCTGCAACAAAGTTGTCATATGTCGTTATTGTTTGGGAAAGGGTTAAAACAGCCCAAATAGGGTCTTGTAGAGTATACGCTAGTCAATCAAGCTTTACCCATGCATGCATCTTGCATGATGCTATTCACACAGATGTCAATGTAGCGTGATATTTACATGATAAGTTGTAAATAGAAACATCATGCCCACCACATTTTATCATTCACTTATCAAGCAATTTTTAAACCCATTACCAAACAATAATGATCATTGACCAGTTTGTTGCAGACGACTTTGGCAAACATGGTGGGAAAAGGAGAAATTGCTCTTATCGAGCAATTTCTCCTTTTCCCACAAAGTTTTCTCCCCTATCAGAAGATTATTTTTCAATTTCATCACCTTTTTGAAATTTCGTATGAAACTTTCAATTTGGGACAAGCAAAAATTTGGCGTTTGATGAAGTCCTAATGGTCCTTTGCGCAGATTATTGTTGAGGGGCTGACTGTGGCCTAGAGAACGGAACTAGAATTTACAAGGCCCCTATCCGCAAGTGTTTAATTCTGACCGTGGCCTAGAGAACCAAACTAGAATTTACAAGGCCCCTATCCGCAAGTGTTTAATTTTGACCGTGGCCTAGAGAACAGAACTAGAAATTACAAGGCCCCTATCCGCAAGTGTTTAATTCTGACCATGGCCTAGAGAACCCAACTAGAAATTACAAGGCCCCTATCCGCAAGTGTTTAATTCTGACTGTGGCCTAGAGAACCGAACTAGAAATTACAAGGCCCCTATCCGCAAGTGTTTAATTCTGACTGTGGCCTAGAGAACCGAACTAGAAATTACAAGGCCCCTATCCGCAAGTGTTTAATTCTGACTGTGGCCTAGAGAACCGAACTAGAAATTACAAGGCCCCTATCCGCAAGTGTTTAATTCTGACCGTGGCCTAGAGAACCGAACTAGAAATTACAAGGCCCCTATCCGCATGGCCTTAAATCTTGGTGATGGCATGTGGGTTTTCAAGATAGGTAGTCTTCCAACTGACATAAAGAATGTCATTGGTTCTTCCTGACTTGACCAGCCCTCATGGGCTTTCGAGTATGGGAGTCTTCCTCCATCATAAAGTGTTGGGCATAACATTATAACTAAAGTAATGTTAATGCGATATAAAACCCCATATAAATTGAATGGTTTTAATTTAGAAAAACTTAGACTAAAATAACAAGTAACCTTTTTTATTTTATGATGTTTGTACCAAACAATAACCTCAAAAATGGAAAAGTTGGATGGAAATTTTGTTGTGACAAGAGGAGAAACTGCATTGACATGTGAAAAACATTTACATCTCTTGTCAAATTTATTCCTTAACCCTTTACCAAATGTCAAATTCCAAATTGAAAGGGTTTGCAGACGACATTTTAAAATGTTATGAAACTGAAAAGAGAATATCTTGATAGGGCAGAAAACATTGCGGGTAAGGAGAAATTTCTCGTTTTCCCATAATATTTTCCTTAGTCGTCTGCAATAATGGTCAAATGTCATTATTGTTTGGTAATGGGTTAAGTCATCTGATAAAGTAGGGTTAAAGGTCTATGTTAGGGAGAGAATGAAGAAGCTCCAGATAATTGACATTTGTTATTGAAACTGTGATAAAGGACAAAACAAACAAATTAAAGATTGGTGAGTTTAAATCCTTAACCAACCAGCAACTTCTCGACTGTCCCAAATTGAAAGCGTTTGCAGACGACATTTCAAAATGTGATGAAATTGAAAAAAAAAATCTTCTGATAGGGCAGAAAACATTGTGTCAAAAGGAGAAATTGCTCAAAAGAGCAATTTACCTTTTTCCCACAATGTTTTCCAGAGTCGTCTGGAACAAAGTGGTAAAATGTCTTTTTTGTTTGGTTATGGGTTAAGTGAGTGATGCAATAGAGCTGGATATAGAAATGAACTGGGCATGTTCATTACATGCTCAATGAATGGGGCTGAATGGATTTGTACACAGATCATATTTTCACTGTGGGCTTCGACCCTAACAAAACAGCTGTTTTTTTGTGCATTTTATTTTAAGTAAGGATCAGCAGTTTTTAACCCAACACTAATTCGTAGTTTAAGCATGAATCTAGAAACATTTGATGATGGTAGTTTTTGATAAATAAGGGAATGACAAAATTTTGAAAATGTGTAGAAAGAAATAGTTATGTGGAGTTAGTTTCTTGGTTTAAACACATTGCAGGATTTAAAAAATAATAATCTGCGTTTTAGTGTGTTTAATAGTTAAAAGGGACAAACGGCTTACAATTATTGCAATTGGGTAATTTTTGTATTAATTTTATATTATTAAGATAGAGCAGCATTCCAATAGCTCTAAAACATCTAATTTAGGTTACTGTAGAAAATACAAGTTCAGAATGGCAATGAGCCTTATAATCATAATAACCATACATAGAGTAAATTATTTTTGTACAATAAGAGCACAAGATTATATGAAGATGGCAAAATATCTGTCTGTAAAGCCTTGGATGGAAATGTATTTAAAGTCAAGTTTTTATGATAAAGATGAACACTCAATGCTGTTGGTACTCGTTTGAATTGTCTCATTGAGATGATTCTTCGAGTTTCAACAAACACAGGGTTTAACCCATTAACAAATAGTACCGACATTTGACCACTTTTGAAAACATTGTGGGAATAGGAGAAATTTCTCTTAATGAGCAATTTCTCCTTTTCCCACACTGTTTTCCACCCTATCAGAAGGTTAGTTTTTAATTTCATCACATTTCGTCTGCAAACTCATTCAATTTTGGACCGTCGCAAATTTGGTGTTTGGTAGAGTTGATCAATAGAATGTTAGATATTGCTCAAAAAGTTTTCTTTCTCTCTCCATATCTCGGAGAGCTTGTGTACTGGATAGAAATGATTCAATCCTGAATATTGGAAAAAAGATGCTGCCTTGTGGAAGAATATTGTTGATGCCCTTCATATACCTGATGATATGTCTATGGAAGTTTCGATTATTGATGTCTGTGTGGTGTGTTATGTCATAAGGGACAATGCTGAACGGTCATGACTCATGTTATGTTTTGTTTTAGTTTTGATGATATGTAAACGTTGTTGATGCCCTTCATATACCTGATGATATGTCTATGGAAGTTTCGATTATTGATGTCTGTGTGGTGTGTTATGTCATAAGGGACAATGCTGAACGGTCATGACTCATGTAATGTTTTGTTTTAGTTTTGATGATATGTAAACGTTGTTGATGCCCTTCATATACCTGATGATATGTCTATGGAAGTTTCGATTATTGATGTCTGTGTTTTGTGTTTTGTCATGTGTGTTATGTCATGAGGGAAAACATTCATGTAATGTGATGTTTTGTTGATGATATGCAAATCATGGAAAACAGTGTAGCAGGAGTTGTGATAGCACTGGATAATAGGATTTTTTTTTTATTTTACATCATTCAAAATCCTTTACTCTTAAAAGCCTTTGAATCCTTGGTAACTTTCTGAAAATAGATTTTTGTGTTGCCTGTTTTCCAAAGCCTTAAATATCTGCTAATTTTTCATGAGGAAAGATACTCAGAGTAGCAAACAGGTTAGATCACAGGCCAGCTGCCAATTTACTTGGCGGCTGTCCTGGATCTAACCTGTTTGTATAAGCATGAAGTAGGTTCGTGTATAGTAAGGGTTAAGCCTTTTGGTTTCCCCATAGCAAACATTTAATGAAGAGCTGTTGAGGCTGCCATATTTTAAAATCTTTGGACCCGAAGGCTAATTTGCTCAAGGAGAGCAAATTTTCCCTATAAATACGAATTTAGATATTTATTAGGGGACCCTGGTGACAAAGTGGTTAGCAACTGGGACTTGAACCAGCATGACCATAGCTTGAATCCCAAAAGTGGCAATAATTTTATTCTAGACTGTCCTTAGGCAAATGGTTAAATAGATTTGTTTGATGTTGTTGTTTTTTTTTATCACATTTTTCAATTAAAATATGTCTCCTATGAATTAAATTGAAGTAGATGTTCCAGAACTGAGGAGTTTGTGTGCACATTTTTTTCTATAAAGCCATTCCTACATATGGTAATTTGTATCTGGTCTGGATTGAAAAAATACACTTTTAAGAAATTATGTTTCAAGAGGGATGTTCATTTTTTTTATTGAACAGAGCAATTTATGCTTTTGTTGCAATAATTTTAAGAGTCAAATTGAGAAATTATACAGTAAATGATGGAATTGTTAACCTTTACGTGATATACAATCTAACCAATGCATCATGTATGTTATATAGATAATAATGTAGTTGATGAGATTGTGTAAGCCAAGTTTGATAAGGCTTATGATAATGATAATGTAATCCATGTTGGCTTCTCCAAAGTGGTATAAGATTTCATAAAGCATGAGATGAAGTCTTTAGAATTTGTGGATGGGATAAAGAATTCAATCATTTTTGAAAATGAAATTCAAAGGTGTTTTTAATGGATGAAAGGAAAAACCTATGAGGAATTTGTATTACACTTCTATGAATTTGTATTTTACTTCTAGATGAACCCTTCAACTTATAAAACTTACTATGCATCAATTTACATTGGACCAATTGTTGGACATCATTATCGAAGCAAAACTGACAGTGATTAATACAAGTTGTAGGAAATGATTTTTCTATGAATTGATTTTGAATAATATATGTTCAACTTCTTTTATTCCAGGATGACCACAAATAAGACCAGTTAACCATGCCTGTAACCGACTTGCCTAATTTGGATCATGTGTTTGCCAAATGGGAGAACAAAGGTCCCCGCGGGTCTGCCTTGAATGGTAATAACTCCTCCACAAGCCATGGTCAGCCCAGATCAGACACCAGCCGACTGATCGAGAGCGGGAAGAAGAAATGGCAGCTGAAGTTTCAAGGTCAGAACCTTGAGCCACTTAATCGGCACCGGACGAGAGAGAGGAGAAGTCGTGCGGTGACTGTCCCTGCTGAGACGGTGAGTCAAATGATGGGTCTGTCAGCCTAGCTTTCCTGGGTACCATGCAGGGTTGTCATTATTAACCTATTGCCAATCTAATGCATCAGTTAAAATCACCAGAAAATCTGTTGTTTTTCCCCCAGATGATGACAACTTTATCTAGGTAACAGGTCGAAATCATACAAAACAATCGCTTAGTTTTCCAAAATAATCCCTTGTTTGCAAACATAATGACAACCCTGCCATTTGATTGTTTATCGACAGAGGCAGGGTTTATGTCTCACTTTATAACTGGGCCTAAAATGAGCCCTTTTCAAATTGAAAATTTCTTAAAAACCATGCATTTTTCCCAAAAGGTTAAACCAGGTTTTTGATTTTCCTATTAAGCCAATAAAGCCAATATTCAGCAATAGATAGTCCCAAATTGGGAACAGGCGAAGGCTTCTCCCCAGTTAAAGGAAGTAAGGCCATGAGAAATGTAGATGAATAACCAGTACCTGGTTAGATTTTTGGTTTTTATTTAAGCCCTACATTACAGGTCTTAATAAGAATTGTTTGTAGGGTTTGGTTTTTCTTTGTCTTTGAAATCTCAAAAGCTTGCATCTTATTCATTTGAATAGCATTAGTTGATTGTTGGTCTATTGTCATTTAAGTCTCAAAAGCTGATATTTTATTTAGTGCATTCTCAAAAGCAAATGGTTTGTTAATTACTATTGGAATCTCAAAAACTAAACGTCTTTCATTGTTCTATGAATAACTTGAGTTGCCTAATTATATAATAATCATTTTGTTTATTTCAGATACAAAACAGTGTAATAGCCCAGTTTAAAACAATGCCAACAATCCTACCTGAACATTTTATTGTGACCCGCCCTTTGATGGGACAATGTTGTGACTGCATGCCCAACAGCCAGGTGAGATTTTCATCCACTTAGAAACTTTATTTATCCTTTCCCTGAGTGTGAAATTAATACTTGTTCAAATTGAAAGCAATGGAAGTCAGCAAACAATAGTAAAAAAGAATATTCATGATAATGCCTAGAGATCATAAGAAACTTATTAGAGGCTTTTTGTGCTATGGTCACATGGAATTCTTAAGACTTTTGCAGCAAATATATAAACATGAAGTATTAATACATGCTGTGATGGAGTAAAGGATTAATGATGAGCTGACTGATTTCTTTCTTCTGTACTAGTTTATTGTTTCCAGGATACTAGCATATAAATAATGAGTTTGATTGTCTCTTGAATTAGATCAATTTATCCCTTACACATTGACTCACTTTGGCAAGTATTTTTTCCATTTTGTTACATATTTCTTATCCCAATATAGCAAATCAAATGTTATTTATCATACATACTTAAAGTTAGCTAAATCTTGCTATTGGGTCCAGTCTTGAAATCTCATATGAAAGTATAAGGACAATGGTTTCAGTGTCAAAGATATTAATGCCTCTTTTTGTCTCAATTGTTTTTAAAATCTTTCTCCTGCAGATGCATTAATGTAATTAATTTAAAAAAAAAGGACTAAAGAATGAATCCTAGTAACAGCTTAATTTGCCAACCATGAATTTCAGGTTCGGATTCATGTATGCAAAGCTTTTGCTCCTTAATAGATCATGTTATTCTCTATTTACAGAAAGACTTCCAGTTTTCCTCTAGCAGTTCCTCGGGTATTCGGAACATATTGGATGTGAAACATGAACTGAGGTATTGTTACACTTTGTGATATCAATTAGCCCTCCCTTACAAAAGTAGTTTGATTCTTTTGAGATGTGAGTTGTGTCAGTGATTTATCTATTTTGTAAAACTTTGTTTTATAATCAATGTAAAAAAAGATTGGTTTGAAAAATGCAGTGTCCTTACACTGATCAATTAACCACTGTTTAGTCCTATTATATATTTCAGAAATGACGGACCAATTCTGAGGAAGTTTTCTACGCTTGTGTACTCATGGAGAACAAAAACTAGTCACAAATTCCCTGATCTGAGTATGGCTGTATTGGCCAACAAAAGGTATACATGTTAGTCCTGGATTCAGAATTATTGGGGCATCGGTAGAATAGGGGTGACGAAATCTGATTTTGATTTAATTGTTAATGCAAAAACCTTTTTCTGCACTTGTCCATATAAGTGAATTTCAGTTCAAATTTATTTGTCTGTTAAAGCTTTTGGACAAGGTGGACAATAGGGACAATTAACTTCGCCTCTGTGGCCTAGATGTTAGAGTACAAAACTTGTAATCACATTGCCCCTCTCCCTGTCGGTTCAAATCCCGGTCAGGGATATTGATTATCATGAGAGGTAGTCTCCCGACTGACTTATGGAATGACGATGGTTCTACGTGGCTTGACCAGCCAGCAGTTAAGTATGGGGTCTTCTATCATTAAGAGTCTGGCATTGTGACTGTAGCATAAATGACATAATACTGATGCGATGTAAAATCCATAAAAATGTTTCGTTCTTAGCTATGCTTGTCTTCTGCTGCTTTCAACTTGAAGCAGTCACAGATTGTCATAAAAGGGAATTTGTAAATTGGATCTGGAAATAAAGAAAGTTTTTGTTAAAAAAAAGTGGAGAAAACATCAAGATATAAGACTAAAGGAGATGAAAATATGTAAACTAGATTTGTTACCTATAAATCTGTTAATTATTTTTTCAGGTTGATTGAAGTCATTCAGCAAGAACTATTAGCTGAAGATGGTATGTGTGACAATTTTACTTTTTTCTAAGTTTTTCTCGCAATGATTATAAAGCAGTGAACTACTGCTTGCAGTCGTTCCCTTATATTTGATTATGTGATTAGTTCAAACTGAAAGGTTATAAGTAAAAAAGTATATTCTGTTTGATGTTTGGTACTCTTGTGATAGAAGGAGGATTGTCTACTTTGTCTCTTTTCACCTATACACATAATCACTTACCGTACACACATATCGGCATATTGACAAAAAGCAATTTTCATTAATATAAGACTAAATGTAATAATTAATCAGATTACATGAATATTTTCCTCAATTTTGGAATTGGTCTTAACCAAATGCCGATTACCTCATGTTAATTTCCTTTGAGAATTTTACTTCACTAATCCCAGTGTTTTCAAAATAATACATGGCTGACTTGTCAAAGTATGAAGTCATTATCCTCACATATCTTTTCTTACTTTTATCAGTGAAAAAGGAGAAAGCTGAACTTGAAAAGAAGGCAGAATTAATCCTGAACGGAATGAAAGCGAGGGTTGTGAATGCGCTCACAAAGTAAGTATCAAAGTAATGTTATCTAAGAGGTCGAGACTGTAGGGCGATAGCTGCCATCCTGATAATAACTGCCAGCTTAGGATTTCTCATGTAAAATAGGAGCGTTTAACCCTTTCCCACCCAACAAATTTTGGACTCCCAAATTGAAAGAGTTTGTAGACGACATTTCAAAATGTGATGAAAATGGACTCTAATCTTCTGATAGGGCAGAAAACATTGTGGGAAAAGGTGAAATTGCTCATTACAAGCAATTTCTCCTTTTCCCACAATGTTTTCTAAAGTCGTCTGCAACAAAGTAGTAAAATGTCGCTATTGTTTGGGAAAGGGTTAAACAAGGGAATTCTCTTTATCTCACATTTTTCTTTCTAGATTATGCAGTGATTTATCTATTTTTTGTCATTTTGATAATAATTCTAGAATTATGTATTTATGATAGCCTTATTCAACAAAAATTTCTACTCCCAATATCTCTCATCAGCTTGATTAACATAATAAGAGCGTTGCTTTCAACATCCACAAATGTGTTTACATGTAAATGTCATTGATTTGGGGGCTAATTTTAGCTTTATTGTATTTTCTTTTTTTTACAATGGTGTCATCTAATTTCAGTATTCCATAAGAATATGGTCATCAAGCATTAACTATTGGTCCCTTATTACTTTTTTATTTTCTATGTTCATGAAATAACAATTGGAGCAAAGAGGGGACTAATCCGGAGAAAAAAGTGGATCTACTTATTAATGAATTGACATGTAATCTTTGAATCTGTTTACAGATTTCATATGGAAGTAATGGATGAGAAAATGTTACACTTGTATTTATGACAGTGTTTATTTTTACTTGCAGATTCAGTGGCTGGTTCCTGCACCACTTCCTCAGCCTCCTTCTGAGCTCAGTCTATGTGCACAAAGGTCAAATAAAGGTCATCAAAGCTGCTGCAGAGGTAAAGGTTTTTCTTTTTATCACAAGGTTTTCAAATTGTTGTGTGACTATTATCAAAACAGCAAGATGTCTGAATGAAATTTAAAATTGGATTTATAAACAAAAGGTCAGTTTTGTCCTCCCACTGACTTACTGAATGACAATAGTTCTACCTTGCTTAACCAGCCTTATGGGTAGTAGGGTATGGGGTCTTCCTCCATCATTAAGAGTTGGGCATCACAACATAACTAAAATAGAGTTGACGCAATTTAAAACCCCACATATAGATAAATAAATAAAGGTTGGTTGTTCTTCAAGTGCAAATTGTCCTTTTGTTGCAATAGTTGAAATAACAATCTGCTCCAGTTTTAACTAGGGATGGGAACGAATATTCGAATATTCGAATAGCGGGTCGAATATTCGAATAGCAAAATAGTATTCGAATATTCGATTTTAATGAACCCATATTGCTGTATGCTTACCATAAATTTTATTCAAAAATAATGTTGTTTTATTTTCATTTTCTTCCTCTAAACCGATCCCAAATATCGAAGAACGTGCCTTGCTCCCAGGTGCAGTTAGGATGTTTTTACAACGTATGGCACACAGTAAAACACCTGTGACAAATTACCACATCTTTTGACAGTTTGCAAAACGATTAATTCCTAAGTGTGAAAATAGTCGATTTTAAGCCGGTAAATCTAACACCTTAATGATCTGCACTTGCTCCTTATTATCCAAAACAAGTCAATCACGCTAATTGACAATTGTCAGTGTCAACCAATCACGTAACTTGTTTGTCGTGAAATTAAACAATTACTCTTTCAATAACCAATCATAATCATGATTTCATATGCACGAAGACCAATCAAATAATGTGTTAGAAAGTATATTTTTCTTTAGAATAATTTGTCAAACTTATCTTCATTCTAATTTCTACATCTATTCGATAAACATCACAATGTCTCCATCACGTGTCTGGAATTACTTTACTCGTTCTGCCGACAAGTCAAAGGCGACCTGTAACCTGTGTAACCAGGACTTTGTATTCAAGAATACAACATCCAACCTACTGAATCACGTACATGTATACAGATATCGGCTATACACAAAAGGTTTGGACAGGGGACTAGTGTACTAGTATTCGGACATGCAGACATTCGGACATCAAAACGAATTCTAAAATCGAATATTCGAATATATTCGAATAGTTCTAGTCGAATATTCGAATAGTGATTTTACTATTCGTTCCCATCCCTAGTTTTAACACATCCAATTTTTGTTTAAACAACTAATTTGAGTTTCATGTATGCCTTAGCAATTTAAATTCGTACTTTCTCTTTGCTGACTGAAATTTTTTTTGTGGAAAATCAGTCAATTGCATTGACAGACTTTTTCATAGTACTGGAGTGGAAAAGCATATGTGTAGTCATAGGTATGATGACTGCTTATATATGTAAACGAAATATTGTTGAAAGTGGCACAAAGCACGCATCCATTGTCAATTATTGCTGGTTGTTGGTGTTCTACAACACTAATACCATCTCCATGTTTGAAAAAAATACACAAATTGTTATCTAGGGAGCATGAACTTAAGAATTGTCACTGCAATAATACTGAGAAAAAAACAATGTATACAAAGGTTTATATCAAGAAAGGATGATTCTTGGTAAAATGTTGGTGCAATATTAAAAAAAATTGTTTGACAAGTATACAGTGAAGCATCGTTAATCCGGACCCCGATTATCCGGATGTCTCGCAATCCGAACGAATTTGTAAGGGAACGGAATTATTGTGCAATACTTTGCTTAACCAATTACCAAATGATATTTGACCAGTTTGTTACAGACGACGATTAAAAACATTGTGGGTCAAGGAGAAATTGCTCGTGACCCACAATGTTTTTGCCCTATCAGAAGATTATTTTGAGTTTCATTATGTTTTAAAATATCGTCTGCAAACTCTTCCAATTTGGGACGGTCGTAAAATCTGGCGTTTCGTAAAGGTTGATAAGTATACACATGCATATAGACCGTTTATGTCTAAATATGTATAAGACCAGGCCCTGTTTCATTAGTCTGGATTATTCGTTAATCTGGAAATTTCGGTGGGAACGAACGTGTTCTGATTAACGAGATATTACTGTATATGTATGGAGCTTGTAATAAGAGTTGTTGCTGAAACATTCCTGAATAATCGTACAGATAAGTATCCAGGAAGTGTGGACTTTACCATTGTCTGTACAATATAAAAAAAAATTGTTTGAACTGACATCTAACAGTTTTTGTTTAGATATCATCTTTATTATTATTTATCATTACAGAGAGGGCTTCCCATTATGTATTTACCATTACATAGAAGTCACTTGGACTACATTCTGGTAACGTTTATACTGTGGAACTACAGTCTAAAGAGTCCTCATATTGCGGCTGGGGACAACTTAAAGATACCTTTCTTTAGGTGAGTCCTTGTTACATTTACATGTGACGATTGAATTAAGATATATTGTCACTAAACATTTCAATATACCTTTACCTAAATTATCATAATGCATGCTAAATAACCTTGGCTGTTGATGTGCCTTAACCCTTATAGTGCTGGAACCGACTTAATGCTTATGCAAACAGGTTAGGTCCAGGCCAGACTGCATTATTAGTTCTTCAGCTTTGAAATCATTATGGAAAATGGAGAGTTTGCTTTTTGATTCCTTTGCAAATGTGGTAAATGAAGTCTGAGCTAGGAGAGAGATTAAGTGTCGGCCTTTTTAAACCTAAGACTAGTTAGATATTAGATTTAACTTGATTGTTTATTTTTTATAATATGAAACTTTTGAGGATTACGTTTTCCACTCCTTATACCATAGTCTTCTTTAGAGATGTAAAGAGGTAAAAAATATTGTGATTAATGACATCTGCGTAAGTTATGATTGAGAGCTACCAACTTCAGGGTTCTCATTAAAAGCCGGTCGCCGGCCAATTTGAAAGCTTCAAATGACTTATGTTCGGCTGAAATGAAAAAAATAGGAAAAGTGGTCACAAGAAACACCTATTTGTTAGATGGTTGCATCATTGACCTCCTCAAATCAAAAGTTGACCTTGCTTTGAAAATTAATGACAACACTGCAATTTATAAACAATTGTTTTTTTTAGTTCAGAATTCACAAAACTTATTATCTGTTGTAGTTTGTTGATGAATGGTTTAGGCGCGTTTTTCATTCGAAGAAAACTTGACAAGGACAAATCTAAAAAGGATGCCTTGTACAGAGCCGTGCTCCATAGTGTAAGTCTAAATTCACTTTTGTTGTTTCCTATCTTGTCTTGGACCTTGTTGGTCTAGTGGTTAGAGGGTTGCAGTTGAAATCATATAGCCCCTCTCTGTGTAGATTCAAACCACAGTAGCGATATAATTTGATTTTCATAAGAAAAAAGCTTGCAAACAGAATGTTGAGGGTTCTACCCATCTTGACCAATTTTCATGAGCAGTTAAACATGTGGACTTTTTCCATTTATGATGAGCCGGGCATCACACTAAAACTGGAATAATTCTTGACATGTTATAAATCTATTTTAAAAAAACTAAACAAATCTTTTCTTTCATTAACCTCTTAGTGTGTATATATTTGCTGAGAAAAGGGGTGTTCAAGCTAGTATGTAAATCTACATTTCTTCAAGTTTTACGCAGTCTACACCAGCACTTCACCTATCTTTGCTAATATTATATTCTTTGTATTAATGAGATTTTTGTTAGTACAGAAATCTTAGTAATGACTTTCAACCATGGCAATCTTGGAAATTGGGATAGCATTACTTCTGGAAATCAGGTTCCATGTGAAAGAAGGGGGTAGTACTGGATTTAATTCAGTGATTGCTGAGATATAACTTTAAAGATGTTGAGAACATTTGTATGCCACACAGATGCACACTCTCTCAGACAAGATCATATGATACAAATGGATGAGTCATTTTATACGCTATTTACAGTACATGGAGGAACTATTGAGACATGGGGAGCCGATGGAGTTTTTCCTAGAAGGTGGTAGAAGCAGGACAGGCAAAGCTCTTCACCCTAAAGGGGGACTACTCTCTGCAATTACAGATGCTGTCAGTAAAGGTAAATATTGCCAGGGATTCTAAGATGGATGAGTGCGTGGGCATACCTGACTCTTTTGCTTGCAAAATATCTGTGGTATTTGTAAAATAATATCATATATATATGAGTGATGTCTGGCTTTGAGCTGCATTTGTTTCAAAGTGTACGATCAAGACCAAATCTGTTTGAAGAGTAACCACATAAAGGTGTACTTAAGTGTACATATTTAACATTTAATGTGACTCATAGGCCCATTAGGCCTGGTACTTTTTTTTCTCTTTTTCCGTTAACCATGTATTTATATATATTGTATATGCAAAAGTCACTATAATAAACAAATTTCTTATCTTATCTATATGAATTGAAATGTTTTCTTTTGAGACTTAGTTGCCCCCAGTTTATTGCAACAGGTGGGACACCAGTTTAATGCAAAAGGTGGTACTTGTTTTTTTTGTCGCTTATCTATGGGCACTAGCTTTTTTGGTTATGGGGGATAACTCATTTGTTATAGATGTTGCAGGAAGGGGGTTGATTGTTTTCTCATTATCTTATTGACGCTGAAGATGTTACTTTTATCTGCTAGTGAAATTGTAACATGTTGGCTCATTATCAATTTGTGTGTATTGTTCAGGTGTCACAGAGGATGTGTATATTGCCCCAGTTAGTATTAGCTATGAGAAGATAGTGGATGGGAATTTCAATAATGAGCTCATGGTAGGTAATGTTTATAAGGCTTATCTTTACTATACTATAGAGAGACTGTGTTTAAGCACTATTCTTGTAGACTTTCATGTTTGATTACAGCTTCAGTCAAAGTTTGAGTGTCTTTTAACTAGAACCATTATTTTTTCAAAACCCTGTCACTGATTGTTTTTTCCTATATCAGATTTCTGTCACAATTTCCAATTATTATAAATAGCCAGTGACTTGTGATATACTTGTATGATAGTCTGTAGCAGGTCCATTATTCCTTGAACTGGGAAGAGGCCTAGGTCTGCTCATTTTGGGAAGATTTATCACTGAAATTGCTGAATTCGGAAGCCAAAACGCTGGTGTGAAATATTTGGGAAAATTGAATGATTTTAAAGAAGTTTCCCATAGGGAAATTGACATTTCAAAAAGATATGAAATTGGAATATAATCTTCTGATAGGGTAGAAAACATTGTGGGAAAAGGAGAAAATGCTCATCACAAGCAATTTCTTCCTTTCCCACATTGTTTTCCAGAGTCGTCTGCAATAAACTGGTGAAATTTCATTATTGTTTTGAAAGGGTTTAAAGCCCCTAGTATATAAAACAGAAAAGCTCTGCATGGTTATTTCATAGTGAAATGATTCATTCGGATTAACATCAAGTAATCTAGACACAGACATTATTTGGCCTATCAGTCAATGTAATGTTTATAAATAATTTGTGATTATTTGTAATGATTTGTATGGTAAATTTTTCATAGGGCCTTCCGAAGAAAAAGGAAACATTTTTCGGCGCTTGGCTTGGTATATGGAGTGTACTTAGAGGCCACTATGGTAGTGTGAGAGTAGACTTTGCTCAACCATTCTCCCTACGGGTAGGTACTCATGATCATTCATTAGAAGGAAAACTTGATATTCTTTCTTAGATCACTAATCTGTTTTTGAGTTCAGAGTTATTTCCTGCTAAACAGGAGAACGCATGTAATAGATGTAAAAATATCCACAGAGAACTGCTAGATTAACAACCATTTCAATTATTTTGACTTAAGAAGAATTTGCCTTTGATGAGCAATTTTTTTATTTCTCACAATGCTTTTTGATAAGTCATTGATTGTTTTACCTCAAAGGGTATTGGAAGCACATGACTTTATTTCAGTCTTACATGTTCGATAATCTTTAAAACTTTTAGAACTAGGGGTGCCAGGTTCAAGCTCCACAGGTTCCTCCATTTTTGTGGAGTGTCCTTTAGGTGGGTACTTCAAAGCCCTAGCCTAGGACTGATGAATCCAGGAAAATCTTAACATAATTGAAAAATTGTTGACACAGTGTTATATGTATAAATAAATCCATTTTTTAGGAGTACATGCAGACAATTCAGCCCCCTAGTCCGATTGGTAGCCCTGATTCTGGTGCGTCCGATGTGAGCTCTTCCCCACCAAACGCTTTCCTGCGTACAGGGAGTAATCTGTCGTTGTTTGGGCCGGATGTAAACGAGGATCAACGACAATTGGTGGCGAGTCTTGGACAGCATATTGTTCACAGTAAGAATAGCATTGTTGATTGTTAACCTAGATTGTTAATCATTTTCTTTGTATCAATGTTTTACACCAGATGACTTATACAACTATTGAGACAAATGGAGAAATTGCTCATTATGAGCAATTTCTCTTTTTGTATTTATGTATATGATTTCTATTCAATATGATGAATACATACTATTTTTTCAAATTCTCTAATTGTCATTTGCTGTTGATTTTAAATAAGAGCAGTCACAAAATCCCATATTAGGGGATAGGTTAACTCTATGTCAAAATGAAACAGTTTTTGAAAGAAACATGAAAACTTATGGACCTCCTAATTGTGTACAAACTCTTCTTCCATTATTTCACTAACAAGCAGGGGGTCTTAGAAAAGTATGAAAACCAGACAAACTTTGATCTTTTGATAGAACAAAGATTATTTTTTGAAAAGGATGATTTGCTTTTTTCCACAATACCAAGTTTTCCTCAGCAGACATCTTGAGTCCTGTGAATGGTTTTTATAGAGTAATGGAATTTAAAGGACTTTATTCATACATGAATCCTTAGTGTAAGTCTTAAACACTAGAAAATACTTTCTTTTCAGGTTGTATTCAAACAACAGCGCTGATGAGTTCTAATCTTCTAGCATTCCTCTTCTTAACCAGACATAGAGAGGTACGACTATTCACTTACTTTGTTCCCTTAGTTAACCCTTATATTGCTGGAACCGACTTATGCTTATGCAAACAGGTTAGATCCAGGCCAGTCACCTAGTAAGTTAGGGGCTGGCCTGCGATCTAACCTGTTTGCTACTCTGAGTATCTTTCCTCAACGAAACTAAGCAGATATTTAAGGTTTTGGAAAGCAGATGACACAAAAACCTTCTTTTTATTTTAGAAAATTACCAAGCATTCTAAGGGTTAATGAGTTGTGAGTTAACTCTCTTTTACTTATGACATAACGATGGTATGCTTTGCTATCCACACTGGTAAAAACCTTTGACAGAAATAAGGTTTTGGGTCATGTGTGGTCCCATGGTTGAGGTGGCTGTCTTAGATCTGGGTGTCTTGGTTTCAAGCCCCACCAGTACCTCTTGTTATGTTTGAGTGTCTTTTAGCAAGACATTTCAGAGCTCTAGCCTAGGGTGAATCCCGGAAAGTCACATGATAACTAAACAATTGTTGATACAATGCTTTAAAGCCATACATACACACAAAGCTAAGGTTTGAGATTGTTTTGGAATACACATATTTTTTTTTATAGCTGCTTGAACTGTAGATTGCACAGGTATTTATCTTGTAACAGCAGTCTTAAACATGAAGAAAATGAGAGATTTATGAAAATTTCAATTTCAAACAGTTGAGTAGAGTCAAAGAGCTATTCTTTTATTTGAAATACTGTAAATGTGATGTCAAAAATCAATTGAATAAACTAGACTATAGAATGGATTTTGTTTTAAGCAACCCTTGTAAAAGAAGATGAACTTTTGATGCGTAAAACAACTAAGAGTTAAATATGGATGCCAGGCATTCAGAATGCTTCATTATGAGCTTTCTTAATGACTTGTGTCCTGTATTAAAATAGCCTTAGACTGACTAAGCTTTCACACACTGTTATAAAAATCCTCGCTTAAATGAAGATAGACTGTAGGTATGTTGATGTGTTGATTCCTTACCACAGGGTGCAACATTAGGAGAGTTGATACGAGACTATCGCTGGTTAAGGGAAGAAGTCGTGGTCCGAAAGAGGGATGTTGGATTTGCTCCAACCTCTGACATAGAAGACGTGATTTTCTACACGGCTAACTTACTTGGGAAGGATATGATAAGTCAAAGGTAATGTAAAAATAAAATAGACAATAAAAGCACTTTCAAAAGTCTTATTTGCAGTTTTTTTCTGAATGTAACAAAATTCAAAAAGAAGATAAAACTAAATCTTTCTTCACTAAATAGATGACCTTTTCATTTATTTTTTTTTAAAACATGCCTTTTCAAAAAAAAGATTTTAAACAAGGTCCCAAACATTCTTATTTATTGTTCAGGGATGATCTAATAGATCATAGTTTACAAATAAATCATTTAAACTGTTAGACTTTAGTTTATTTGCTCGACAAATGTGTAACAAAATTTTATAAAAGGGGTTGAAAAGGGATCAACAATCTATTCATATGTGTCCATAGATATATGCTGTCATTTCATGTATCAAGTAAGAGGACATTCCATGTAAAACTGAAATATGTTATTCAGATAATTGGAACAAAAAGGTAATTTGCCTCTAACATGCCAATTGTATAATTCCAAAGGTAACTACAGTTGTTTATGTTCTATAAGAAAACGAAAGTTGTGTGAGTGAACCTTTTTCTCCTATATACAAAATGTTAAAAGGGTCAACCAATTAGGTCATCCAATTATATTACAAGATAATGTTTGTTATCAATTCATTATTAATCCTATGTTTTGCCTAATTTTATATTTGTAGAGTGGATGAAAGCCGTTTGGAGAGCTTTTTTTGTCCGGTCACCACTATTCCTGGTGTGTTTGAACTCAACTATTACAGTAACCCAGTTAGCTACGTGTTCCTGTTAGAGAGTGTCTTAGGTAACCTTTCTATTCTTGATGATCTTTGTGGTGGTTTCTCCTTGAAATAGAGTTGCTTCGGCCTATCCAACATATGAAGGATGGACCTATCTGACTCATAGTGGTCAATTTTTCAAATGTCCCAAATTAAGAGTTTGCAGATGACATTCCAAAATGTGATGAAATTGGAAAATTATCATCTGATAGGGCAGGAAACATTGTGGGAAAAGGAAAAAATACTCTTTAGGAGCAAAATCTCCTTTTTCCATGTTTTCCAGTCATCTGCAGCAAAGTGGTTAAATGTTGTTACTGTTTGCTAATGGGTTAAAGTGATGAACTTGATATCACAAAGCCCTTCTATGCATAGGATCATAATTTGACAGAGGCACATTTGAAATTTCATGAGAGGTAGTCTCTCTGCTGACTAACTTAATGCGAATTGAGTTTAAATATTAATAGAACATTTTGATACATCATTAGACATTTCATTAGAATATCTGTTGTTGCTTTTTCTTTTTCAGTCAGTTCTGTGATATACTTGAGTGATATTAATATCTCCCAATTAGAGAGTTCTACAGACGGGGAGGTAATCCTTCTTACACGTGAGGAGATTTTGGAGGTTGCAGAAGAGTTGTGTAAAATTCTGAAATATGAATTCATCTTTGTACCTGTAAGTGTTAGAAATTGTTACCAGGAGTTAGATGAATTTTGACATTAATATAACATATACCAAATAAATTTTTGAATAGTTGCATAAAACATTGTCTTCAAATATTTATATTTCACTTTATTACCTTATCAACAAGGTTGTAAAGTACTGTTGACAAATAAAGTCAAGAAACATTTCATTTTCTTGTCTTTATCAACTAATGCAGCTTTCATTTGGTACATTTTCATTATAATTCCTGTTGAGTCAACCATATGTTTTTCTATTTAATTTCTTTTTGTCAAAATCTCTCTCTTCAAACTTTGTTTAGGATTCCTATCTACTTTAAAGTATAGTTCTTTATATTTATTTGATGCCAGCCCAAATTGAGTAGATAAGATCTGTTGGCCCTGGAGTCATTATGTCAAGGCCGCTGATCTTTACCAATCTGAACACATAAGGTTTATCCAATGAAAACACCTCTGAGATAATAGGGATGCCGCCATATTGTTTCTCGAGAGACTTATGTCACTTTACTTTCGTTTTCAAAAATAGATCTTAAATGTGAAATCTTAAAAAGTCATTTAATCTGATTAAGTAAACAGTTATATATATCAAGACTTACAAGTTTGCCAATTCTTATGAGTTATCGATAAAAGATCATTCAAAAGAATGTCCAACACTTCCATATACCGGTACATGGAACCACTTAGAGGAAATGTGTTATACGCTGGGGATGATTTACCTGAAATATTGTAAACCTACACTTATATCCAAGTAGTATTTCTCAGCTTACAAAAATAACCGAGTAGTTCTGATTGTTATCTTTACATCATTCAAAGCCAGTTATCTTGACATTCAGTCATCCTTGGGACTGAGGAAGGATATCCGTGTTGAGTATGAGACAGAAAATGTGTTGACAAGAAAGTTTTTTTATAAGTCTTGCCAACCATGCATTAAGGAATACTCATTTCCCTTGATTTTCTCTAAGATTTTTCCAAGACTGTCTCAAAGTAAGAGAGAATTTGTAATCTTCATGGCAATTGTGTTTAATATTAATTGTTTGTAGACAATAGAAAAAGGAAATGTTTCTTTTCCATTATCAGCCATGTTGCAGTCTTGAAGAGAAGTTGACAGATGTGTTAGACCTTCTTGTTACATCGGAAGTGTTGCGAATAGAAGATTCAAATGTGGTGAGTTTTTCCATATAACCATATCTGTATTTTTTCCTTTTTAATAATATCCGTCAACTGACATGAGAGAACCGACCTAATGCCTACGAAACAGGTTAGATCCAGGCCAGCCTGTGATCTAACCTGTTTGCTACTCTGAGTATCTTTCCTCATCAAAATTAAGCAGAAAATTATCCAGCATTCCAAGGGTCAAATAGAGAGGTTGTTTCCCAGCTGAATTTATAAATGTCAAAGGTTCTTCCCTGTCTAGCTTCATCATTGATTATGTGTCAGGCATAAAAAAATACTAAAAAACTATATGTGTGATGTTAGATAAAAAAAACCTTATTAACCCTTTCCCAAACGACATTTAACCACTTTGTTGCAGACGACTTTAGAAAACATTGTGTGAAAAGGAGAAATTGCTCGTAACGAGCAATTTTTCCTTTTCCCACAATGTTTTCTGCCCTATCAATTTCCAATTTCATCAAATTTTTTTGAAATGTTGTCTGCAAACCCTTTCAATTTGGGACAGTCAAAAGTTTGTTGTTTGGGAAAGGGTTAAACAAACAAAAACTTATTACATTTTAGTTTGACAGTTACCAAAACAACAACGACAAACAATGGAGTAATCGGTTGGCGGGGTCTCTATCCTGGGACAATGGGGGAGATGACGAGGAAGATGCTGATTACTATTGCGAGGAGCAACTTTTACGGGTAAAAAATCTACAATCTCGTTACTGACTTTCAAAAGGCTTATCTTTATGTCGGTTCAAATCCAAGGGGTAGTCAATTTGGGTTTTCATGAGAGGTAGTCTGTTTTTACATTGCTTGACCCAGTCTTTATGGGCAGTCATGTTTCGTGCTGTCCTCCATCAATTGTGAGCATTGTTATTGAAATGCTGTTGATTTGATGTCAAAATCTAGTAAGTCAACAAAATCCTACAGACTTAATTTCACTGTATGTGGCTTTTATAACAATGGTTGAAGACTTGTTGACACAACATTAAATCCCTATGTCAACCTACAACAAATCTGCTGCAGTTGCATCAAATAAGTATATCTACAGTAAAAGGCCTTTAAAATCTTAACATTTTATTAGAATATTATTTTAACTTTAAGGGAGCAATATAACCGGTAATCCAGGTCAAGGTTAGCAAAAGGAAGCTTTGGTTTTGTGTAGTTGATATATGTGCATTGTTGATAAAGATAAAATAATGCTGGTATTAGCATTGAACCCCTCCCACCCCCATCCCCCAATTTGAAACATACCTGTATTCCCATTCCAGGTTAATATAGAGAGGGAAGATTGCAGAGAAAAACTAAAGTTCTTCCACCGAGTGCTGGCCCCTTTCTTTGAGTCCTATCTTGTAACTGCACACCACATTGGGAAACTTGTGGAGGAAGTACCAGGTATCCTATCCAAAACGGCATTTATTTATTATTTTACATCATCTAACAATTTTATTTTTAACTGAATTTGGTAATGAATTGTTATTGTTTGTCAATATAAACATACTGAAAAGGACTTGTTTCAATTATTGCCTAAGCTGTTGTCTGACCAAACCCAATTATTCATTCATTCATTTAGCTATTTATTTATTGTTCTTACCCACTCCTATTTCCCAGTTATTTGAAGTTATGATGAAATATAAAGATGCTGTATAATTTTAAATTAAAGACACATTGATAAATAGAATGTTGAAGAATCTTATTTGTTTATTGTTAGATACAAAACATGTGAGCAGCAGAATCTAAAATCTGAAGAAATTTTTCTTGAAAAAATCAATGGTTATAAACTTACAGAACTTGGCACTTGAAAGTCATGATGGTACAAATTAAAACTTTTTTTGATCATTTCAGATGATGACTTTGTTAAGCAGCTTCACCAACATGCAAAAGACAGAGTCACTCAAGGCATTGCTACATATGGTATGATTAGTTCACAACTTGCATCATCTTCTTTTTAAACTAAAATAGGCTTGTGATGTAAAGAATTAGATAAAAAGCCATTACTCTTATATGGAAATACTCTTTTAGGGCTCAATGCAAGACCATGATTACATTGACACTTCAAAGGCTTAGCCTAGCATTGTTGAATCCCAGAAAAGCTGTGATATAACTGATAAAAAATGTGCCAAAGCATTAAATACATGCCGGAGGCCTCCATGGCCTAGATGTTAGAGTAGAAAACATGAAATCTCCTGGCTGTTCTTCTCATGGGTAGGAATCTTGGTGAGAGTTTTGTATTTCCATGAGAGGTAGTGAACCTGCTGACTTACTGAATGCTGATGATTCTATCCGGTATGACCAACCCGTATGGGCAGTTCAGTATTGGGTCTGGCATCGCAAGGTAACTGAAATATTGCGGCCCCAGTGTCAAAACCCAAATAAATGAATAAGAACTAAACACAAATAAAATAGCGATGTATACCTTGCTTAAGTAATGAATTGACCTCGTATTGTAGACTTTCTTTCTTTCCATTCAATCAATCCAGACGTTGTCTCTCACTAGTAATAAAGATTTTGTTTCTTTCAACCTAATCAATCTAGATACTGTTTCTCTCTCCCCCAGGTGAAAGCGCCTCGCTGGAGACGTTGAAGAACGCCATCAAGTCTTTCAAGGACCTGAGGATTATCGAGACTTACACGACGAGTAATCTTGTGATCCTCGACCTCCGCGACCATTTCGACGTCAAGGATAGACTTAAACATTACCTTAACATGCTCGAGATACTCAGAGATTAGTTTGTGTGTCTCTCAGAAAGATGTGCAACAGTGTTGTGATGTGTGAGAATGATGCCAAATTACACTAATATGCCCACCTTGTTCAGAGATATGTTGTATACATCACATGAAGTTTTGAAAGCATTTAGATGTAATAGACAGTGATGATACATATACAAATTTAACATGACAATTTCACCCTATGATCAGTTTGTTTTTTAATGAAATAAGGCTTCCTAAACATCATTATGTGAAAGAAAGTTCCAAACAAGAGCTGAACATGCAAAATGTATTCACAGAAATAAGTCATTTATCCTTTCAAAGCATATTGTTATGTTGGCTTGATGCACTGTAAAAGTTGATATGTGTTTCTCATTCAGAGATACAATGGAGATGTATTAACAACATACTCAATAATACCTCATCTATTCACTTTTTATGTAGAGGTTTTTAGAATGAGAGAGTATAAATAATCAATCAATCTGAATCATTCCTTTAACCCATCCTGCAATATTGTGACTGTGTCGACTGTTAGTTTCAATTTGGACGAGTCACAATATTGCAAGATGCATTGGAAAGCAGACTTCACGTAAAATCTATTTTTAGAAAATTACCCAGCATTCTAAGGGTTGTAGAAAGCTCCATGACATTTAGGTTCTAAACCTCTGGGGCCCGTTTTACTAAACAACTTACGGAAAATGTTTGCGTAAGTCATAATTGATAAACATGGATAGTATCTTCAATGAAAGTACAATGTTGCAATGTGGCACTTCATTGGAAGCGTCTCGGACAGACGATTCCAATGAAGTGCCACATTGCAACATTGCTTCGTCCAATATTGAAATAAGAGGAATTGTTGTTTTAGACTTACGCAAATCTTAAGCGTAAACTGTTTAGTAAAACGGTACCCTGGTCTCAAGTTTGTTTTCCAGATAACACCATAGTGGTTCTTTGACTATTGAACTTTAAGACTGTAATATTATCTGAATGATCATGAGTTTTTCAGAGAGAAATTATTTCTAGTCAGTAGACAAGCTAAATTATAACCGCATGCCACACAATATTCCATAGCTACTTTGTTGTGAATGGATGGAATGAATCATAACTCCGGAGTGATTGTATGATACAGTAGGTCCTTAACCCTTTCCCAAACAATAACGACATTTGACCACTTTGTTTCAGACAACTTTAGAAAACATTGTGGGAAAAGGAGAAATTGCTCGTGACGAGCAATTTTTCCGTTTCCCACAATGTTTTCTGCCCTATCAGAAGATTATTTTCCAATTTCATCATCTTTTGAAATGTCGTCTGCAAACTCTTTCGATTTGGGACAGTCAAAAATTTGTTATTTGGGAAAGGGTTAAAACCATATTGATGTAAGAGATAAATGCAGTTTCTTGCCTTCATAAATATTCATTCTCACTCATCTGTATTGCACAAATTAGAATTAATTGAGAGAAAAGGAGAAAATTGCCTAACACCTTATATTTAAACATAAACTTAATATTTGGTATTAAGCTCATTAAGATTGTTTTGAAGGGTAAATTGTTGATTTTAATGGTTAAACAATGGATCATGTACATGGAAGATTTCCACCAATGCAACTCATAATTTTTCCTCCAACTGGAAATGGACCAATGTTTTAGGAAATGGCTGCCTTTACATTTTGCTTCTTGTTGTGAGGCATTCTTGTCAGAATCATGATCATTTTATTATTTTTTGAAAAGTATGACTGTGACAACGTATTCATTATAACCCATTACCAAACAATAACGACAGTTAACCACTTTGTTGCAGACGAATCTGGAAAACATTGTGGAAAAAGAGAAATTGCTCTTCTCCTTTTCTCACAATGCTTTCTAATCTATCATTAGATTACTTTCCAAATTCATCACATTTTGAGATGTCGTCTGCAAACTCTTTCTATTTGGGACAGTCGAAAATTTGGCGATTGGTGAAGGGTTAAGGGTATTTGGATCAAATTATCACCTTGAGATAAAGTATATGTCAATAAACATGCTTGTATATGCTGTCTTCTTGGACTATGGGTGCGTTGGCACCTTAGTCCATTGAATTTACATACCACTTTTGAGGGATGGTACTTTATCGATACACAAACAGTGGTCTGACCCCAATTGCTCGTTAAACATCCGCCTTCACTGTGCGGACTAATACCTTCTTGGAACTAAGAATGTAGTCCGGGTTTACTCGCTTTGGTTTGCTCTATATTATTGTAACAGTTGCCTCATGGGAAATTGTAAAATGTCCAGATGTTTGAAAAATAGACTATCATTCAGTCTCTGTTCACAGAAATAATAATTAAAGTAATGGTTGTAAAAGCAGCAGTTGTTGCCCAAAGAAATTTTCAAATGTATCCTCATACATCTTGCTTTAAACACACCTTAGTCCTTCAGCGCAATCAGCGCTTTGATTTTTATGTTTCAGTTTGAATATGATTATAGATTTACTTTGTTCATAAGTCCTAAAATGTTTCCAAAGGACTTTTCCTAGTTTTAAAGAAAAGCAGGTTAAAATATAAAGGTATGAATAATAATTATCTTATAGAAAAAAAGTATTAGAAACCATTGTGTCAAAAGTAGAAATGAGATATTCCTTCTTTTCACAGTTTCTCTTTTTAAGAACTTTTGCTTGAATTGTTTTGAAATTTGATGGAAGGTAATAAGAATACTCTTTGATTTTGTTTTGTTTTGCAAAATCACATTGTTGTTTGTGCACCAGGGAATAATGTTTAATGTTTATGATGTACTTGAAATCAGTTTCATCAAAAAGGGTATGTAATTGTGTAAAATTGGAGATGGAAATACATAGGTTAACATTGCAATGGTACACATAGATTTACTCTGTATATACCAGATTGAAATTGGTCATGATATGGTTATATAATTTGAAGATGACAATATCAAGGTAGTGAATTTGCAATCTATTGTACTTAAGAGAATAAAATATATTGGATGGGAAAGAGTTCCAACTCCCTAGTATGGTCAACTCTAGGGTTCACTGCAAGACTTTTGTAAGTCCTTCACAAATATGAAGCTTAAATTTAACTATTGAACTAAACCCCCGGATTGCTCATTTTCATTCAATTATACAAAGGTTTTTGCATCTGATGAAAAATGCCATATCATGAAAAGGGAAGTTAATAATTATTAAAACACACATTCAAATGATTTCTTGTTCCATCTATACTCATTATTAAACTTGTAACACAACATTTGAAATAATATTCAATGTATCAGATATGCCAATATAATGTTCATTGATCGTTTATCCAGTTATTCATGGATGGTTATTGTCATTATGATGATTTATTTCAAAGTTTTCTGCAGAAAATTACTCTGAGTTGTAGAAATATAATTTACATGTAATTTACGCAAACATGCAAAACCACTTCTTCATATACAAATACTCGATGTTGGTGCAGATTATTTCAAAGTAATTTTTGATTTTTGTTTCGTTTGTGCAATAAACAATGTTCCAATTAAATTGTCATTGTCTCTTTTACTTTTATGAAACACTGCCTTTTTACTGTCCCCAAATTAGAAAAAGATTTATTATAGATGTAATCACATGACTATGATTTTATACAAAAGAAAAAATGATCTATGGCACACACAGAAACTGTAAAGTGACCACCTCCATTTCACTGGTTGTCTAATACTGTCTTCTACTGCTTCGTTTCTTCCACCTGAAGTATAAAGTAAAAGTAAAATCATTTAAAGAACCATGAAGTTTTATGATTCATCCCTAGCCACTGATCAGTTCTGTTCACGTTTGAAATCATTCAGCAACTTAGAAAGATATTGTACATTACTGGGGGATCTAATACTAATAGCATGGAATGGTTCTCTGGCCTCCCCGATTTGACTGATAAACTGTTGAAAACAGAATAAAACCCCTTTAGAGGGGCTTGTTTACCTAAGAGAAAATTTGGGAGTCAAAATGAAATGTTGAAGCAATCCAGTTTTGGTATTGCTGTTTGATCTATATAAGTATGTACTTTCGGTATGCGGTAAATCTCAACCCTTTCCCAAACAACAAATTTTCGACTGTCCCAAATTGAAAGGGTTTGCAGACGACATTTTAAATTGTGATGAAATTGGAAAATAATCTTCTGATAGGGCAGGAAACTTTGTGAGAAAAGGAATAATTGCTCGTTATGAGCAATTTCTCCTTTTCCCGCGATGTTTTCTAATGTCGTCTGCAACAAAGAGGTCAAATGTCGTTATTGTTTGGGAAAGGGTTAAGCATTGTCTTACTTGAGAATGAAAATTCAAGTTAATTAACTGTATACACATTTTAAAGAATGGAAAACGACTTTAGTTTGCTTCCAATGAATAATCTTCAGTGCGTATCATATAACAGCGCAGCTGTTGTGTAAATATAAAGAAATCAATTTTTAACTTTTAAATTTCCTCACATCTGCGAGCAATTACCTTTAAACAACAAATATATTTGTAAACCATAAACCCTCCTGCTGTAAAGCATGTTTTATTGTTGGCTTAATATGAATCCGCTGTCCAAGTAGCCTGGAGGCCTGGCCCATGCATACCCGTATTCCTAGTTCGCGGTATACGAACGGGCCAGGCTCCAGGCTACTGTCCAAGTAACAAAATATGAATTAATCATGCCATTTATTAATCGCATCGAACTGTCGTCATTCAATGACACAATCAATGACTTCCTTGCAAGTGTGCTGGAGCCATCTTAACAATAGCGATCAGCAATATAACTGAACAATGTTATAACCCACATAAAAACAAATGCTTTCAATTCTAATTAGATACAATTAACTCTGTCAGTTGGAGTAAGTTGGTATTCAAATCTTTTATATTTCGAACTCTTTCTGGGGTTCGAGGGGCACTGAATGGTTAAAGTGCACTGGCGCCGGATTCAGGATCTTAACATACGTTGTTATGGTCTGTAACCTAGATCTATAACACTTTATTTATAGTTATAAGTTAAAATTATGGGATCCAGCGCCAGTATCAATGTGGAAGTCTTCGAACTCGAAAGTTCCGGGTTCTAGCCCCATCGGTACTTATGAATCGTGGGAGTTGCCTTTGGTTAGACCCGTAGCTGAGTAGCTGCCTATACTCCTGCCTATATGAAATACAATATGCGATATAACGGGACCCTGAATAGTGATTGGTTCGATTTTGATGTAAAGCTGACCTTGACCCCGGATCGTCGTACGAGGCCTTCGAGGGGACGTTGTCTGGGATACGGAACATCTCATAGAGCGGTTGGTCGTCATAGCGGGCGTCGGAACCTTCGTATGCCTCCTCCTTTAAATAAATAATGGAGAAACGTTTTATTTAATTTTAATTAATGTTGATTTACGTTTTCAACAATGTTTTGTTGTAATGTGTGTTCCCTGGGTCAAGATTCGTGCTACCTTATTAGACTAATTTTCAATGGTAGCATGACAATAGCTCTGATAAACATGCATCCATTTACATGAAACACTGTTCAAGATTATCAAATCAAACATGCAATATTTGAGGTCAATATTTTTTTAGTTATGTCCCTTTTGAGCTTACACCCTCCCATTTCGAATCCATTATCTATTTACAAGGACCTTGAATATAGGGCATCCTTTGTGTTTTGTTACCATTTTAGTGAACCAATTTCATGAAAATTAAATCATTTATCGAAACTGTATGCTATTCAAACAAACAAATCAGCAAACGACAAGTCATCTTAAATATGCATTAATATATCATTGAATTATTGTATCAACGTAACATGCCTTACTCCAATAATACCCTCACAGCCCCTGCAAAATAAAAATTAAATCCCAATATCTTACATTGAAAGGTTGTCTGTAACTAGGTGTCTCATCATTCTTGCGTAACCAGCCGTCCATATCGTCGGCTTCCGGTTTCGAGGTCCATGATCTCTTGTACTTCCGGTCATCCGTTTTCAGCCACCCGTCGATCTCTTCGTCCGCGTACTGCTGCTTATGACCAAAGCTCGCAAGGTCGTAACCTTTGTCGCCGAATCCCCTTGGTCCTTGTCTGCAGCGAGCAAAAGGAAACATTCGAGTATCATTAGCGATGTTTCTTTGCACTCGAGTGCATGACGAGAGAAGTCGTATTTTGTTTGTTAAAATGGCGTAATGGATAGTCAAGAACACAGCATTTGTACAATACGAAACGAGTTATGAAATTATTGTTTGATTTATTACAATATATATAACAGATAAAAATATATCACAGAAAAAATAAAACTTTGTACGACACTTTTTGCTAACAAATATCATCAATATACATACAGAGACATACTTATTCGACAAGTATAGATACGCTCTCGTTGCCGCACAAGATGCAATCTATTTGAACAATTTATAAACTAACAGGTATATGTCATTAACACACATTTGTTGTAGGAAGGAAATCGTTTACAAGACTTAATAACTCGTCTATAAGAGACCGTCGACATATAACCAACCATACAACCACACAACAAGGTGGAGTATCGGTGACCCTACAATGTACTCACTTTTTCGGTCGACAGCAGATACCACGCATACAGCAGGCGTAGCACCATGGCCGAATCCTCGCCAGGTGACACACACGGAATAACACGAGCGATAGAACCAGTATGATGATACCTATGGCCGCCACACTTAGTATTAGCCACGTGTAGTTACGACGGTCCTCGTAAAAATCTGCAGACAATACATCATTATTCACCCTTATTTGTTTTACATCGATTGAAGGAAGCTTAAAACTTGTTCAAAGTTACTCTCGATGAATGCTTCCTGGATAATAAACCAGTACTCGTGTCGATTAGTGGGTAAGTCACGGAAATTTTCACCTCGCCTATCGGGGATTCGAACCCGGGACCCTCGGTAAAGAAGGCCGACGCTCTACCTCTTCACCACAGGAAACGATCATTGCAACATTGAAACGTGTTGACATCAGGTTTTGAGTATAACACAATATCAACTCATTTCCCTTTGTGGCATTTTGACTGTCTTAAATTGAAATCAACAACAGATGTCAATTCGAGTGTCAAATGTACGTAAGAGTAACTTATTGTTTGCAATAACGAGACAAAAGGAGAAACTGCTCATCTTTTGTTTGAATATGTCATATTTTTTCTTTCGAAATGGTTTATATAAGATCTTCTATTGCAGGCGTGTATATTGACTTGTTTTGGACAAGATGGATAAGCAGTATTCAAACTATCTTGCGACTGTCAGTGCAACTGGTACTTTCTCGTCAGATTTGCACGATACTCTATCATCAAGTCAAACACTTCATTTCCATGCGAATATAAAGAGCAATCATGAATAATCAAGACAATAATTTAATCCACGATATCCATTAAATCACACATACTACTTGAACGAATAAGTTTCATGATACTTATCAAGACAATATTAAGAAAGGGAAAAGCCACGCATGTTGTTTTCCATTTTGACCAGTGATACATATAAAACCGCATACCGGGTAAAATGTTTAAAAGGTAAAACATGGCAAAATTGGGATATTTTATATAAAAACTCCCCGAGGTTCATTCTACATTCTCAAAAAGACAAGAAACTAACTCTTACGTCAGAATCATTAACAAGATAAACATAAAGTCTAGTATATATTACCATAGTGACGATCCGTCGTCGTAGTAACCGTCGTGGTGAACTCTGGAATGACCAGATAAATGGAGGAAGTTCCGGTTCTGCCAGAGACCCCGTAGTTTGAGGCCTGTAGAATGATGGGCCCGATGGTTCCTCCCGACGTGTATGGGGCGAACGAACCCGTGGTATAAATGACCCCCGTGTGGCTAATGTCAATGAGGACCGAGATACCACCACCACTTTGATCCACCGAGTAGGTAATCTCGTTATCGTCATCGTCGCTGTTGTCGTGATCAATGGCGGACACGGTCAATAATCTCTTCCCGATCAACGTATTCGTGGCCACGTAAGCGGAGTAATTACTCTGTGTGAACTCCGGACTGAACTCGTTTACGTTTTTAACGTGGACGTAGAGCCCCGCAGTTGCCGTAAGCCCGTACTTGTCGAGAACCGTGATCTGACAGTCGACGTCCGTTGGTGTCCCGCTAACGTCAATATCGTACGGGCCCTTGTAGGCGATCTGACCGGAAGCGCTGGTCGTGTAGAAGCGGTGCGTCTCCGCAGAACAGTTTAAAATGTATTCGTGGACCTCGGCGTTGACCCCCTCGCTCGAGTCCTGATCCACCATGTCAGCCGTGAAGAGGCCACCGCCTTCTATTACGGCCCCGTCCTAGATACGAGACGAACAGAAAAATGCAGTGCCGTTTTCATGATGCAATAATTAGGCCTATCTGCAAAGTTATGCATTCGTTCTTTTAAGGTATTAGATTACATAAAGTTATTCATGTTTTACCCATCCTTTTATCTGTTCTTTCTTCTCTATCCTAGCTTCGTCCAATGGTGTCCTCTACGGTTACGTTATGATAAAGAATGCCTAGACCACACTGTTTGAAGACTTCATGATAAGAATGCCTAGACCACACTGTTTGAAGACTTCATGATAAAGAATGCCTAGACCACACTGTTTGAAGACTTCATGATAAAGAATGCCTAGACCACACTGTTTGAAGACTTCGTGATAAAGAATGCCTAGACCACACTGTTTGAAGACTTCATGATAAAGAATGCCTAGACCACACTGTTTGAAGACTTCATGATAAAGAATGCCTAGACCACACTGTTTGAAGACTTCTGATAAAAAATGCCTAGACCACACTGTTTGAAGACTTCATGATAAAGAATGCCTAGACCACACTGTTTGAAGACTTCATGATAAAGAATGCCTAGACCACACTGTTTGAAGACTTCATGATAAAGAATGCCTAGACCACACTGTTTGAAGACTTCATGATAAAAAATGCCTAGACCACACTGTTTGAAGACTTCATGATAAAGAATGCCTAGACCACACTGTTTGAAGACTTCATGATAAAGAATGCCTAGACCACACTGTTTGAAGACTTCATGATAAAGAATGCTTAGACCATATGTTTGAAGACTTCATCCCTTACAACCGTAACATATTGTATCCTAAAAACAAGAGCTCCATTTGCTTCGTGTATCTAGCATAAAAGCTTTTCTATACGATGCAATCTAAAATCAAACGTCTACATTGCTTCAAGAAATACTAAATGAAATATACACACTGAACCTTTGAATCATGTTACGTCAATTTATTTGATTGTATTCGCTGACTTTTAAGAAGAACCTTCATAGCTGAAATATATACAGTGATGTCTCGTTAATCCGAACACATCCGTTCCCAACAAAATGTTCGGATGAACGAATCATCCGGACTAATGCAACTAAGCATGTTCTTATACACATTAAGACATAATCAGTCTGTATGCACGTGTATACTTATAACCCATTGGCAAACGCCAAATTGTCGACCGTCCCAAATTGAAAGAGTTTGCAGACGACATATCAAAACGTGATGAAATTCAAAGATAATCTTCTGATATGGCAGAAAACATTGTGGGAAAAGGAGAAATTGCTCGTCACGAGCAATTTCTCCTTTACCCACAATGTTTTCAAAAGTCGTCTGCAACAAACTGGTCAAATAATTCCGTTCCCTTACAATTTCGTTCGGATTGCGAGACATCCGGATAATCGGGGTCCGGATAAACGAGGCTTCACTGTACTCAGACTGGCCTCTTATACTACTCATTGGTCCGAGAATTCGCTTTCGGTAATGGATGAAGTTATTTCGACACTATCGGAACCCCTCGGTGATGTTGGCAGGCCACACTGATACGGCCTGTCGGAATTTGCCGAGAAGTTCCGATTGATTTCGACATAATCTGCGCTGCTCTTGCTACTGATCAATTGTCTTCATTTGGAAACGCAGTCAGACGCTTGTAAAGAATACCATGCAGTACTGATGGGTACAATAGGCAGGTAAAACGGGCAGGTAAAACTAGAAACACGCATAAGGAAACCGACTGAAGTTCTATGAGTGAAGTGAATTTTGAAACTCAATGAAATCATGACAACCCATTAATACTCACCGCACCCTCATCCACCTCGATGACGAAATAGTCCTTCGTGAATCTGGGCGCCTCTTTCTCGTTGATGATTTTTGTGTCGTCTGCTTTCCAAAAGCTTAAACATCTACTTAATTTTGACGAGAAAAGATTAACAGAGTAGCAAACAGATTAGATCACAGACCACTGGCCTGGATCCAACCTGTTTACATAAGCATGAAGTCGGTTACAGCACTATAAGTGGTTAAATCAAGACGACCCAATAACACTCACCGCGCCCTCATCCGCCTCGATGACAAAATAGTCCTTGGTGAATCTCGGAGCCTCGTTCTCGTTGATGATCTCCACCTGGAAGGTTGTGGTCGCTGACCCCTTCTGGTCCCCGACCATGATGGTCGCTGTATATGTAAACACGCCGGAGAGCCCTTCGAAATCCAACTCTACATAACTCGTCCGAAAGTCGCCGGCTGTAAAATATTAGGCGACAGTGGTCCAGGATACCGTTTTACTAAACCACTTAAGGAAAATATTTTCGAAAGTCATTACTGATAAACATTGATAGTATCTTCAACGAAAGTACAATAATGCAGTGTGACATGTCGTTGGAAGCGTCTCTGAGAGACGATTCAAATGATGTGTTACTTTGCAATATTGTTTCGCCCAATATTGAAATAAGAGTAATTGTTGGTTTAGACTTACGCAAATCTTAAGCGTAAACGGTTTAGTAAAACGGTACACTGAGTTATAGCCTCGGCCTTATGTACTGAGGTTGATGGGTTCGAAACCCCGTTAGGCGAGGTGAAGACTGCCTGGACTAACCCACAGATCGGCGCGAGTACTGGTTTAGTATCCAGGAAGCAGTCATCGAGAGTGGCTTTGAACAAGCTTCAAGCTTCCTTAACAAACGACGTAAAACAAATAGGTAAATAAGTAAATAGATAAGTAAATAGTTCAGATTATGTTTTTGCAGCAAGAAAACGGTCAGAATGATTAAGTAGAGGACCACTTTGTTGGCGATACTAATGATGATTGAAATGATTAAATTAAAGCAATGATTTTATCTAGAATAACAAATAAACATGGACTTGGTATAGGTATTGGGCAAATCTGTATATATCGGGAAATATCAAGACATGCAGGATAAAGATAGATTAATCAAAGCGCTGATAGCGCTGAAGGACTAAGGTGCGTTTAAAGCAAGGTGATTGAGGATACATTTGAAAATTTCTTTGAGCAACATCTCGAGGAAAACAACTGCTCTTTTTACCACCATTACTACAACTATTATTTCTGTGAACAGAGACTGAACGATAGTCTATTTTTCAAACATCTTATCTGGACATTTTACGATTACAATAAGGCAACAGTTATGATAATATAGAGCAAAACAATGCGAGTAAATCCGGACTACATTCTTAGTTCCAAGAAGGTATAGGCCACACAGTGAAGGCGGATGTTTAATGAATAATTGGGGTCAGACCGCAGTTTGTGTATCGATAAAGTACCGCCCCACAAAAGTGGTATGTAAATTCAATGGACTAAGGTGCTGAGTTTTTTCTAACAAACGTCTGAGGCATTTGTATCTTCTCAATCGGGTTTTGACGTTGTTTCAACAGTTTTTCAGTTTTATCATGCCGATTGTTCGCATATTTCAAACTGTGCTTTCTATTTTAATTATCACAGGTTGCGTTGCAAATAACATAGATTCCGGACGGATTACTTGATATCTTGTAAGAAAAAGAAAAGAGTCACAATTGCAACATAACTGAAATAATGACTACATAGTGGAGTGTATAGATGAATAGATGATCAATATTGAGTATGAGGTTTATCCAAACATCTAAATTGTATCTTTGAATGAGAAAAAACATGTCATCTTTTACAGCACATTACTCCAACATAACAATACGATTTGAAAGGATAGATGACTTATATCTGGGAATACATTTGACATGTTCAGTTCATGTTTGAAGCTTTCTTTCACATTATATGTAACGACCATATCAAATAAATAGATAAATAAGAAAGAGAGGGTGATGTAGACTTACTTGCAAAGTCAATACTGAAGTAGTTTGTGAGTTTATCGTTGTTGAAGGCGAGTGAGTATATTTTCGTGTCGTACTGGTCCAGATCATCATAATGGAACTGGTACAGGAGTGTGTGATTAGCTGTGTTCTCTTTCACCTGCATTGGGGAGTTGGGCGTGGTCCGAATGGACACGGGGTAGTCCGTATCTGAAGGGAGGCGGGGATAAATAGAATAGAGACACTGTACTACTTTCATTTTATTTCTTGCCTTCTGTTGTGCCATTTAATTTAGATCGATTGAGTTAAGAGTAACATATTCAGCAGGTTATCCCTTAGACTGCTGGTGATTTTTTTCTGAAAATAGATTTTCGTGTCGTCTCCTTTGCTTTCCAAAACCTTATATTTCTGCTTAATTTTGATGAGGAAATGTACTCAGAGTAGCAAAACAGGTTAGATCACAGGCCAGTCGAGTCGCCAGTTTACTTGACGGCTGGCCTGGATCTTACCTGTTTGTATAAGCATAAAGTCGGTCCTAGCACTTTAAGGGTTGATTGGGATTTGTTGCAACGAACCAAGCAAATAGACCTCTAAACGACACAATCCCATTCGATCAGTGAAAACCACTGGTGTCCACTGATCAGTTGTGTTGTCTCTAAATATACCCGCCTGTTCTCTATATCAATGCATTAGGTATCAAAATTTGCATTAACGTTCCGCGAACGTTATATTGTTAAACGAATCATTTAGATAAAGGCAAACAAGATCGGATGGCACTAAAGTTGGTTTCCTTTTTTCTTTAGCTTTTCAGTTGCTTTGAAATAAAAACGAGCATTCTTTTAATGACGATAATTGTTTTAAATATCAATTCACTGTTTGTTACATACAAAACGTAATCGCTAAGGTGGTCACTTCAAATACTCTCAAATTATTTTAAAGGGAAAAAAGTTATCACCAACAGAGCAAAGTCTGCTTTGCGACACAATACTTTCAAAAATCGTCTTCGAGGCTAGGATCGGGAGTTTCGAATTCGAATAATCCAAACTCACACTAGCGGTATGTATACGTCAGTTTTATTGTCTGGGTTATTCGGATAATGGAGTATTTGTGTATGGGGTAACTCGGATGATCCAAGCTGTAAATGTATAATGATATACATGTCCAACTTTTAGTCTCATGGCTAGCTGCCAGTCCGCCACTGACGGCCATATACATTTATATAGGGCGGATTTGGAAAAACTGTTATAAATCAATATGTTATAGATGATATATATCTGGATCATTCACACTAGGTAAGGAGGTGTCTTCTTATAAACAAGGGCGACAGTGGTAGAGCGTCGGCCTCTTGTACCGAGGGTCCTGGGTTCGAATATTCCGTTAAGCGAGGTGAGAATTACCGGGACTAACCCACAAATCGGCGCTAGTACTGGTGTATTATCCAGGAAGCAGTCATCGAGAGTAACTCTATTGGCTTAACCCATTACCAAACAATAACGACCTTTGACCAGTTCATTGCATACGACTTTGGAAAACAATGTTGTAAAAGGAGACATTGCTCTTAACGAGCAATGTCTAATTTTTCCACAATGTTTTCTTCCCTTTCAGAAGATTGTCTTTCATTTCATCACATTTTGAGATGTCGTCTGCAAACTCTTTGAATTTGGGACATTTAAAAATTTGCGATTGGTAAAGGGTTAACTAAGCTTTCATCACAAACGATGTAATACAAATCAATCAAACAAACAATCAAGCAAACATACGAATACATACTGTTCAATGACACGGACAGGTACCCCGTGTCTGTATTGCCCGCCGTATCTGTGACCGTGACGTATAACGTGTATGATATATTTTGGTTGGGTACCAGCCAGCTAATAACTTGGAGCGCGCCATCTAAAATACAAAGCAAACGTTTTTCATGTTTTTCACGTTAATTAAGTCAAGAGCTAAGCACCCCTCTGTCAATTTGAGCTCCAAACGTATCAGTCACTTATACCATAACCATAGCATGCATAACTTTTAAAATCAATTTTGCCAAAATGATTAAGTATTTCATATTGTCTCAGTGGTTTCTATCCAATGTATCTCAGGAAGCACTCAATGTTTTTTCCTTCTTATTGACTGTCGTCTGCTAATCCTTTTAATTTTTATCGGTCACAAACAACCACATGATGGAATTGATAACATTTACATGTTATCGCTATTTGTCAGTTTACTCCGACAAGAAAGTTTCGATTTCCTGTTGTTAATGAAAATATTTTTTGCTTTGCTTAACCCTTTCCCAAACAACACATGTTCGACTGTCCCAAATTGAAAGAGTTTGCAGACGACATTTAAAATGTGATGAAATTGGAAAATAAGGATAGGGCAGAAACATTGTGGAAAAAGGAAAAATTACTCGTTACGAGCAATTTCTCCTTTCCCACAATGGTTTCTAAAGTCGTCTGCAACGAAGTGGTCAAATGTCGTTATTGTTTGGGAAAGGGTTAAATGATTTGTTACATATTCTCATCAGTTGTTCAATTAAAATGCGCAGCAAGGCTCATAACTTCTTTGGCAAAACCCCAGTGGCTCACACGACAACACAAATTTTGTCATGCTTGGAAGAACCATCGACTTCCGATTAGTTAGTCATGGGATAACCTTTTCGGTGGAAATCCATTAACGTCAGGTACCGTGACCTAAACCCACATGGAAAGGGGCTTTGTATTTTCAAGTACTGTCGCCTATTACCAATTACATATGGGCCCTATCAAACTATGTGGATTAAACACAAGAGTCTTACTGTTGGTTAAGAGGATAGTGTTGTACTGCGAGTTGTATGTTGCGCTGTATGTGAGGTCGTCCCCCTCTGGGTCCAAGGCGGTGACATAGAACAATGTGTCCCCTTTATGGGATTGGTTCGCATTCACAATTATACTCGCTAGAACAGAAAAAACGCAGAAAATAGGCGTTAACAATTATATTCGCTAAAACAGGCGTTCACAAATAGACGTTCATAATTATACTTGCTCAAACAAAAATAAGCCAGAATATAGGCGTTCACAATTATATTCGTTAAAACAGAAATAAGCAAGAAAATAAGCGTTCACAATTATATTCCCTAAAACAGAAATAAGCCAGAAAATAGGCGTTCACAATTATATTCGCTAAAACAGAAATAAGCCAGAAAACAAGCGTTCACAATTATACTCGCTAAAACAGAAATAAGGCAGAAAACAGGCGTTCACAATTATATTCGCTAAAACAGAAATAAGGCAGAAAACAGGCGTTCACAATTATATTCGCTAAAACAGAAATAAGGGAGAAAACAGGCGTTCACAATTATACTCGCTAAAACAGAAATAAGGGAGAAAACAGGCGTTCTCAATCATATTCGCTAAAACAGAAATAAGGCAGAAAATAGACGCTCACAATTATACTCGCTAAAACAGAAATAAGGCAGAAAACAGGCGTTCACAATTATACTCGCTGAAACAGAAATAAGACAGAAAACAGACGTTCATAATTATATTCGCTAAAACAGAAATAAGGCAGAACATAGACGTTCATAATTATATTCGCTAAAACAGAAATAAGGCATGAAAAACGACTTTGTAATCGATCATAGAAAGAGAAACGTTAGCTTCGAAAATTCAGTCAGATATCGAGTGTACTCGATTGTATTTCCAAAGCCAGTCAGACATCTAGACTTCTCGTTAGTATCTTAAAATCTAGCCTGATATTGCGTCGTTAGAATTTAAGAATCCAATATGCCAGAGTTCACTCGTGCGCATCTACCTTTGAACCTATCTGGGTTTACTTTTGAAAAAATAAGGAAATGCACATAATTAAGTTTGTTGACGCCAAGATGAAATATACTTGCTGGTCCATGGTTTGATGGATATTTGGTTTACTCACCGTCTAAGTTAGTAAGCGTTGGCGGCTGGTTCTTGTTTATGTACACACTGATAGTGCTAGCCGCTGTGTTCGTGCTGGAGACGCGATTTTCCACGCACTCGAAGGGGAGGTTTAGGTAGTCAGGCGTGGCGTCATAGTCCAGTACAGCGTGCTCCACTTTGTAAAACCCATAGGCTGAAACATGCATAGGGGTTGGTGCTTTTTTGATTGACGAGTCGACAACCCCCGCCCCAATTTTTTATCGGAGTTATTTTTACAAATAGAGCCATTGAAAACAATATTTACGAGCACACGAGTACAGTGATGTCTCGTTAATACGAACACGTCCGTTCCCAACAAAATGTCCGGATGACCGAATCATCCGGACTAATGAAGCAGAGCATGTTTTTATACATATTAAGACATAAACAGTCTGTATGCACGTGTATACTTATAACCCTTTAGCAAACGCCAAATTGTCGACCGTCCCAAATTGAAAGAGTTTGCAGACGACATTTCAAAACGTGATGAAATTCAAAAATAATCTTCTGATATGGCGAAAAAACATTGTGGGAAAAGGAGAAATTGCTCGTCACGAGCAATTTATCCTTTACCCACAATGTTTTCAAAACTCATCTGCAACAAACTGGTCAAATAATTCCGTCCCCTTACAATTCCGTTCGGATTACGTGACATGCGGATAATCGGGGTCCGGGTAAACGAGGCTTCACTGTATTTGTTTGTCGGAGTTGTGTACACCATTTCATTGGGTAAACTGTATGAATATTCAAATCCATGCGTAAAGGCGACTGGTCAATCACTGTTTATTTGTTTGCATTATAACACATTATAATTTACAAACAGTTGACTAAAAAGAACAAAATATCAAAGTAAAGATAAATTTACTTCCTAGAACATGAAAGAGGGGATATAGACTCGGAGAGACGATTCCAATGATGTGTTACTTTGCCATATTGCTTATCCCAATACTGAAATAAGGAGGTAGTTTCTTTTTAACTTGAGCATTAACTATTTAGTAAATCGATACTCTGGTAATTCAAAGACAGGCTGCAATATAGGGTTGTTGAAATGAATTTAAACCTTTATGTTGTTCATTTATATGCTATCATGATCCATAGTAAAGAACTGGGTACCGTTTTACTAAACAGTTTAAGCTTAAGATTTGCGTAAGTTCAAGACAACATTTCTTGTTATTTCAATATTGGGCAAAGCAACATTGCAAAATAACACACCACTGGAATCGTCTCTCTGAGACGCTTCCAATGGTGTGTCACACTGCAATAATACACATTCATTTAAGATATTATCCATGTCTATCACTTTCGACTTACGCAAATATATTTCCTGAGTAGTCAAGTAAAACGGTAACCCTGGTGATTCCCAGAGAGGTTGTACATGTAATATAAAAAACGGCTGTTGTTATAGCATTAAGCCCCAGTGAACATAAAGTAACATACACGTTGTGGTGATGGCCTTCAAGATGAATGGCTTGTCTGTGGACCAGGTAGATCGACAGTACCACTGGTCCGTGGGCTCGGTCACGGTGATTGTGTGGAGAAGCCGGGATTCGGACCCGGTCTCATTAACCGTCACTGTGGCTGGAACATTGTTGATGATGAGATCCTGCGGGGGAATACATGTTACTAAACATTCATGGTGTCAAACGTTATAAAGTTATCAGGGGTAGCAAAATCAATTACTCGTATTGCTCAGCTTGTCCAAAAGCCTTAAAGGCACATAAAAGGATATGAGTTCAAATAAGTAACTGAAAAATATATGGAGTTCTTTTGTTATGTTCATAAAAGTCATGAAAATTAATTTATGAATGCTGTGGGACCCCTTTTTTAATGAACTTCTTTAACATAAGTTATTTTGTATTTGAAATATAGTTGTCTCCATTTCAACCATGTTTATCAACAATCTGTTTGTTGTTCAAAATGACGAATTGTGATTTGCCGGTTCAAAAAGTTTAGTGTCACGTGACTAGGTAAGAGGTGAACAATCAGGCAATCTGAATTATTAAACTGGCTAATCTGGATTATTTCTCGTTAGATTTCACGTTTAAGTTTTGCTGGTTATTCTTTTTGTGTGTTAATTATTTGAATCTGACCAAAAATTAACCAAATGATATGGTTTGATATAACATTAGTCTCCTTTCATGAGCCTTAAGCGGGCATGTGTTTTTTTACTCAAATTTCCTCTATAACCATTATACGGACAGGTGCAGAAGAAGATTTTGCATTTACGCACAAGTTAATATAAATCAGATTTCGCCACCCCTGAGTTATATCTCCATTCGGTTACATGCACGTATATGACATGAAATAGGTTATTTTGGGTTTAACAATTCATAAGATATGTGTTTACCGTAACTGTGACAGACTCATCGATAATGACAATGTGTTGTGGATCATACGGTATTTTTTTTTGTTATGAATCATCATCAAAATGAATACAGAACAAATAAAGAAAAGAAGTACTTTAAATGTTGGTTACACGTTCTGCTGGGTTGACATTTCCAACGATTTAATCTTGTCAAAGGTTACAGTGGCTGACACAATGTGTATGACAATGTGCTATGGGGGATAAGGTGTATTACGGTGTGTTAGCATTTTATTCGTTTATTTCGAGGTGATACGTTCTACCTCAGTGTAATCGCATCTTGTTTATATTATAATACATAACTGTTGATCCTTTTTACCGTCTCTTGTACAGCAAAGGTCCTGCCGTAGCTTGTATTGTAATTGTCTGAACGTCTCTATACAGTAAAGGTTCAACAGTCTCTTGTACAATAAAAGTATCACCACCATCTTGTACAGTAAAAATCAAACAATCTTTTCTACAGTAAAAGGTTTTTAGTCTCTTGAACAGTAATAATCTTATTGTCTCGTGTAAATTAATAGTCTTACATTCTCTTATACAGTAAACATCTTATCGTCTTTTGTAAAGTTAAAGTCTAAACATCTCTTGCACACTAGTTATCATACCGTATCTTTTAACCCTTTCCCAAACAATAACGACATTTGACCACTTTGTTGCGGACGAGCAATTTTTCCCACAATGTTTTCTGCCCTATCAGAAGATTATTTTCCAATTTCATCACTTTTTGGAATGTCGTCTGCAAACTCTTTCAATTTGGGACAGTCGAAAATTTGTTGTTTGGGAAAGGGTTAAAGCAATAGCCTTGTGCAATAATAGCCTTACCGTCTCTTGCACTGTTATAGTCTGTGTCACAGTGGCTGTATTAAAACACTGGTCGTAAACAAAATAGGTAAGGGTGTCCGTCCGCGGTCGGAAGGAGTTAGTTGCAGTGAGATAACCTGAAACAGTATCATATACTACGGTTTAACTTGCCAAGAAAGGCTACAATAAAAGGCTACTTTATAGCAAAACATATAGCAAAACGACACCATTCAAAAGGAACACCACTGAAAGGTCCGCTTCATTACAGAACTAAACTAATCCCTTTGTTTAACCCAAATCTCAAAACTAAGACAACTTCTATGAAGCACTATATGTGGTCGTGCTGTAATAGATAGGTATATGCAACAGTTGTTTGTATTTATGGAAACCTTACACATAACGGAAGCAGATACTTTCTAGTTCTAATCATAAATAAATGCCAGAATTAAGCCCATTCGTTATAATCCTCGAACCCCGCAGTTTTGCACGTCATTTTCATCAGACGATAATAACTCCAATAAACTTATTTAACAATTCTATTTTGAAATTAAAATACCCTATCAAAAAGAAACCACTTTAAAATTGTTAGATGAGTTTGGATTTTTCAATCATCTGTATATGGAAATACAAAGTATCGATTTGATGTTGAAGTCAACGCTGATTCGGACGAATAATATCAATGTCGTTTTACTCAAAAACGAATATGGTAAGGCGCATATATTTTTTGATATTTTATTTTAGCATACATAATTAACTAGTTTAATTAAAACATGGATACATTCTCATTGTTAGATTTTTTAACTGACGAAAATGTCAAAATTCTGTTGGTTTATCGCCATAAATTTTATCTCTTAACTTTTAAAGCTTTTGGGCATAAATATTTGTTACAAAAGATGAATATAACATAATGCAATGTTTAATACATTATGTTTGTAATCTTCTATTGCTTTCAAAACGGACTAGTCACAAACTGGGTTTACACGACGACGAGGTTCCCAAGCACTAACCTGACCCGGTACCAGCGGGTGAGGGGAAGTCCATTGCTAGGTAACCCAGGGCCTTCTGGAAGTACACGGACAATGTGGAGTTATCTCCCGTCTCTGTATCACCCCAGGTTACCCTGGAGATGGTGGCGCCACTCTGGATGTAGTCGGGAATCGTCACGGTGCTCGTCAGGGTCACGGTGGGGACCGTCGCTAAACGAGAACGAGACAAGATGTTTGTCATTTTGAACACATCGGGTTTGTCCAATGAAAACGCCTCTGACATAATATGGATGCCGCCATATTGTTTCTCGCGAGACTAACGTCACTTTTCTCTCGTTTTCAAAAATAGTTCTCAAATATGAAATCTAAAACATCGTTTAATTTGTTTGAGGAAACATTCATATTTGTCACAGCTTATAATTTTGCCATTTCGTATGAGGTACCGATAAAAAATGATTAAAAAGGGTGACCAACCCTTTCATTACTATTGAATTCCTCACAGAAATACCCGAGTAGTTCCGATTGGAGGTTTGTCACAGTGATTATGATTACAGTTTTACGCATTAATTGTTGTTTGTTTATAAGTAAGTATTTACATGTATAGTCCATTATTTCATGTGTGTGTATATGTTGTAATGACGATGAACCTTAAGTGTTGAGAATTTTTGTAAAAGTGGTTTTAGTTAACGAAAGAAAACGTAAGCAAAAGCTGGCGTGTATTTTCTTTCAATACACATTTTATTGCAGTTTCTCGCATCTTGATTGCAAATCAATAACAACATAATTATTCTTAAAACACATAAGTATCTGGTCTTACCATGCTGCTGACCGAAATGATTTTAGAAAAAAGAAATGTGTGCTTATTAAATGTTAAGCTAAAGCAAATAGTGTGTCTTGCACCTTCATCTTTATTATCATGTCTCAATGAGAAATTAAGTCAAAGCACACAACTTTTAAACCCAGACAGACCCTTTAAACAGGACGAATCCTCCCTATTTTTTTCGGGAGCTTAAGCTCATTTAATGTTATCTATGTCTCTGCTTTCTTGTGCTCTTACATTCGTATCACTGATTGAACAAGGGTTGAACGATTCCTTCACATAAAAGCTTTAAAATTCACCATGGGCGTTTTAAACAAAGAATGCATTATTCACATAAACTATAGCTTCTAGAAAATGTAGACAGCAAAGACGAAATGCGTCTCTTAAATTGAAAAATGACTTATTGCAAACAATGTTGTCAACACGCGTTGTGACAAAGCCTTAAGTAAGAATCGGTAGTCGTTGATTGTTTGCTTGTATGGGTATGCTTGGGTAGTTGCCCTAAGCTCTAACTTACAGGTTTGAGTAGTTGCCCTAAGCTCGTATGGACATGCTTTGGTAGTGGCCCTAAGCATGTACTTACAGGTTTGCTTAGTGGGCATAAGCTCTTACTTACAGGTTTGAGTAGTTTTCATAAGCTCTTATTTACAGGTTTGAGTAGTGGCCATAAACGCATACTTACAGGTTTGAGTAGTGGCCCTAAGCTCTTACTTACAGGTTCGAGTAGTGGCCATGAACGACTTCTTATAGGTTTGAGTAGTGGCCCTTAGCTCTTAAAACATTTTTGAGTAGTGGGCATTAGCTCTTACTTACAGGTTTGAGTAATTTCCATAAACGCCTACTTACAGGTTTGCTTAGTGGGCCTAAGCTCTTAAAAACATGTTTGAGTAGTGGCCCTAAGCTCTTACTTACATGTTTAAGAAGTGGTCATAAGCGCCTACTTACAGGTTTGCTAAGTGGCCCTTAGCTCTTAACAACATGCTTGAGTATTGGCCCTAAGCTCTTATGAATATGCTTGAGTAGTGGCCTTAAGCTCTTATGGATATGCTTGAGTAGTGGCTCTTAGCTCTTATATTAGTAGTAGCCCAAAGTACTACTTACATGCTTGAGTAGTGGCCCTTAGCTCTTATGGATATGCTTGAGTAGTGGCCCTTAGCTCTTATGGATATGCTTGAGTAGTGGCCCTAAGCTCTTATGGATATGCTTGAGTAGTGGCCCTTAGCTCTTATGGATATGCTTGAGTATTGGCCCTAAGCTCTTATGGCTATGCTTGAGTATTGGCCCTAAGCTCTTATGGCTATGCTTGAATAGTGGCCCTTAGCTCTTATGGATATGCTTGAATATTGGCCCTAAGCTCTTATGGCTATGCTTGAGTAGTGGCCCTTAGCTCTTATGGATATGCTTGAGTATTGGCCCTAAGCTCTTATGGCTATGCTTGAGTATTGGCCATAAGCTCTTATGGATATGCTTGAGTAGTGGCCCTAAGCTCTTATGGATATGCTTGAGTATTGGCCCTAAGCTCTTATGGCTATGCTTGAGTATTGGCCATAAGCTCTTATGGATATGCTTGAGTAGTGGCCCTAAGCTCTTATGGATATGCTTGAGTATTGGCCCTAAACTCTTATGGATATGCTTGAATATTGGCCCTAAGCTCTTATGGATATGCTTGAGTATTGGCCCTAAGCTCTTATGGATATGTTTGAGTATTGGCCCTAAGCTCTTATGGATATGCTTGAGTATTGGCCCTAAGCTCTTATGGATATGCTTGAGTATTGGCCCTAAGCTCTTATGGCTATGCTTGAGTATTGGCCCTTAGCTCTTATGGATATGCTTGAGTATTGGCCCTTAGCCCTTATGGATATGCTTGAGTAGTGGCCCTAAGCTCTTATGGATATGCTTGAGTATTGGCCCTTAGCTCTTATGGATATGCTTGAGTAGTGGCCCTAAGCTCTTATGGATATGCTTGAGTAGTGGCCCTAAGCTCTTATGGATATGCTTGAGTATTGGCCCTAAGCTCTTATGAATATGCTTGAGTATTGGCCCTAAGCTCTTATGGATATGCTTGAGTAGTGGCCCTAAGCTCTTATGGATATGCTTGAGTATTGGCCCTAAGCTCTTATGGCTATGCTTGAGTATTGGCCCTAAGCTCTTATTGATATGCTTGAGTAGTGGCCCTAAGCTCTTATGGATATGCTTGAGTAGTGGCCCTAAGCTCTTATGGATATGCTTGAGTAGTGGCCCTAAGCTCTTATGGATATGCTTGAGTAGTGGCCCTAAGCTCTTATGGATATGCTTGAGTATTGGCCCTTAGCTCTTATGGATATGCTTGAGTAGTGGCCCTAAGCTCTTATGGATATGCTTGAGTAGTGGCCCTAAGCTCTTATGGATATGCTTGATTATTGGCCCTAAGCTCTTATGGATATGCTTGAGTAGTGGCCCTAAGCTCTTATGGATATGCTTGAGTAGTGGCCCTAAGCTCTTATGGATATGCTTGAGTATTGGCCCTAAGCTCTTATGGATATGCTTGAGTAGTGGCTCTAAGCTCTTATGGATGGATATGCTTGAGAAGTGGCCCTTAGCTCTTATGGATATGATTGAGTAGTGGCTCTAAGCTCTTATATTAGTAGTAGCCCAAAGTACTACTTACATGCTTGAGTAGTGGCCCTAAGCTCTTATGGATATGCTTGAGTAGTGGCCCTAAGCACTTATGGATATGCTTGAGTAGTAGCCCTAAACTCTTATATGAGTAGTAGCGCTAAGTACTAATTACATGCTTGAGTAGTGGCCCTTAGGTCTTACATGCTTAAGGAGTGGCCCTTAGGTCCTACTTACATGCTTGAGAAGTTGCCCTTAGGTCTTACTTACATGCTTGAGTAGTAGCGCTAAGTACTAATTACATGCTTAGTAGTGGCCCTTAGGTCTTACATGCTTTAGTAGTGGACCTTAGGTCCTACTTACATGCTTGAGAAGTTGCCCTTAGGTCTTACTTACATGCTTGAGAGGTTGCCCTTAGGTCCTACTTACATGCTTGAGTAGTTGCCCTTAGGTCTTACTTACATGCTTGAGTTGTGTCCCTAAAGTCTTACTTACATGCTTTAGAAGTTGCCCTTAGGTCCTACTTACATGCTTGAGTAGTGACCCTTAGGTCTTACTTACATGCTTGAGTGGTGGCCCTAAAGTCTTACTCACATGCTTGAGTAGTTGCCCTTAGGTCCTACTTACATGCTTGAGAAGTTGCCCTTAGGTCCTACTTACATGCTTGAGTAGTTGCCCTTAGGTCCTACTTACATGCTTGAGTAGTGGCCCTAAAGTCTTACTTACATGCTTGAGTAGTTGCCCTTAGGTCTTACTTACATGCTTGAGTAGTGACCCTTAGGTCTTACTTACATGCTTGAGTAGTGACCCTTAGGTCTTACTTACATGCTTGAGTAGTTGCCCTTAGGTCTTACTTACATGCTTGAGTAGTGACCCTTAGGTCTTACTTACATGCTTGAGTTGTGTCCCTAAAGTCTTACTTACATGCTTGAGAAGTTGCCCTTAGGTCCTACTTACATGCTTGAGTAGTGACCCTTAGGTCTTACTTACATGCTTGAGTGGTGTCCCTAAAGTCTTACTTACATGCTTGAGAAGTTGCCCTTAGGTCCTACTTACATGCTTGAGTAGTGACCCTTAGGTCTTACTTACATGGTTGAGTGGTGTCCCTAAAGTCTTACTTACATGCTTGAGAAGTTGCCCTTAGGTCCTACTTACATGCTTGAGTAGTGGCCCTTAGCTCTTATGGATATGCTTGAGTATTGGCCCTAAGCTCTTATGGCTATGCTTGAGTATTGGCCATAAGCTCTTATGGATATGCTTGAGTAGTGGCCCTAAGCTCTTATGGATATGCTTGAGTATTGGCCCTAAACTCTTATGGATATGCTTGAGTATTGGCCCTAAGCTCTTATGGATATGCTTGAGTATTGGCCCTAAGCTCTTATGGATATGTTTGAGTATTGGCCCTAAGCTCTTATGGATATGCTTGAGTATTGGCCCTAAGCTCTTATGGATATGCTTGAGTATTGGCCCTAAGCTCTTATGGCTATGCTTGAGTATTGGCCCTTAGCTCTTATGGATATGCTTGAGTATTGGCCCTTAGCCCTTATGGATATGCTTGAGTAGTGGCCCTAAGCTCTTATGGATATGCTTGAGTATTGGCCCTTAGCTCTTATGGATATGCTTGAGTAGTGGCCCTAAGCTCTTATGGATATGCTTGAGTAGTGGCCCTAAGCTCTTATGGATATGCTTGAGTATTGGCCCTAAGCTCTTATGAATATGCTTGAGTATTGGCCCTAAGCTCTTATGGATATGCTTGAGTAGTGGCCCTAAGCTCTTATGGATATGCTTGAGTATTGGCCCTAAGCTCTTATGGCTATGCTTGAGTATTGGCCCTAAGCTCTTATTGATATGCTTGAGTAGTGGCCCTAAGCTCTTATGATATGCTTGAGTAGTGGCCCTAAGCTCTTATGGATATGCTTGAGTAGTGGCCCTAAGCTCTTATGGATATGCTTGAGTAGTGGCCCTAAGCTCTTATGGATATGCTTGAGTATTGGCCCTTAGCTCTTATGGATATGCTTGAGTAGTGGCCCTAAGCTCTTATGGATATGCTTGAGTAGTGGCCCTAAGCTCTTATGGATATGCTTGATTATTGGCCCTAAGCTCTTATGGATATGCTTGAGTAGTGGACCTAAGCTCTTATGGATATGCTTGAGTAGTGGCCCTAAGCTCTTATGGATATGCTTGAGTATTGGCCCTAAGCTCTTATGGATATGCTTGAGTAGTGGCTCTAAGCTCTTATGGATGGATATGCTTGAGAAGTGGCCCTTAGCTCTTATGGATATGATTGAGTAGTGGCTCTAAGCTCTTATATTAGTAGTAGCCCAAAGTACTACTTACATGCTTGAGTAGTGGCCCTAAGCTCTTATGGATATGCTTGAGTAGTGGCCCTAAGCACTTATGGATATGCTTGAGTAGTAGCCCTAAACTCTTATATGAGTAGTAGCGCTAAGTACTAATTACATGCTTGAGTAGTGGCCCTTAGGTCTTACATGCTTAAGGAGTGGCCCTTAGGTCCTACTTACATGCTTGAGAAGTTGCCCTTAGGTCTTACTTACATGCTTGAGTAGTAGCGCTAAGTACTAATTACATGCTTAGTAGTGGCCCTTAGGTCTTACATGCTTTAGTAGTGGACCTTAGGTCCTACTTACATGCTTGAGAAGTTGCCCTTAGGTCTTACTTACATGCTTGAGAGGTTGCCCTTAGGTCCTACTTACATGCTTGAGTAGTTGCCCTTAGGTCTTACTTACATGCTTGAGTTGTGTCCCTAAAGTCTTACTTACATGCTTGAGAAGTTGCCCTTAGGTCCTACTTACATGCTTGAGTAGTGACCCTTAGGTCTTACTTACATGCTTGAGTGGTGGCCCTAAAGTCTTACTCACATGCTTGAGTAGTTGCCCTTAGGTCCTACTTACATGCTTGAGAAGTTGCCCTTAGGTCCTACTTACATGCTTGAGTAGTTGCCCTTAGGTCCTACTTACATGCTTGAGTAGTGGCCCTAAAGTCTTACTTACATGCTTGAGTAGTTGCCCTTAGGTCTTACTTACATGCTTGAGTAGTGACCCTTAGGTCTTACTTACATGCTTGAGTAGTGACCCTTAGGTCCTACTTACATGCTTGAGTAGTTGCCCTTAGGTCTTACTAACATGCTTGAGTAGTGACCCTTAGGTCTTACTTACATGCTTGAGTTGTGTCCCTAAAGTCTTACTTACATGCTTGAGAAGTTGCCCTTAGGTCCTACTTACATGCTTGAGTAGTGACCCTTAGGTCTTACTTACATGCTTGAGTGGTGTCCCTAAAGTCTTACTTACATGCTTGAGAAGTTGCCCTTAGGTCCTACTTACATGCTTGAGTAGTGACCCTTAGGTCTTACTTACATGCTTGAGTGGTGTCCCTAAAGTCTTACTTACATGCTTGAGAAGTTGCCCTTAGGTCCTACTTACATGCTTGAGTAGTGGCCCTTAGCTCTTATGGATATGCTTGAGTAGTGGCCCTTAGCTCTTATGGATATGCTTGAGTAGTGGCCCTAAGCTCTTATGGATATGCTTGAGTAGTGACCCTTAGGTCTTACTTACATGCTTGAGTGGTGTCCCTAAAGTCTTACTTACATGCTTGAGAAGTTGCCCTAAGGTCCTACTTACATGCTTGAGTAGTGACCCTTAGGTCCTACTTACATGCTTGAGTAGTGACCCTTAGGTCTTACTTACATGCTTGAGTAGTTGCCCTGATCTCTTACTTACATGCCTGAGAAGTGACCCTTAGGTCTTACTTACATGCTTGAGTGGTGGCCCTAAAGTCTTACTTACATGCTTGAGTGGTGGCCCTAAGGTCCTACTTACATGCTTGAGAAGTTGCCCTTAGGTCCTACTTACATGCTTGAGTAGTGACTCACATGCTTGAATAGTGACACTAAGCCCTACTTAAATGCTTGAGTAGTGACTTACATACTTGAGTAGTGACATACATGCTTGAGTAGTGACACTAAGCCCTACTTACATGCTTGAGTAGTGACTTACATACTTGAGTAGTGACTTACATGCTTGAGTAGTGACTTACATACTTGAGTAGTGACTTACATGCTTGAGTAGTGACTTACATGCTTGAGTAGTGACTCACATGCTTGAATGGTGACACCAAGCCCTACTTACATGCTTGAGTAGTGACTTACATACTTGAGTAGTGACTTACATGCTTGAGTAATATCCCTTAAGTCCTACTTACACTCATGAGTAGTGACTTACATGCTTGAGTAGTGACATACATGCTTGAGTAGTGACACTAAGCCCTACTTACATGCTTGAGTAGTGACTTATATGCTTGAGTAATATCCCTTAAGTCCTACTTACACTCATGAGTAGTGACTTACATGCTTGAGTAGTGACATACATGCTTGAGTAGTGACACTAAGCCCTATTTACATACTTGAGTAGTGACTTACATGCTTGAGTAATATCCCTTAAGTCCTACTTACACTCATGAGTAGTAACTTACATGCTTGAGTAGTGACATACATGCTTGAGTAGTGACACTAAGCCCTACTTACATGCTTGAGTAGTGACTTACATGCTTGAGTAATATCCCTTAAGTCCTACTTACACTCATGAGTAGTGACTTACATGCTTGAGTAGTGACATACATGCTTGAGTAGTGACACTAAGCCCTACTTACATACTTGAGTAGTGACTTACATGCTTGAGTAATATCCCTTAAGTCCTACTTACACTCATGAGTAGTGACTTCCATGCTTGAGTTGTGGCCCTTAAGTCCTACTCACCTGCTTGAGTAGTGACCTTCATGCTTGAAAAGTGGCCCTAAGGTCTTACTTACATGCTTGAGTAGTGACTTACATGCTTGAGTAGTGGCCCTTAATGCGTATCTGCGGTCGTTATATGCCTCCACGTTGCTCCAGTTGTATATGTCACCTGTATGGAGGTCACCCAAGTTGGTTCGACGGAACATCGTGGCGTAAGAACTCAATGCGAAGTTCTCTGATTGGTACTTCAACATCTCATTACCCTGATTATGCCTGAATTAGGATTATATGCATACACTCTATATGCCCTGATTATGCCTGAATTAGGATTATATCCATACACTCTATATTACCTAATTATGCCTGAATTAGGATTATATCCATACACTCTATATGCCCTGATTATGCCTTAATTAGGATTATATCCATACACTCTATGTGCCCTGATAATGCCTGAATTAGGATTATATCCATACACTCTATATGCCCTGATTATGCCTGAATTAGGATTATATCCATACACTCTATATGCCCTGATTATGCCTGAATTAGGATTATATCCATACACTCTATATGCCCTGATTATGCATGAATTAGGATTATATGCGTACACTCAATATTCCCTGCTTATGCTTGAATCGGTTTGAATTGTCAATAATCTATTTTTTATGATTATGCTTGACTTAAGATTATTTGCCTATACTATATACTCATTTACTCCCTGGTTATGCTTGAATTAGGATTATTTGCCCTTAATCCTTATCCCCTCATTATGCTTGAATTAGGATTATTTTCATTAAATCTATATCCCGTCATTATGCTTGAATTAGAATGATTTGCCTTTAATCGATATTCCCTGATTATGCTTGCATTAGGATTATTTGCCTTTAACTTATATTCCCTCATTATGCTTGAATTAGGATTATATGCTTACATTTTCCCACCATTCAGATTACTATTGTTAATTTCAATGTATCGTTTAACTGTCATATATTCCTCAAAATACGTGTTGTTCGTTGTGTCCTAAAATCTAAACCGGTTACAATTGTACTGTAGAGGATAAAACGATACTTCAACACAGATAGAAGCATGTAACAAGGCCAAATGTATTTGTACTCACCAGCCTATAAAATCGCCCTTATTTACTACGATCTGATCTGCAGCTGGGACATTGAACTCGAAACTGGAGGTCCCTGGAAGAAAATGTGGGCTAACCTCCTCTGGAGGCTGGGAGAGGGAAGGGAGGGAGGGAGGGAGGGAGGGAGGGAGGGAGGGAGGGAGGGAGAGGGAGGGAGGGAGGGAGAGGGAGGGAGGGAGGGAGGGAGGGAGGGAGGGAGGGAGGGAGGGAGGGAGGGAGGGAGGGAGGGAGGGAGGGAGGGAGGGAGGGAGGGAGGGAGGGAGGGAGGGAGGGAGGGAGGGAGGGAGGGAGGGAGGGAGGGAGGGAGGGAGGGAGGGAGGGAGGGAGGGAGGGAGGGAGGGACGGAGGGAGGGAGGGAGGGACGGAGGGACGGAGGGAGAGGAGGGACGGAGGGAGGGACGGAGGGAGGGACGGAGGGAGGGACGGAGGGAGGGACGGAGGGAGGGACGGAGGGAGCTGAACACATTACCTGTTGTTTCAATATTTATGGCGTTTTCCCCGATCATGATGTAGCTGTCCTTTGACAGTCGCCTCCACACATGGAGTTGAAGGAGCCCCGGGTTTCCAGTCGTTCCCTCCCACTTTGTGAGTCGTCCGCAGCAGTCGAACTCATAATCCGGATCCTCAACCATATAGGAGAACGCTGGAAAGTAGTTGTGGTGGAATTGTACACCGACACTTTGTTAATTAACCCATTACCAAACAATGACGACATTTAACTACTTTGTTGCAGACGTCTATGAAAAATATTGTGGGACAAGAAGAAATTGCTCACAACGAGCAGCGTTTTCTTTTCCCCACAATGTTTTCTGCCCTATCAGAAGACTATTTTTCAATTCCATCACAAATGAAATGTGGTCTTCAAACTCTTTCAATTTGGAACATCTAAAAATTTGGTGTTTGGTAAAGGGTTAATTAGTCACAAAATCCCTTGTTCTAATATAAGGGATTAGGTTAGAAGCAAAGTAAGCTTGCAATAGTTGCTCTCTGTAAGCCGAGTAGTATTTGTCCCAATGATTTCCTAATTCAAATATATAGATATGGTTCATCATAATTGTCTGTTGTTGTATTTCTTGGATGTTTTCTTTTAATGACATGTCTCAAATCAGCGTACGAATAAGGAATGACACAATCGAATTAGAGTTACCTTGATTAGTGTCAGGTCCGGTAGAACTATACGTTGTGGCCCCGCCCGTGGTATTTGTACCACTGCATTGGTAATTGCCTGTAACAAATAATCGTCCATGTTAACCCTTTACCAAACAATAACGACATTTGACCAGTTTGTTGCAGACGACTCTGGAAAACATTTTTTGAAAAGGAGAAATGGCTCGTGACGAGCCATTTCTCCTTTTCCCACAACGTTTTCTGCCCTATCAGAAGAGTATTATCCTATTTCATCACTTTTTGTAATGTCGTCTGCAAATTCTCTCAATTTGGGTCAGTCGAAAATGTGTTGTTTGGGAAAGGGTTAAAAGATGCCCCTCCACTTACCAAGGCTTTTTTTAATCGCTCAGTTTGTTACATTTTGTTGAAATAACTCAGCGAGGGGCATGTGTATGAACACTGACCGCTGTAATACAACTTACTGAGCGAATGCCAGAAGTTGTTGTTCTTCAACTAAGTAAGCGAAAACGAGAAGTATGGATATGTACACCGACCTCCATATTACAACTAACTGAACAAATACAAAGCAAACATTAACGTTCCCTGACCCCTGTTATACAACTTATTGAGCGAATACCAGAGGGGTTGATATGTGCACTGACAATGTTAAACAACCCACTGATCAATGAGTCAATGCCCGAATCACGAGTGTGTACAGTGCCGTACAATACAATTTACTGGGTCGATGCCAGAAGCATTGGTTTGTGCAATATCATACAATACAACTCAATGAGTCCATGGCAAAAGCATTGATTGTGTACTAACCTAAAAAACAACTTACTGAGTCCATGGCAGAAGCATTGATTGTGCACTAACCTTAAATATAACTTACTGAGTCCATGGCAAAAGCATTGATTGTGCACTAACCTTAAATATAACTTACTGTGTCCATGACAAAAGCATTGATTTTGCAGTAACCTACACTGCAACTTACTAAGTCCATGGCAGAAGCATTGCTTGTGCAGTAACCTACAATACAGCTTACTGAGTCCTTGGCAGAAGCACTGGTTGTACACTAATCCGAAATACAACTTACTGAGTCCATGGCAGAAGCATTGGTTTGTGCAGTAACCTACACTGCAACTTACTGAGTCCATGGCAGAAGCATTGGTTGTGCACTAACCTTAAATACAACTTACTGATTCCATGGCAGAAGCATTAGTTGAGCAATAACCTTTAATAAAACTTACTGAGTCTATGGCAGAAGCATTGGTTGTGCACTAACCTTAAATACAACTTACTGATTCCATGGCAGAAGCATTGGTTGTGCACTAACCTTAAATACAACTTACTGAGTCCATGGCAGAAGCATTGGTTGAGCAATAACCTATATTGCAACTTACTGAGTCCATGGCAGAAGCAATGGTTGTGTAATAACCTTAAATACAACTTACTGAGTCCATGGCAGAAGCATTGGTTGTGCACTAACCTAAAATACAACATTCTGAGTCCATGGCAGAAGCATTGGTTGTGCACTAATCCGAAATACAACTTACTGAGTCCATGGCAGAAGCATTTGGTTGAGCAATAACTTAAAATACAACTTACTGAGTCCATAGCAGAAGCATCGGTTGTGCACTAACCCTAAATACAACATTCTGAGTCCATGGCAGAAGCATTGGTTGTGCACTAACCTAAAATACAACTTACTGAGTCCATGGCAGAAGCATTTGGTTGAGCAATAACCTAAAATACAACTGACTGAGTCCATGGCATAAGCATTGGTTTGTTCAGTTACCTAAATACAGGTATCTGAGCGAATGGTATACGGACACATGCCCCCCCGGACATTTGCCCCCCGGACATTTGCCCCCTTTTTGGTAGAGGGCGGACATTTGCCCCCTCATATTTTTTTTTAACTTGATGAACCTGATCGTATTCCGTTATAATTAAACAGGAATTTAAATGGAAATAATATTCTTATCAGACTAATATGTCAATTTTGCTCTATTACGTCGATGGCACTTGGTCAATTATGATCATCCAACCGTGAAACGGCGGATTACGTTCATATATTGATTTGACCTTATTGAATTGAATTGAATAATCACAAAATGAAGATATTCCCTCATTCTTTAATGCTCAATCGAGAAACTACTAAATATTTAATTAAACTTCAACGACGATGCCGCCTTCGAAATTTTCTGTCTGGAAATACTTTAAGCGCGCTGCTGACGACAAGACGATCAAATGTACACTATGCATCTCAGAAATGACTTACAACGGCAGTACTACGAGTATGCACTACCATCTTCGAACAAAACATCCCGAGAGCAACAGTACCCCTACCAAACAGCAACCAACCATCCAACCTTCCACGACTTCATTTGTCAATTCCAAGAAGCTCCAACCAAGCCAAATTTATTATCTTAGATACGCATACACTATTCAATTACGACACGCCACTAGAAGAGTCTAGAAGAGACGATTTCAATTTTATTTTACTTTGCAATATTGCGTATCTCAATGTTCAAATAAAAGGGTGTGTTGTTTTTGAATTACGCAAATTCTTTTCATAAAATGTTAAGTAAAACCCTACCCTGTTTTCAGCCTAAACTGTCTCCCCTATATCTGAAAGAAACAGTTGTTCGCATAATCTAGCAACCACTCTAAATGAAAAACATTTTTATTGACCTGTTGAATACAAATCAAATCATACACCCGATATTTCATATCTCATTTTTATTCCAAAACCATTGTGACAAAAGTAGACCGATCGTTGCGAGCAAAGTCTACTTTTGTCACAATGGTTTAAGAAATGATCTGTTATGGGTTCATGTAGATACGTGTAAAAGACGCAAAAATGAGTAATTAATATCAGAAAAGAAAATGCATAATTATATTTATGATATACAATGTAATGTTCGCCATGTGTAGGTTACTTACTTGAAACCGAGGCGTGGCTCTCAGGTAAAATCAAGAAAAGTATAACTATTATGATGACTGAGTTCTCCATAGTCACTTCAGTATTTCCAAACCTTTCTTTGAAATATTCACTTTTTTTACATTCTTATCTTGTTTCCGATTTTCATAGTCCTTTTAACCAAATGAAAACCCATTTTCACAATGAAATATGTATTTTCTCTAGCCATACATTATTTTTCTTCTCCGGGGTATTCTAACGATTTGACATATATCAATTAAAACATAAAACCATTACACCACCAAACAATGATATCCGTTCATTATAATAAAGCAAATGATCTAAAACGCATGCTAAATTAAACCCCTAAAAGACGTTTGTATTTGGCGTGATATAAGCATATCAAATATGGTTGTTTTCGACTTTGTAAAACATGTACAAGAAGTGAAAATTTCGGGGAGGGTCGTTGGTTAATGAAGCGTAAAATTTCAATTGAATAACAATAATACACCGTTTGCCGTTTTGGAAAAATTAAATTTGAACGCAAGCGCGTTATATGCACAGGGACAATTTCTACAACATTGATTTAATGTATATATGAGAAGTTTCTTCGTTTACCTCTAACAATAAAAGTCATCTGCAGCAGAGCCTTCTCATCAAAACGTCTGTAAGATATTGGCCTAACAAATACGTCAATAACCAAGTTAACTCACTCGAGAATGATTCAGAAAGCACTTTTACAAAGACATACATTAAAAGATACGAACCATTTGTACTTTAGTCAGAGTGAGTTCGACCCAAAATACAATGAAACTGATATTTTCCATGATTGTCATCTGTTGGTGCTTTCAAAATGGAACAGACGTATTATCCCATATAAGGGAAAGGGTTAATAATGAAAATCGTTCTATCGCTTCATTAGGCACGAAAAGACTATTCAATAGGACGAGAAGGTATGAACAGAAACAAAAGCGCTATTAAAGTCCCTTCGCTTATTTGACAAAAGTTGGTCATGGTTAAAGATTTCGTAACATTTTGAACCCATAGTTCCCCACAAAACGGTTCCATTTTGGACACCTCTGCAAACTTGGAGTGGGTGACAGTGGTGAATATGTTCCTTAGTAGCGTTGTATTGAACAGATAACGCTTAAGATTTGCGTTAGTCTAAAACAAAAATTCCTCTTTTATCAATATTGGGCTGAGCAATATTGCAAAGTAACACATCATTGGAATCGTCTCTCCGAGACGCTTTCGAAGACTTGTCACATTGAAATATTGTACTTTAAATGAAGATACTATCCATGTTAATCAATTATGACTTACGCAAATATTTCTTGTAAGCTGTTTAGTAAAACGGTACCCTGACAGAGTTCTTTCCTTGTTAGAGTCGATGCAAAACTGCTGTCTCTAACCCACCAATCGGTAAGAGAACTGGTTATGTATCCAGCAAACACTATCGAGGGTGAATTTGATAAACTTCAAGCTTCCGGCACAATCGGTCTAAGATAGTTAAGGAACTATTTTCTTTTGGACAGTAAAATACACAGTCTGGTATTTATAGTAACAGAGTCGTCCAAAGATTCAGTAAGTCGGTCTATACACATTCCTTTGGGAGGGTTTTTGATTAACCAAATGGACGACTATTATTCTCTCAAAACAAAATAGTAAAGTAAACAAGTAAACTTATAAGAACCAAGATAATTCCATTTCCTTTTTATTATTTCTTTCTTTATCTTAAATATCAAACAAGACAGGTAAACGAAATGGAACTTTACGGACTCGGTGAACGTAAAAGGATAATCATATTAAATAAAGGTAAAGGTAGGGGTTTATAGTCTCATATCTATGCTAGGAATATTCAGGCGACTCTTATAATTACCTTCCCAACCACGGCACAGTGGTTCATTCCCTCACAGGTACACATTTATACTCCTGGGTGGAGAGAAGCAACGTGGGATGCTCAGGAAAATTCCGATGACCCGGCCGGGATACGAAACCGGGATCCCCCGATCACGAAGCCGACGCCCAACCACTGGACCACGGTTTCCAGACAAAGGTAGCGAGCCTGACGACGAGGACCCAAGAGTACCTGTGCTGGGAACCAACCTTAAGAAACCTTAAGTAAGTGGAATCCGCGATGGTGTAATGGTTAGCATCGGGGACTAGAGGCCGGTCAGCCCGGGTTCGATTCCCGAAGACGGCCAATTATTACACAGTTGAGTGTCCTTGGGCAAGACACATTTCCTAGCCTAGTACTGGTAGTCATCCAGGGAACATGTGCTGCAACACTCAAGACTGAATCCTGTACATGAATGGAAGAACAAACAAACAAGTAAACCCAAAACGACACGAACGTCTACAAATCGTTTTTCAATGTTTCATTTATCTAGTATTTAAACCAATCATAATACTACACAATCTTTACACACATCTGTCCGCTCCTGGTTCTGGGTGGTAGATCTGACTACGTCGGCCTCCGGGAGCAACGGTGGTCGGATCCGGAACCCACTGGCATGAGGTCCCTGCCTCGCAGCCACAATGCCCGTTCCTGATGGAGTTACAATGCTCTCCGGATTTTTTGTACATCTCACACACTCCTGTAAGGTTGGGAATACGTTTTACCATAAGGCAGAGATAATATGACATGGTGTTGATGTATCTATATGTCCTATTTACAATGATTTAACCCATTACTAATCAATAACGACATTTAACCAGTTTGTTGCAGACGTCTCTGGAATACATTTTTCGAGCAACTTCTCCTTTTTACACATTTTTTTGCCCTATCAGAAGATCAATTATCAATTTCAGTCCATTTTGAAATTGACGTCGGCAAATTTTTTCAATTTAGGATAGTCAAAACTTTGGCGTTTGGTAAAGGGTAAAGGTTGAAATATATGAGTAAGTTTTATTATTCAAGACCATATATGTATGAACTGCTTCTATTACTCAATACTTATACTGTTTCTACATGTATTAAAAATAGAGGCCTTTAAATTACGCAAGTCACTATCTGCTTGGTTCAATGCAATTTTTTATTAACTTTTAAGCTCTTATTACAGAATCATATGTGCTATATATGTTTTTCATATTAGGTTCTATGTACGTTTGTCTGTAAATTCGAATTGCAAGAAACTTTGTATTTTTTCTTCTAAATGAAGTATTCGTATTTGTATTTCTTTTGTTTCGATATCTTTGTTTATTGTTTGACACCGCCGGAGGATCCAATTTAACACTGTACACAATAACTAATTCTAATCTGCATCGACTTATTGAATACAAAATTGTTTGACCAACTGCTATATGGCAGCTTTCTTTTAGTATAGAAAGATAAAAGGTTATAAGCCGGCGTTTTGGACCGTAATCTTTGAATCGTTTTTACACATCGGCCCTTTCAGACTATGTCCGGTATTTAAGGATTTTCATTTGAGGAAGTTTCAAGATCGATTTAAGATTGCCGATTGATCTACCCAGCAAGGCGAACTATTCTTGCCAAATAAGTGAATGACTTCCTAAATCGCTTATGAGCCAAGCATCGCATAATTTGACCCAAATTAAAGAAATATTAAAAGATGATTAAGGCAGAATACCCACAATCCACCATGTTTAAACTTTTCCGTCGTTATATTACTTCAGTCGTTCTCGGTAAACACTATTCGGTTTAATGCATATAGTTCCGGCCCAGACCATTGTATACCGAGAATTCCGAAGTCTTCCGACGAAGGATGGATTTCGGTATTCAACCATAAACCACCTTTTATCCGTACCGGTTTTGGTTGGTGGCGCTAGGGTTGCGAGAAGGGAGATTTGTCGTTTCTTGCTGGCGATCAGGAACTGTGGTCTGATGTAGCAGCATGAACCAGCATTGCAGTCCGAGTCCGAGGTACATACTGTCGCCTGTAGGAGAAATGGAGATCAACAAAGGTCCATGGGTATCGACATTCTAAAAATCTAATGCTAAAAGTTTGCGTAGGTTAAAGACAATATTCTTTCTTCTTTAAGGTGTTAGATCGTTGTTGAATCCCTTCCTAGATAGTAGTTCTTTGAAATATTGAAAGTCCCACTTCCAAGATGTTTCCACAGAAGTGTTACGTTTACAGTATATATATTGGTACTGTGTGATTGTGTTGTTTTCTCTTGCATGTTTTAAATGTTTTTTTTTTATTTAACAGGACTACTCCTCCATGCGGTGTGAACCAGAGGTGTCTGTTATCCGTCTGGGCGTGACCTCAACAAGCCCCCTTCTATCGCAAAAAAAATCCTGATCGTTAATGAGGCACATTAAAACAGATTGTGTAAAAATACATGTAGTTTAAAAGAGACATGGGGACGAGAAAAAATCGGTGTGGGAGCAGTTTTAATCTGTGACTGCTCAAACGGTCACATGATGGAGACAGCTGGATATTAGACCAGTAGGCTAACCAACATTGCAAAGTAGAACATCAGAGGGATCGTCCCCTCCGAGACGCTTCCAATGACGTGTAACATTGCAATATTTTTGAAATTTTATTTAAAATATTATACATATTTATCAGGTTTAACTTGCAGAAATAAGTTTCGTTTAGCAAAACAGCACCAAGAGGAATAGAGTCGGAATCAAACACGACGGTCTTGGGTTCGAATCCGTGAGCAGCAGATGGACTTTGCGACCTTTCATTAATCCTCATTAGGCACGACAACTGATTTTGTATCCAGAAGCAGAATCGAGAATGATTGATGTATGTTTTAAGAACGTGTATCACAATCAATGAAAAATGAAATTGTTTAAAAAGAGGACGACCTTTAATCACGAAGGTAAATTCGAGTATTATTAGGGGTGAACAAATTAAGATTAGATGACGGTAATAATTTGTCTTTGAGAAACTTTGAAAAGGAACACAGATCGGTAGACTAAAGACAGAAAAAGCCGAATATTAAAGGAATATTGATACAGATGACTGATTCAAAAACGGTTGATGTACAGATGGGCAAATAGATCAACAGATACAGGAATGCATTGATATTAACTATAGATGGATAGAAAAAAATGATTTTTTCCTCAGTGCTCCTTCTCATATCTTTCACAAATACCTCACTGGACCTTGTGGAAGATTGTCAGTTTAAATTGTTAAATAAGTGTTCTCGTTAAATAAAGTCTTTATTATTAGTATTATTGATAATAATAACTTAATACAAATGTAACATCAACGCTTTACTTGACCATTCAACTTCGCATAGTAGAAAGAGATGGCAACTGATAAGATTACCAAGAACACATATGTCTATTTTAAATGAATCGATATGTTAATGAAGAATAAATAATCAAAACCGTTCAATGAAATTCATTAATTAACTGGTCATTCAAACATGAAGTTTACCTCTGTAGCGACAATGGCTACCAGTAAAACCGTTCCGAGAACAAAGTAGTTCATCTTTAATTGTCAGAAGTTCTAGGTTAACTGACAATTTTCATATTTAACCTAACAACGAGACCTCTTTTGAACCGTCGATGCTGTCTCGAAACAATGCCAACATTATCTAAAGAACAAGTAAGAAAGCATCGTGAAAAAGAAGAAATTGCTCGTGTAGAGCAATTTCTTCATTTTATCAAGATGTTTTATTTCGTGGCACATACTGAATTCGTCCATTTTATATATTTTGGTTAATGAATATTACAATCATAGTGTAGATGCTTATCCTTTCATTTTGGACCATATTCATTATTTGGAATGAGGGGGTAATATCATTTTAATCATACAATCGAGTGTTTGTCACGATTTCAAACCAATTTGAACCACACCCCTTATCATGAACTGACCTGCTTACGGTTTGAACCACAGATAAAGAGTTTTAGAACGTACTGGTATTCCGTTCTTGACATGCGAACGCTTGTAAATAAGCCTTTACCAAATGCTAAATATTCGACTGTCCCAAATTGAAAGAGTTTGCAGACATTTCAAAATGTGATGACATTGGAAAATAATCTTCTGATAGGGCTGAAAACATTGTGGAAATGGGAGAAATTGCTTGTTAACCCTTTACCAAACGCCAAATTTTCGACTGTCCAAACTTGAAAAAGTCTGCAGACAATATATCAAAATGTGATTAAATTGAAAAATAATCTTCTGATAGGGCAGAAAATATTCTCCTTTTCCCACAAAGTTTTCCAGAGTCGTCTGCAATAAAGTGGTCAAATGTCGCTTTTGTTTGGTAATTTTTAAATTAATAAGCCTTTCTGTATTCTGCGTATTTATCGGCAGACGAAAAGAAACCACCCGTGTAACCATTTGGCCTCTATTGGATTTCGACTCAACCAAATTGAAAGTTTCGACAGATAACAATTATAACTTGATAAAATTAGGTTTTTCGTTATGGTATAGGAAAGTAATCGTTGTATTATAGGGATATACTGCTCTTAATGAGCATTCTTTCTCTGTGTTAACATTGTTTCTTTATTGTTTGCTCTTCTACAATTGCGTAGCATGTGGTATAGTGGCATGTATGAGTTAAAAGGATGAACTTTTTGTAGAACATTTCTGTATTTGAGAGGGCCGGTCGCTTTGTCAAAGAGGATATCCGTGCTTTTTGTCCTTATAGTGCTGAAACGACTACATGCATATGCAAACAAGTACCTTCCCCATCAAAAGTTAGCATCTAAATTTAGGGTTCATGCTGTTAAACAGGTAAGATCCAGGTCAGCCGCCAAGTAAATTAGTGGTTGTCCTGTGATCTAACCTCATTGTTACTCTGAATATTTTTCCTCAACAAAATTTAGCAGATGGTTAAGGTTCATGATAGCAGATGACACAAGACTCTTTTTATTTTAAAACTACCCAGCATTCTAAGGGTTCATACGTCATGTGAATGCTCTGTTTTGAAAGACTTATTCGTGTGGCGTAACATCAGTAACATTGGTGGGTTAATCGGAATACCATCTCCTCGGGTATTGCCTTGACTATTGCGTTCCCCGGGGCAATACTCTGGGAAGCCCTTTTCGAAGAAATCGGTTGAAGAATCATTCGTAGAATAAGTAATCAAATAAGATAGCATTTGCATTATTGTAAAGAGGGTTGTTTATATGTTTATTTTCAAGACATAACGTTCGTCCATTAAACAACCTGCGCAATGCACTGAACATTTATGATATTTGTTTTAGCTTTATTAGCATGTAACCATTGGGAAGAATGTCTATCCGTTAGCTGAACCCTTCGCCATGTTCATATCATATGAACTAAATAAAGGTTTGCTGATTTGAATAAAGTTGAAGTGACTTTTGTACCACAAACCTTTAAATATATGGTTAATTGCCGTTTCAACAGTGTTTTAGTAATATTACTGATGTTCATACATAGACCAGTAGTAGTCCATTTTTCTCTGAAGTGTCTTGCCAATGAGCCAGTGTCGCTGATTTGAGCTCGATAACAATATCACCAAAGCCTTAAAGAGGTCCAGGGGTAGTGCGTAGGCCTTTGGGACACGAGGGTCGTGGGTTCAAATCGCGTGAGAAGCGAGGTATGCGACCTTTCATTAATCCACATTAGGCGCGAGTACTGGTAATGTATTCAAAAAGCACAATCGAGAGTGATTGATCTAAGTTGTAAGAACTTGTTTCACAATTGATGTAAAATAGATAAGTTTAAACTAAACTTAAGGCTTTTGGTGGTCAATACGTGTCTTGGCCTTCTTGCATGAAGTCAACTCTTTCCAACAACGTGTTATTCAGGTTTCCGTTTCACTCTAGTTATGTAAAGGGGCAGGGAATTTAGACTGGTATCATTCTGTTTGTCATGATACGTGAAGCCATTTCAATTCGACGATAAGATATTGGAGATTCACAAATATATGAATCATGAAGAAACCAAGAAGATTATGTAAGGACTTGAAATACGAGAGATAAACTGTTATCTCACTCTGAAATGCACTTCCTTTCAGATAGATAGATTAGGCTTTTAGTTGACCCGTTAGATGTTCAATAGTAAAACAGGGGATTTACCCATACTTAGCCTTCGGATTGGATTAATTTGGGATTCGTTTTATCTTTCAGCTGTATTAAATCCGACTTTTTGCAGTTTAAAAAAAATACATTCGTAACATTTTCTTACCCAAACTGTACACAACCCTTTCGTAACCACTAAATTGTAACTTCTATAATAACAAGTATTCGTTGTCGAAATAGGAACAAATCACGTCGAAGTGTCTTCATCAAAGACAAAAAAAGAATGTTGGTGAGTTTGGGGTTTGAACATTAAACGCCATAAGGAGCAAGCAACCTTTTCGTTACATTGGTTTAATAAAGTCTTGTACATAAAGATGTGAGATAGCTCGGAGGAAAGGGGCTTAGATGGCGCGACTATGTAGTGATAAAGAAAAGAAAACCGGGAAATAACCGAAACCGTCAAAGCGGAAGTCGAACCTGTCTTATTTATTAAATTTATCAAATTCGTGACCTTGAAACGATTAACCGATTTCGATAAGAGCAACGACAAACAGTTCCATTGTGCAGACGGATCTAAAACAAGAGCGTCCGTTACAAACTTAAGCAAGCGGTATCAGAAAACATTGTGACGAAATGAGAATTTGTTCATGGTGAGCAAATTCTCATTTTGTGACAATGTATTCAAAGCTAATCAATAGGACATGCAGTCTTTCTTTGCGCACTATAATCTGGATACAATGTTTGTCTGCTGTTATATTGCATTCTGAATTCTCAGTATAGCGGTATCAGAAAACATTGTCACAAAATGAGAAATTGCTCAATGTAAGCAAATTCTCATTTGGTCACAATGTATTCGAAGTTAAATAATCGGTCATGCTTTTTTTCGCGCACTATAATCCGGATTCGATATTTGTCTGCTGTCATATTGCATTCTGAATTCTTAGGATAGCAGTAGATCTACGAACAGAACATTTAAACCCAGGTAAAAATAATAGAAAAACAGGTGTGAATCCAGGTAACACCGCCATGTGACTACACTGTATACGTTTATATAAAACTATGTGAATCGCTTGCAATTAGAATTAAAATTTACATTATTCACTGTGTGAAAATAAAAGTGAACCACAGAGCTATACGCGGGTTTTGATAAGATTTAAACAAGCATTACAAGCATTGCTGCTGGTGTTGAATCACGCACAAAATGGATGTGCAGAAACACAGAATGCTGGTTCACATTTGGATAATTGTAATTAAAATAGACTTAATTAACCGTGTAAATAAAACAGTGGAACACAGGCATGCACGCGGGGTTTTGATAACCAATGAATAATAATTACAAGCATTGCTACTGATGGTGAATCACATACAAAATGGCTGTACAGAACCGCAGGACACATGTTCACATTTGGATCGAGATTACTAGCATTGGATGATGGTCCATGCGTGGCGACCGCACGCCAGACTGTTCTCTGATGTTGATGGAACTACATTATTTTTTCTCCTAAATCTTGCAATGGAAGCAGTACTTTTCGGAATAAAATATCCGCGATAGTCATAGAGAGCTTATAGACCTCTTACGGTGACAAAGAGGCCATTTGCCATCAATCTGCTGGTGTTTCCACATTTTCTTTTTTTCGTAACTTATACTGGTGACCGTTCGTCCTCAAATCGTAACAATGTCACAAGTAAGACGATAAATTACTGTGAGCTGAGAACTGATTCCATGTCACTTCCAATATAAGTATACCAAAGCACACGGGCGAGTATACAAAGAAATCGAAGCAAACTAGGTTACAGCGTTCTACATTGATAGTTGAGAATTGATGACCGACCCATTGGCGGGATTTACCCCACGTGTGCACGTTGCCTTTTCCAATCGGAATTACCCATTCTTTTATTTGAGAAATTACAATTTGAATTCAGAAGAAGGCAAAAATGTAATGCTTCACAAACAATCAAAACAATTTTGCAGCATTGCAGCGAATTGGCGGGGGTTCGGATAAAGATAAATTATATATAATTGTACATATCTAACGGATAGAAAGGAATAAAATATAGGTTCATTTCGCAAACCCCTAAATGAAATCTAACACTCAGATAATTTTAACATCAGATCAACACTAAGCTAAATGTCTTTTTCTGTTTATAACAAAAATAGCAAAGAACTTAATTTTTTTTTAATCTATCGAAAGGAAGGATAGAAAAAATTTTGTGACAAAGAAAGAAATTGCTCATGCCAAGTGGGTTCTTTTAATGTTATATTGGTTTCAAACGGACAGATAAAAACCAGTATAGTTGCTTTCTACTTTCTTAGCAACCAAAGACTAAGAATCCTGTAATATTACCTGTAATTGTGGGGCTGAGGCCTTTGTATCATTATAAGAATAACTACGTATACCGCCACATGCGATTTAAACCATTACTCTATAATATATCAATTCGCCTCACTGGTCGTAATTTTTTCATATGAGGGGTCGGATAAAAAACGAGAATATAAGCAAAATAAATAGGATTGACACGCCATGTAAGAACTTGTAAATGTGTTCCTTATGTCATTAAACAGATCGATGAAATGATATAATACGGTAAATGTCGGAACGGTAACCTTATCAGCACTTATACCCGGAGTGTGTGTGTTTGTACTTCATTTATCGCCAAAACACATTAGACATCGGCGACGTGCCTTAAATACATTCACCCAGTATCCCATTAACAACCGGCGACATAATTCCGACAAGGTGATGGTACTACTTCCGAGGTATTTCATTTATTTATTATTCATTGTTTATCTATAGATTGTTCAGCCAAATTTCAGATATATGTTTTTTTTATTTTGAAGTCGTAGCATTGTGATTTTTGCCTTCCACCGCTGGACAATCTCGTCCATATTGGAAAGCAGGGCAGCCATTGGTATGGGGTTTGTTTTATGGAGCAAGATACTTATGGAGAGAAAACACATAAAATAGGCATGTTAATCTATGTTCTGATTTCATCTAAGATTATCGACAACTTGCCTAAGCATTTGATTAACAACAGTATGCCTTCATTTCAACAAATTTCTTTGTTATATATATTATAGCAAAACTTTTCATCGGATTCGATAGTTAAACTTAGATATATATTTTTATCGGTTTTGATACGTTTTGAATTTGAGGAGTTATAATACGAACACCCAGGTCAGAAAAAGAAAGTGATAAGATTTCTTTCAATGGAGTGCTTGCTTTTTCGATATATATTGGCTAAATTACATAAAAAAAAACTGTATAAAAACATGTAATACTTTAAATGATAACTGATTTATTAGAACGTGTACAATACCGACACACTTATATCGGCTAAACTTTGCTAGAATATGCTGTATCATTATAAATAGATGAATCGCCAGTAAATGAGAATTTCTCCATTTTTAACCATCATTTGAAAAGAGGTATGTAGGATGCGCCTGTATGTCAGGAATTCACTTGTAAATGATTATATGAAATAGGTTATCAGAACGCCTATCAGTTGAGATTGATGGCAGCCTAACCGATCTCGTTTACGATTCTTTGGAGAATTATGTTGTATTGCCCCCGATCTGAATAAAAGCAATGCCTTCGGTCTAATTATAGATGGTCACTTGACCCTTATAGTGCTGGAACCGACTTCATGATTATGCAAACAGGTTAGATCCAGGTCAGCCGCCAAGTAAATTGGCGGCTGACCTGTGATATAACCTGTTTGCTTCTCCGAGTATCTTTCCTCGATTCAATTTAGCAGATATTCAAGGTTTTGGAAAGCAGACAACACAAAAATCCTTTTTTTCGAAAATTATCCAGCATTCTAGGGGTTAATCAATGAAACACTTTTTGTTTTTCTCTCAAAGTATGGCGTTTTGTGGAGTATTTTGGTTCAGTTTACTACTGTTACCGTCCGTTCGAGGTTGGAACATTAAACTTCCCGAAACTGTTCCTGACCTTGGCCTTGGTCTTGACCTTGGCACGTTCGCCGGGGCGGCTAACCCCATATTGGACGAACTAGATACAGACAACAATGGCGAAAACAAAGTGTACACCCTTCTCTCCGTCCCTCGAATACAAGTAGAACGAGATGACCTTATCTGCAATGGTTGTGACGGTGAAGATGTTTCAAAGGAGGATTGCTGTTCATGTCGTTGGGTACCAACGTGGAGCAACCAAGAGGAGAATTTGGAAATCGAACACATAAGCGTGCGCGGTAAAAGTCTTGTTGTCCCCTTTGAGGCTGTTAAAAATAACACCGTGTATAAGATAGAAGTGAATCAAGCGGATATGGGTGAAATCCCGAGTAATATTTGTAATTGGGACACTGACGAAACGGTTATCGTTAATTACCGACAAACCATTCTAGACTTTGAGCCGTTTTGGGATGAAATTGTGAAAATCGACTTTACAGGAAACAAAATAAGAAAACTCACAAACTTGGATTGCATGACAAACTTGGACACGTTGTTACTCGGGTATAACCATATCGTCCATCTAACGAACTCGTCCTTTGCCCATCTTACGCATTTACGGATACTAAATATATCGGACAATTTAATAACTACAATGGACTCATCTGTACTTTCAACCCCAAGCCTGCATCTTGCAAGTGTCGATCTCAAAAATAACCAACTGCATGAAATGGACATCACAAATGCTATGAGTCTGTACCCTTTCTGCGATATCGACGTCAGCGATAACTTTATCAGGTTATTAACGAATGTGCATGATTACAAACTCGACCCGTCTATGATATTTGGTCCAGGGTACGTCAATTTCCAGGGAAATGCAATGACGTCTTTCCCGAACTTGAAAAACCTCCTGAACCTCTGCTCGATACAAGAGTTGGGACAGTTATTGCATTTCGGGTTTGATTTACGGAGAAATCCCATTGTATGTAACGGTCTCATTGAGCCTTATCTAGCGGTTGCTCGACAACTACCAAAACCGTTCTGGAGGGAATACATGGACGTGAAATGCATCGGTCCTGAGACGTTGGTCGGAAGACTGATCAGAGATATCGGACTCGATGAACTCGTAACGGATCATCAGTGTTATCAAAGCTGTGCGTGCCAGGATAGGCCTTCTCAAAATTACGTGTACGTTGATTGCTCCGGTCGAGGGATAACAGATCTATCTAAAGGGGAGCTACCTGTCGTGGAATTCTGTGAAAACATTCATCTGAACCTCTCAAACAACGACATCAAGGTGATCGACAATATACCCAACCTTGACAGGGTGACGGTTCTTGATGTCTCTGACAATGACGTGGTTGAAATAACAGAAGAGGCGGCTCTCATGCTGGAAAATCTGACAAGCCTCATTCTGACAAACAACACTGATCTTAGAACAATACCCCCACAATTCCAATACGTGGACAGCTGCAATTTTTACCTCGACGGGATGAGCTTTGATTGTGACTGTGACTCGACTTGGATTTCTGATTGGACGAAGAAGTCCAGTTGCGATGATAACAGGACGATGTTCCAGTGTCGCGTACCTGAACATGGCGTAATGCTGGCGGACGCATTTCGTGAAGAAATGCTTGACTGCAAACCGGAAGATTCATTTATTTCTACACTTGTAACTGCGTTGGCCATGTCCATTCTGGCACTAGTCATAACAGCTGTAATGACATATCAATTGCGGTACGAGATTCTTGTCATACTGCTGCGATTACGTAGACGTAAACGGAACTCAGTGTTGCCGACAATTCCATACGACGTCTTTCTCTCATTTGACGAGGAAAACGCTCGCCTTAGAAAATGGGTAAACACAGAGTTGGTACCTGAGTTAGAGCGGATTGGTTACCAGACCTTTCTGACGTATAGGGACATCGACTTCGGCTCAGTTCGCGCCAACGTTACTATAGACGTGATGGCAAAAACACGCAACTTCCTGGCTATTCTGTCCCAACCCTACAACGATACTGAAACTGTTCGCTGGACGGACTTTGAATGGAAACAAGGGTGGAATGCGTTCCTTACCAATAGCTTCAAGAACATGGTCATGGTAAACTACGACCATCTGTCGTCCTTTGATGTCGATCATCCGCAAATCAAAGCATTTCTAAGAGTCGGAGGTGCTGTCAATTTTACCAACGATGGTCGAAACATCATGAAGCAAATCGCTGCGAAGCTTGGTCCGCCTTTGACCGGAAATATGCCGAGGAATGCCGCTTTTGAAAATGCCAAGGGAACCTTCGACGTAACAAAACTGTTTAACGTTTCTCGTTACGTCGAGGACAATTCGGATACTTTGCAAGACCCATTAAGAAACTTTCAGGCACACATGGCCTTTATAAACAGAAACACAAAGTTCGATAAAAGCACGTTGTACATGGGCGCAATTCAGACTACCGGCAACTGTGCAAACATTCGTAGGATGTCAGACGTGTCAGATGGCTGTTCTACTGACGACCAAAGTCTCTCCACAGATTGAGTCGGTTGTTTGATAAGAGTACAAATACAATACGATAAAATGTTGACTTGTAAATGAACAATCAAGACCGATTAATTGACAATATATATATGTTACAAGCCTACACATTTAGGACTGGATTTGAGTAGTAGGACTAGAGTATAGTAGAGTAAGCTCTTTCAGATAAGAAAGAAAGAAAACCTAGACCAAGACTGAAAAGTCTTACCTGTGTAAAAAAAACTAAAATACAGCTCAACAAGGTGTTAACATGGTGCAGAGGCTGGTACATCCCGGTAAGCCCTTTACCAAACAATAGCTACATTAAACCACTTTGATGCAGACGACTCTGGAAAACATTGTGGGAAAAGGAGAAATTGCTCGTGACGAGCAATTTTTCCTTTTCCCACAAGGTTTTCTACCCTATTTGAAGATTATTTTCCAATTTCATCACAATTTGAAATGTCGTCTGCAAACTCTTTCAATTTAGAACAGTCCAAAATTTGGTGTTTGCGAAAGGGTTAAGTGCCTGTCTCACAGCGATTCATTACTTTACGTTCTCGAAAAGATTCGTAACCTTTTGTCTACATGTATGTTAACGAAATTGTCGCAACTCTTCAATCTCAAAAGGAACCTTGTTTTTGTGAATGATAGATGGGCATGCATTTTAGAAGTACGATTAAGATTTGACAGTCAGGATTCATGTTCCGTTCATGTCAGAAGTAACATTTTTAATGTAATATTTCCTCTTTATTTTTATATATATTTACGAGGAAATATAATATATCATATGAATTTTTGTGATACAGGGCCCAGGGTATTGTTTTACTAAACTATTTAACGAAAATATTTGCGTAAACTGATGAACACGGATAATATTGTAAATGAAGACACAATATTGTCAAGTGACACTACGTTGGAAGCGTCTCGGAGAGACAATTTCAATGATGTGTTACTTTGCAATATTCCCTAGCCCAATATTGAAATAAGAGGGATTCTTTTTTAAACGTACCCAAATTCTGAGCATAAAATGGTAAGTAAAACGGTACCCTGGTATTTGAGTTCGATCACTTTCTGTCACAAAGAAAATATGTATATGGAACATATGTACATGCTTTGTTTGCCCACCTCTCCATTTCATTCGCTGTTCGTCTGTCGAAAAGCCATAGCAACAGTACGAGTATGGGTTTTGTGCTTTATGTATTGTTGACTTTTTTCATCATTATAAATATATGTTTTCATATACATTGTATTGATTTCTTTTGATAAAGACTTTTTACATGGTTGTACAGCTTTAATTTCTTTATATAAGGTCTTTAGTTCAAACGAATTAGTTTGCGTGTTCTCTTTACATCTGAATAAAGTCCTTAGAGTAAATCTAAGCGTGTTCTCTTTAATTTTTACTCGTATACTTGGTGAAATTGCTCGATGGAAGCAGAATTTATTTCAAAGGTCATTTTAAACAACGAAATCGACGATATTAACGTCGCAAGGTCGAAAAAAAAATCAATATGCCCATGTTGCGTCACAGCCCGTTTTGAAATAAAGTTACAAAATGAAATAAAATTATTTCAACACGCCTCGCGATGACATAAAGTATGTCATTTTGCTAAAAACCCGTTTTGAAATAAAATCGCAATTGACTTAAACTTAGCAAATCTGTATTATATTAAAATATCGACCCCAAACTAACAAATATGATGACCCATTCTGAATATTGATAGCCATGATAGACTTACAAAGAAAATTGGTTTTAATGTTCAAAAGTCACTTTCTATTCGTGGCAATATAAACCGTTTGTGTCTGAATGATGCCAAGAAGTGACCTTTGTAAAACTGAGATAAAGCTTTACTTTATCATGAAAGAACGTTCAAATTGAAACAAAATTATTTCAAAACGCGTAGCGAAGACATAACTTGATTTAAACTTGATCACATCCCCTAAAAGTAAATTACGAATTGAAATTAACTTTTGAAACCTGTGTAACAAATGAAGACATCGACTCCAAGCTGAAGCATGTGATGACTGAAGTTCGTTTTCAATGTCTATCAGTTTGCAATTTCCGCAAATAGTTTCCTTATTCCTTTACCAAACGCCAAGTTTTCTACTGTCCCAAATTGAAAGAGTTTGCAGACGACATTTCAATATGGGATGGAGATGAAAAATAATGTTCTAAGAGGGCAGAAATCATTGTGGTCAAATGCGAATTTGATCGTTAAGAGCAATTTCCCCTTTTCCCACATTGTACTAGAGTTGTCTGCAACACACTGGTCAAATGTCGTTCTTGTTTGGGAATGGGTTAAATCGGCGTTAAGCCTGAATCCCATAACCTGGATGAGTCTTTTTGGACCCATCGCATATTTAATAGGATAAATAAATATTTTGTTCAGCGGCAAAGAGTCTTCTTCTTTTAATTGCGTTACTTGTTCACATTATAACACATACTAATTGACAAACGATTGACTAAATAGAACACAGTATCGAACAAATGCAAAAGAAATCAGAAAAGAGGATAGGGTGTAGAGGCAGGTAAAACGTTTACAATGCATACCAACAATCTTATAAACGCATCAAATGTACATTTCTAAATCGCATGTAGGGATTTCTTTTTAAATAAATGTCAATTTTGAAATAAAAAGTCATGACAAGCTCTGTTTTACATATCCTACATAAAAAAGAATCAAAATAGTCGTTGGCAAAGGTGAATTGAGACCAGACAACCGCCGTTTGAATCACGAAAGCAATTGATTTTAGGAGTCCTACAGGAAAGCCAGTCACTAAGCCCTCGGATTCAATAACGTAAGATTTCTTGTAGTGTTGATAAAAAAGCTGAGGACACACGGTCAATGAAAAACATGTGTTTGAGAGGCAAATCCAATCAATTTGTAAAGTTGAAAAAGTACAAAAAAGGCAAAAAGACAAATAGAAAAGATTTACGATTTAAACTCATCTACAACACCAGTTATATACGAAATAGAGAATAAAAGTTGAAATATTGATATATCACCACGTACGAACAACCAAACATCACGACGAACTACTAATATTAACGAGTTCAAGTCACAAACAGACAATAGTTCAATTTTTTATGAGATATAATAACTGCCTATTGTAGGATAGATAACATTTTGTTGGGAAAAACTCTCATATGAACGACTTTTCTTTTTGTGAAAGCCGTTATCTTGGATCGTCAGAATGTTCGTTCAAAAAGTTTTCAGCGATCTATAACGCCTGAAAATATTGCTGCCAACGATTTTCGAAACTTGGGCAGTTGTATGGTGTAAAGAATTGGGTTGACCAGTGAGTTGAAGCTTACTGTGGTAAAAATTGCAGTTTTCGTTTCTGTCGATAAATCTTGTAACAAATAAAGAACGAAGAGTGGGGGCCATGCGAATACGTTGAGAAACAAAAGGACCAATCCAATAAGGGTAAACGCCCTAGTCTCGTGAGATGTTGCTGTACGTAGTCTCGCTCCCGGTTCAATCCTCCGCGGCGTGACCGCTTGTGCTGCATGTGGCAAATCGATAATGGTGCTGGATCCCTGTAAGGCTGAATGGTCTGTTTGTCTGTTTCCGTCTTGAATAGGTACGATGTATATCAGGGACGAGTACGCTAACCTTGGTGTTACGGAGCCTTGTGATTGGTCCATCGCAAGCCTTGTCATGCGCGGTTGTAGTCCATGCGTTGCGTCAGAACCGAACTGGTCATTCGTTTTATAAAGACATGGGTGGGGTTTAGGTTCGGATATGGGCAACTTTCCCGAGGAAGACACGCTATTCTTAGGATTGTCAGCATCGGGTGGGGTTTTTGATCGATTCCTCCTACGAATGCATTTTAAAATCGCAAAAAGGAATCCGTAAAGGATGTTAGTAGCTACCAAAGGTATTACAAACACAAACCTGTAAAACATGTTCGCACTGTTGTGATTTTCCCCGAAAATGGTGACTAGCGAGCACTCGGTGATCACGTCAATGTTGTCTTGCGATGGTAGGAACAGTACATATGGCAAGGAGCATAACAGTATGCTCAAGAAGACGGCTAGCCCGCTGTACAAAACCACACGGCGTTTCGTCAAATAGTGCATTTTATCCATGCGTATGGATATGTAGACCCTGTTGATGCCGATGGCCATGACCATGTAGAGCGTCGTGGCCTGTGTCGACATGAAGAGCACCAGTGTTGCCGAACATAGAACTCTGCCTATATGGTACACGGTTTCGGTAAGGAGCACGGATAGAGCGACTGAAACTCCAGACATTAGGTCCACTAACCCGAGTATCGTGATTTGCAGGGTGTAGATCTCCGGGATGGAATGTTTCACCCACCTAAGACACACCAGTACCGCACCATTAATGAGAACAATCAAAGTACCGATGACTCCCCTATAAACTGCCCAGACATTTCCGTGGTCCGTTTCCTCGACCACATCTTGTTGTTCGGTTGTGATATTTGTAGACATTATGATCCTGATGTCGTTTACAAACATCAAGTTCTCCAACTCTGAAAAATTGAATAATAATAATAATGATAATAATAATAATAATAATTTTATTATTAATAATAATAATAATAATAATAATAATAATAATAATAATAATAATAATAATAATAATAATAATAATAATAATAATAATAATAATAATAATAATAATAATGATAATAATAATAATAATTATAATTAAACTAACAATAATTACAAAAACAATAAAAATAAAAATGATAATAACGATACTTTACACTAATTATCAAACATTTCCTATTTAACAATCAAATAACATATGTAAGCCTTTTATTATCTTAATTGCACACACATCCCTACACCAACTTACCCCAATTCAAACCAATGATACCAAACACACTCCCTCTTTTTATTCAACTGAACAAATCAAGATGTCATGGATTACTGAAGCGAAATGTTAAGAAAATCATTTATAAATGGCAATCATATAACGGGGCAGTGGTGATAGGTTATGTTTCTATGACAACAGAGCGAGTTCACTATTAGACGCCTCTTATTTGTTCTTAATTAAAATAAAACAACAGTCAGTCTCGTCCTTCAACATCGGTATTCGGATGTACTTTAACATTGTTCACGATATAAAACAAAGTGTATTCTTTAAAAAAAAAACAGGTGATAATTTGGTCTCATGACAGTTAATTCAACTTAATGTATTGTCCAATTAAACCCGAAACAAGAATATCATCCGGAAAAAACCTCGTAGACAACCAGATATACTTGTTAAGATTGTCCGTTAAGAGCAATTTCTCCTTTTTTGACCAAAGTCGTCCGCAACAAATCGGTCAAATGTTGTAATTGTTTGGTAATGGGTTAAACGCAAACTTGGACACATTTTTCAAAATTGGTTACCGGGACTGACGAAGAACAGGCAATGGTAAAAGTAATAACGGCAGTACTATGATCCCGACATTTAACCCTTAGAATGCTGGGTCCTTTTTAAAAGTTGATATTTGGGTCGTCTGCTTTCAAAAACCTTGAATATCTGCTTAATTTTGATGAGGAAAGATACTCAGAGTATAGCAAACAGGTTATATCACAGGCCAGTCGCCAATTTATTTGGCGGTTGGCCCGGACCTAATCTGTTTGCATAAGCTTGATGTCGGTTCCAGTACTATAAGGGTTAAAGAAGAATAGGCGACAGCACCTGGTTGACTATGGTGTTTCCCTATCCGACCGACATATTGAAATTACGAGAATATTTGGAACGGACGGGATGTCAAACTCGGCTTACGACACTATTCTTGAAAACAATGCCTGGCTAAATATTGTGACTTCAATACAGTGCTTATCGCAAAAAAGATCCAGCTTTAGTCCATATTTAACCATCGGTGTACGACCCATAAACATTCTTTAAACACAAATGAAACAAGTGCATAAACATCATGATTTTTTTATCGACCAAATCTTTTACAGCCATTTACTTAGTATTGAACAAACGATAAACAATTGAGCACACAGGAATCCAGCTCGTTGGTGATTTAACCCTTTCCCAAACAACAAATAATTCGACTGTCCCGAATTGAAAGAGTTTGCAGAATACGTTTCAAAATGTGATGAAATTTGAAAATAATCTTCTGGTAAGCCATAAAAGATTATGGAAAAAAGGAAGAATTGTAGTCACGAGTAATTTCTCCTTTTCTTTCAATGTTTTCTAATGTCGTCTGCAACAAAGTGTCAAATTTCGTTATGAAAGTGTTAACATACTAAGGTTCAGTTCCACATCCAGAAAATCCCCCACACAAAAAAATTTAAGTGCAGATTAGCCGGAACCATATCATGTTTTAAAAGATAAAGACATATTTGAAATAACAGGCAATAGAACAGAAAGTCAAAACTGTGGATATACAACAGCATTGTAAAATATATCGTCGTTTATTGTCGTGAAGGTTCGAGGGTTTTCAAACATTGCGGCTGCCTAATAAAGGCAGAGGCGTGTCAATTGAATAACCGCGTAGGGTTCATACTGGTCTTTGATATGACAATGCCCCATGAATCGAATCCGTCATCTTCGCATGAGGTAAATTATTTCACCGTGGGTTGTTCTAGTGCCAAGCTTAATCACGTTCCTAGTACCAAGCATAAGTACCTAGCTTTGTACTACAGGGAGTATTGTTTAACCCTTTCCCAAACAACAAATTTTCGACTGTCCCAAATTGAAAGAGTTTGCAGACGGCATTTCAAAATGTGATGAAAATGAACAAAATTCTTCACAAAGAGCAGAAAACCTTGTGGAAAAAGGAAAAATTGCTCGTTACGAGCAATTTCTCCCTTTCCCACAATGTTTTCTAAAGTCGTCTGCAACAAAGTCGTCAAATGTCGTTATTGTTTGGGAAAGGGTTGAATTGCCTTATATTTATATAGTTTTTATAGTATACTATGTACCAATAAAAACCATTTTATTTCGAAACCATGAAGCCTGTACAACTTGGCAATACTACTCGTTAAATTTTGTTTTATTTTTGTAAATGGTTCAAAGGCGTGTTAACAGTATTTCGTTTATATTACAGCTTTCCAAGAAAAACTAGTGTACCGTTTTTCTTATCACCTTAACCCTTTACCAAACGCAAAATTTCCGACTATCCCAAATTTAAGGAGTTTGCAGACGACTTTTCAAAATGTGATGAAATTATATAACAATCTTCTGGTAGGACAGAAAACATTGTGGGCAAAGGCGAAATTGCTCGTTATGAGCAATTTCTCCTTTTCACACAATGTTTTCCAGAGTCGTCTGCAACAAAGTGGTTAAATGTCGTTATTCTTTGGTAAAGGGTTAAATGCTTTCATGTCTTACAGCAAGACGTTCAGAGCTAGTCATGAAAGAAATATCAATGTTTCGTGATATTGTGTGTAGAAAATACTTCACCGATACAAAACTTAAACCTGCTCGCGATGAACAATATCTCCTTTTGTCACGGCAGTTTCTTTTCTACAAAATCTCACAAGTGATACTACTCACTCACAGTATCTTTTCTACAAAATCTCACAAGTGATACTACTCACTCACAGTATCTTTTCTCCAAAATCTCACAAGTGATACTACTCACTCACAGTATCTTTTCTACAAAATCTCACAAGTGATACTACTCACTCACAGTATCTTTTCTACAAAATCTCACAAGTGATACTACTCACTCACAGTATCTTTTCTACAAAATCTCACAAGTGATACAACTCACTCACAGTATCTTTTCTACAAAATCTCACAAGTGATACTACTCACTCACAGTATCTTTTCTACAAAATCTCACAAGTGACACTACTCACTCACAGTATCTTTTCTACAAAATCTCACAAGTGATACTACTCACTCACGGTATCTTATCTACAAAATCTCACAAGGATACTACTCACTCACAGTATCTTTTCTACAAAATCTCACAAGCGATACTACTCACTCACAGTATCTTTTCTACAAAATCTCACAAGTGATACAACTCACTCACAGTATCTTTTCTACAAAATCTCACAAGTGATACTACTCACTCACAGTATCTTTTCTACAAAATCTCACAAGCGATACTACTCACTCACAGTATCTTTTCTACAAAATCTCACAAGTGATACTACTCACTCACAGTATCTTTTCTACAAAATCTCACAAGTGATACTACTCACTCACAGTATCTCTTCTAACAGCAAATCGTATCGCGTCAATCAGCACAGCTTTCAATGCTCGTAAGCAAAGCAGGATATTCTATCTAAACCGCCGATTTCCAACATGTACTTTAAAGACCAGTGGCGAGAAGTAGACAATTGCGCATGTACCTCATCGAAGATCAGAACAGTTTCCGCACTGCGTCTTAACACTAGGACCCCATTTGTAACGAGTTCTACATTCTACTGACTGAGATATTAATTGTTTTTAACATTGCGTGAACAATTAATTATTTATGTTGCACTTAACGACTAATCATTCAAAGCGGTAGACCCCCTTTCAAACAATATCGACATTTAACCATTTTTGTTGCAGACGACTCTGGAAAACATTTAAGGAAAAGGAGAAATAGCTTGTGAAGGGCAATTTTCTTTTCCCACAATGATTTGTGCCTTACAAAAAGATTATTTCCAAATTTCATCACATTTTGAAATGTCGTCTGCAAACTCTTTCAATTTGGGACAGTCGAAAATTTGGCGTTTGGTAATGGGTTAACAGTTAATTCCCGACGGTGCGTTGCAATTTCAAGGGTTGAACTCAACCCATATTCCCGCGCAGGAATGCTTCCCTTTGCTACACAGTACGAACCAAATGAAAAGGGAGATCACTGCGTAGCAAAATGACTCGATCCATTAAGCGCATGGCTTGTAACAAAGACCAATTAGGTCTTTCCTTGTAATAATGCTCGGCATGTATGGTATGGAAGGATTGAAGCACATTGAGCTCACTTAACCCTTTACCAAACGCCAACTTTTTGACTGTCACAAATTGAAAGAGTTTGCAGACATTTCAAAATGTCATGAAATTGAAAAACAAAAATGCTGTTAGGCAGAAAGCACTGTGGGAATAGGAGCAATTTCTCCTTTTCCCACAATGTTTATCAGAGTCGTCTGCAACAAAGTGATTTAATGTCGTTATTGTTTGGTAAAGGGTTAAATGCTCAAACTAAGATGCATATGCGTAGGAGCCGGGGGGGCCAGGGGGGGCCCGGCCCCCCAATATCCAGACTGGGGGGCAGAGTATACTTTGGCCCCCCCAATATTCACAATGGAAGATGAAGATTTTTGGAAAGAAAAAATGAAAGAAATGGAATTTAACAGCAAAATTAATATAAAAGTGTATTTTGTGCTTTATTTAATATCACTTCGCCTTTTGTTACGAACAATAACCAAAACATTTTGACGTCATCATCGCAAATGGCAATCTGAATACATCGGGTTTATCCATTCTGAACACCTCGGCCATTTCTTAAAATATCTACCGACTTGTTACGGGGATTGCCGAGTAGATACGATCGCGGGTTTATCCAATGAAATCTCAGCTCACGGAAAGTAGTTTCGACTAACGAAAACAGTGGTGCAAAACGTACTGTAAGCAGTCAGACTTTATATTGTATTTAATATAAAGTCATTTTTTGTTCAGAATCGTTGACGAAGTCGTGGCTGTGACAGCATGGTGGTTGTCATTTTTAGTTAGTGTCAATACAATATGTTTTCTGCGTGAGTTCGAGCCTTGGCCTACCCTATTTTCTTTTGGTTATTTTGTCTTTACTAAGATACACATTATCATACGCTTTCTTTTAATTCATTCAATGATATTGAATTTGTAGACGTATGATTAGTCATGAGAAAGTTTAGGAACATTTATTCTTAGACCGGTCCTCATCTGAAGTTGGCCCCCCATGTTGAAAACGCTCCTACGCCTATGAGATGTCTTACAGCAAGACGTTCAGAGCTAGTTGTGAAAGAAATATCAATGTTTCGTGATATTTGTGTGTAGAAAATACTTCACCGAGACACAACTAAAACCTGCTCGCGATGGACAATATCTCTTTTTGTCACGACAGTTTCTTTTCTACAAAATCTCACAAGTGATACTACTCACTCACAGTATCTCTTCTAACAGCAAATCGTATCGCGTCAATCAGCACAGCTTTCAATGCTCGTAAGCAAAGCAGGATATTCTATCTAAACCGCCGATTTCCAACATGTACTTTAAAGACCAGTGGCGAGAAGTAGACAATTGCGCATGTACCTCATCGAAGATCAGAACAGTTTCCGCACTGCGTCTTAACACTAGGACCCCATTTGTAACGAGTTCTACATTCTACTGACTGAGATATTAATTGTTTTTAACATTGCGTGAACAATTAATTATTTATGTTGCACTTAACGACTAATCATTCAAAGCGGTAGACCCCCTTCCAAACAATATCGACATTTAACCCTTTTTGGTTGCAGACGACTCTGGAAAACATTTAGGAAAAGGAGAAATAGCTTGTGAAGGGCATTTTTTTCTTTTCCCACAATGATTTCTGCCTTACAAAAAGATTATTTCCAAATTTCATCACATTTTGAAATGTCGTCTGCAAACTCTTTCAATTTGGGACAGTCGAAAATTTGGCGTTTGGTAATGGGTTAACAGTTAATTCCCGAAAGACGGTGCGTTGTAATTCCAAGGGTTGAACTCAACCCATAATACCGCGCAGGAATGCTTCCCTTTGCAACACTACAGTACAAACCAAATGAAAAGGGAGATCACTGCGTAGCAAAATGACTCGCTCCATTAAGCTCATGGCTTGTAACAAAGACCTATTAGGTCTTTGCTTGTAATAATGCTCGGCCTGTATGTGATGGAAGGATTGAAGCACATTGAGCTCACTTAACCCTTTACCAAACTTTTTGACCGTCACAAATCGAAAGAGTTTGCAGACAACATTTCAAAATGTCATGAAATTGAAAAACAAAAATGCCGATAGGGCAGAAAGCACTGTGGGAATAGGACCAATTTCTCCTTTTCCCACAACGTTTTCCAGAGTCGTCTGCAGCAAACTGGTCAAATGTCGATATTGTTTAGTAATGGGTTAGGTAAGTATGCAGACAACTCACAGAGACTTGTAATAAGGACTTTATATGAGCCATGATCTGAGAAAAGGGCCCTTAATGACAATATTTATAGCTAAAATAATGACGTAACTTTACACGCAGATTTCTCGATGACGTCGGTAATGTCATTAAGGGCCCTTTTCCCCCAAAAATGCCAAACTAGTCCCCTTGGGACAAATGAAGACATTGCTCACTTATAACCCACTATTTTCCCCATTTTGCAGCACATTGACTATTGTTTCCAAAAAGTCATATAACACAATTCGATATCCTCCATACCTTCTTTATAGGTTATATCGATATGAACAATATTAGGTCATAAGTATTACTGTCGGCAACAATCGGCAGCAAAATGGATTCCCAATGAGGCATGTAACGAGTATACAGGAGTTAACAAAACTTGAGAAAAATATCATTTTAAATCATTTTACTCAGTACTTAGGAAAGTTATGTACAAAAAAGTTCATGCAATCCACATAGTAAGACCTCCCATTGCCTACATGTATGAGGCAAAATATCTTACCATGCACTTTCTAATACAGACCACAACTATAATACCACTGGGGTTTGAAAATAACAGTAAACAAAATGTCTTTATTATGAAGATGTTCACATGAAATATGCCATGCTGCAGATGATTAAGAAATCATGGAAACAGTAGATATTGTTCACAACGGGCAAGGATGGTGTATCGATTCATAGCAATTTCTAAAGCAATTGTTCCTTTTGTCACCAAGGTGTCTTATATTTCCTATGGAATTATGTGTGAAGTAAAGATAATATATGCAGTAATTAATCAAATTGAAGTTGAAATTTGTGTTATCAAACCAAAAGTCCTCTATTGTGTGTGTGTGAGGGGGGGGGGAAGGGGGAGGAGAAGTAATTGCATGACTTGATTAAAAGCCTCACCTTGTATTTGAACATGGCGAGTTAGATAACTCTTTACCAAATGTTCGACTGTCCCAAATTGAAAGAGTTTGCAGACAACATCTTCTGATAGGGAAGAAAACCTTGTGGGAAAAGGAAAAATTGCTCTTAATCTCCTTTTCCAACAAGGTTTTTCAGAGTGGTCTGCAACAAAATGGTAAAATGTTGTTATTGTTTGGTAAAGGGTAAAAAGACATATTGTACAAGTCTAAAGCAGAATCAATTACACTACTGTTTCTCAAGCTTTGATTGTTGACACTAATTAGTCTTGTCTTCTTACAATTCGAATACTGCATGTAAATGACCACTGTACAAATTATAAGTTTGACTCTTTATCAATGAACCTTTCAAATGCTGTAAAATATCATACATGAGTCTACTTGAACCCCTTCAAAATATCATAAATCAATGAAAAACATGCATTTATTTTACATGTTAAAGAAACTTCCAACTGGGAACAAAGCAAATCTTAATAAGTGACATAAAACATGATATGAAAAAAACTAACACTGGAAAAAGTTTAGTGGTCAAAAAATACAAATTGAATTCAGAGTAAAAGTGCTTTCCTCAATAAAAATTCGATATCAGATTATTTTCGATATGACTGGTTTAAAATGATAACATCAAATCATTCATACAAATTTTAATATTTGTAGATTGCACTTTAATTTTGAAGTTAAACATAGTAACAAAAGTAATTGCTTTCAATTTGTTCTGCCAAAGAGTTCTTGATGTTAGCAGTTTCTTCTAATGTAACAAAAGTTTCAAAAATTAGTTATTAAAGTGCCAAAATGCGTAGAAATGTTTAACAAAGACAGTGGCCAAATGAAAAGTACATCTTAGTATTCATTTATTATCTTAAGGAAACTAAATCTACTAACAGCTTTATGAAGTCATTCTTATTCTAACAAAAACAAGGCATTGCAAGATCCTATTACAGCACAAAGATCACTGAAGCAATGCTAAATATCACAACGTTGTTAAATGTCCCGAGGTCAATGTTAAATGTCCCAAGGTCTATGTCAAATGCCCCAAGGTCTATGTTTAAAGTGTCCCTATGCCTATGCTAAATGTCCCAAGGTCTGTTAAATGTCCCAACGCCTTTGCAAAATGTTGCAAGGTTTCGAATGATAGGTACCGCTTTCTATTATGAAAAACCCTGTCATCAATAGAGAATAAAAAAAAGTTGATCTGCATCTCAAACACAGCTCCAATAATGACACTGTTTTTTCATACATCAAAAGTATGGTCCTTACTATGGAAATTGGAAAATTAACCTCCTTTGGGAAAATTGTATTGCTTTTTATGTATGTTTATAGGTAAAACATGAAACTGGTAATGCAGAGCATTTACATGGCTTAATACAGATATTTCAAGAATCTCTAGGAAATATCATCTTTCCGTTCTATGCAGATTTTCATGCAAAAATATTTCTTACGTATTGCAGATTTTCGTGAAAAGATTTCTAAACCCCTTCTTATGCAAAATAGTCTTCATGCAAAAGCACTGTATTCATATGATAGAATCACTGCAGAACCAAAGACCTATTTTTTGTTATGAGTACATGTACTTACTGTAATAGCGAAATGCTTCCTCAAATCCATGGAAACTTTTCCAAATGATCTGACCAAAATCTGGACCCATACCAACTAGGGACTAAACAAAATTGAGTAGCAACTAGGCTTTTCAAATCACCAGGTCAAAAATTGTTAAAAAATCGATTTAGCAAAGGCTGAAACATTTAGCTTTGGTCTTGAGGAATTTAACATTGGCAGGAACATTATATGATGTTGCAATGACATTTGATGATGTTGCAAGATTAAGAATTGCTACAATCCTTTATTTAATGCGTATCATGACGCATTTTTCCCTTGAGATAGAGAAAAAGGATAAACATTACAAAGTTAATATACTTTGCTAAAATTAGAAACAAATCATATATTCATTTATCATAATTAGTAAATGTGGATTTGTTAACAAGATGAGCGGTTATAGAAAGTTGCATGCCTTAAACAAAAGTTTGCAAAACTAGATCAAATACAGAACTGTAAATCGGTCGATACAAAGATTTGCTGATGAGTGGATCCTCTTCTCTAATTGCCAAGACTTGATCATGATGATAACTTCAGAGATCTGTAATAATAAATGTTAGAAAAAAGAACTATATGCAAGTGAAATGTGAATTTTTCATTTTGTCAAAGCCATTTCCTAATCTACACCCATTGCCATTTTTTCTTGAAGACGCATAGGCATGTCAATTATGAGAAATTTAACACTGAAATTACTGAATAGGGAAACCAAAAAGCTACACCGGTAGATATGTTATTGTGGCAAAACTGCAGGATTTTAAAGAAATTTCTAATTCATAAGGTATCATTTGCAGGCTCTTGCAAAACCCAACACCCTTAACCAGGGATCAGGAAATCTCCTAATCCCAATCGGTCCAAGAATCGGCCAAAAACCCTTCATACGTCTTCGTTTCCCCCCTCCAAAAAAATTGAATAAATATTAATTATCAAATTCTTTCATGCTTCTAACCATAGTTAATGCTTGATGTCAAAGATTTAAACAAACCTTCTATTTGGGTGGGTTAACATCAAGTATAAAGTTAATGTTTATGTATTCTTAGTTCAAATAATCATATTAAAGTTGTCCATTCCCGAAATGAAAGGTAAACATGATCTGAGGTCCATTTGTTTTAAACTCTTCAAGAGTCCCTATGGTGATTCCCCTGATGTTCTACAAAATTATTAAATGATTTAAAATTGCGTTGCTTCGGTGTGGGAAGAAAGTTTTCAATATCATCACACTTTACACATTAAATCTCTTTGATGACTAGCAAGCTATCAAGTAACTTTACACTTCGGACCGAATTTGCATTAATTGATCAGTTTGCGAGGAATAAGGGTGTCATGTGTACCCCCCACTCATACGCACCTTGGGCATTGTTTGACACGGGGATAACTATCAAAGGATTAATTATGTGATTCTGGGGGTATTGTAAGGTGTGTAGAGTGACATATCTGTCTATTATTCCGATTGTTTTTTTCATCAAATCTCAACTTGTAACCGGTCCAGTACAACCGAAATCGGTCCAAAACCGACAAAACCTGCATTTTCCTGATCCCTGCCCTTAACATAACACTACAACAGATGCCGAAAATGAAGGAAATCACTCCGACAGAAAAAAGAAATGCTCATGATGAGCACCAACTTTCTTTTTGTTTGTTTGTGGTTTCTAGTACCCAATGTCTTTAAATTAAAATGAACTTTTTTCTCTTTTTTATTCATTCTTTATGATTTTCATCTCAAGTTGATGATTTGTTTTTCTGACCAGTCACAATGTCCCCCACGAAAACAATGCAGGTGAAATTAGTATGGTGTTTAATATGGTATCAACAATTTTTCAGTCATGTAATGCCTTTCCTTGATCCACCAGTACAAGGCTAGGCCTCTGAAGTGACTTGTCAAAGGTCACTCCCACTAAACTAGAGGTGTCGGTAGGGCCAGAACCCAGGACCCTTGTGTTCTAAATCCGATACCACTGGGCGACGCAGGGTCCTTTGTACATAACCCATAGTTTTTGAAGGGAGAAAGTGAAATTTACCATTCTGCATCTCCGTGTGATTTCACATGTTCCTGCAGGTCACCCGCCTCCGTAAACTTCTCTTCACAAACCCCACACTGGTGCGCAGTTTCTGTATTGTCATTTGCTTTCAGATCATGTTCAGGGTGTTTCTTCTTCACATGTGCTAACATTGTACCCGTCGACCGGAATGTTTTGTCACATAACTGACAGGGGTGTTTGGTGGTATCTGTGTGGGTTTTCCTATGTCTCTGCATGTTCCCAACACTCTTAAACTGTTTGTTACAGATGTCGCATACTGTACTCTTCTTGGGTGACTCGCAGGCCACAGAAACGGGAATGTCATGCTCCTCATTCACAACAACCTTCTCTGCCACAAACTTTTCCGCGACAAACTGTGGGGCTGTGTTCTCTTCATACTCACCTTCCTGCTCTTCTTCCTGAACTCCGCCTTGGTACTCCCCATCCCCCTGGTACTCCTCACCCCCCTGGTACTCCTCACCCCCCTGGTATTCCTCACCCCCCTGGTATTCCCCACCCCCCTGGGGATGTATGTCTCCGTCACCCTGGGGTATCATGTCCTCTCCATCATTATAATCCTCCTCCTCCTCTCCTCCCTCCTCCTCCTCAGCCCAATGCTCCTCATTATCCTCCTCATAATGTTCATCCTCCCCTTCCTCTTCCTCATCATAATGTTCATCCTCCCCTTCCTCTTCCTCATCATAATGCATTTGATTATGCTGATTCATTTCTGTCTTTCGGATGATTTTGTTACAAATTAAACACTTGGCCATGATGCCCATCAGAAGAAAGTTTGAAGCTGGTTCATCCGGATACTGTTGATTTTGAGACAACCCCTGACTACCCACCTCCCCAAATGACCCAATTGCTCCTTCTGAAAATGCCCCCATGTTTCCACCATGCTGCATATGTTGTTCATAGTTTCCACCAATGGGTCCCATGAATCTGCTGTCTTCTGCCATTTCATCCCCGTCTTCCTCCATGTTATCATATTCCCCGTACTCGTCATACTCCTCTTCTTCTTCCTCCTCCCCATACTCCCCATGATAACCCATAGCTCCGTACTCGCCCTGCATATTCCCGCCTGCTGGATGATGAAACCCCTGCATGGCCTGGTCACGTAAACGTAACAGTTTGTTGGCATGAAGAGCTTTCAGAGCAGCGATTTCCTCTTCATCTAGTTCATCATCAAAATCTTCACCCTCATAATCTTCATCATCATCTTCTTCATCATCATCTAACATGGGATTGGTGCCATAAGGATTTCCAAAAATCTGTTTAGGTGGAGTATTCTCCCCTGGATAAAGTTTACCTAAAGTGTTCTCCCCTGGATATGACTTCACCGAGGCATTATCTCTCAAATATGGTTTAACTTGTATGTTCTCTCCTGAATATGATCTTCGCGAGGAATCCTGTTGTTTCTCTTTGGGATATTCTACAACCCAACTCAATTTAGAAGAAAGCTGCCCAAGTTTGGCCTGGATGGCTTTGTCAGCATCAGACTGAGTTTCTTTGTGTTTCTCTTTGGCCATTCGTATGAGAGTTTCTGTGTCCAAGTCATCCTCATTTACTGACCTGTACAAGTAAGAAAAGTAGATAAATGATTGCTAAAATTCAGTTTTCTTGATGTTGGAACGTTTAAGCAGATTGATACAACTGATGAAGTAATTTTTCTTTGCTATAAATATGTTCTTTATTTCTGGCAGTTTACATAAAATAGTTGACCAATTCCATAAAATTGTCAGTTCACAAAATTTAATAGAACACTTCCAAGTAGCATAAGGTTCAACCACTTAGAACTCATAGCTTTGAAAACATTCTAAATATAAAGCAACAACAGATGAGAGGTAACTAGAGTATGCAAAATTTGAAGAAAAAAAACCCCAACCAACATCACTTTATATTCTTTGTTCCATTGATTGGGGGTAGTGAATTATTGCAAAAGAAGAAATTGCTCTTTTAACATTGGAATGTTGATGGAGACAATTAAGGAAAGCACCTTAATTTTTCGATTTCTTTTATGTCGGTTTTAACTCTTCCCAAACAACAAATTTTCGACTGTCCCAAATTGAAAGAGTTTGCAGACGACATTTCAAAATGTGATGAAATTCGAAAATAATCTCGTCACAAACAATTTCTCCTTTTCCCTCAATGTTTTCTAAAGTCGTCTGCAACAAAGTGGTCAAATGTCGTTATAGTTTGAGAAAGGGTTAAAGGAATCTTGTTGCTAACAGCAGAGTAACCATACTGGGTTTAAAACCATAGCTATTTTCTGTTAAGATATTTCCTAGCCTTGTTAACTAAGGTAGAAAAAAAAAAAATATCTGGAAATAGCTGAAATGACAATTCAATAACATTATTTCCGTTATATTTTAAAAACTAACTGTCCACATGACCAGCATTTCTAACTGTTAAAACTTGAACACTTTTAGAAAATAACTTTCAATGATATACATTATTTGCAGACATACCAAACAATCATTGATTTGGTATTTTTAAGACAATGACACCATTTTGTTCTTGTTATCTAAATGGTCAAGACGCATCACATGGTGACCAAGGTTTGACATTAATTTTTGGAGTAAGAGGCTAACGGTGTGAGGATGCCAATGAAGCAAACACCTAACAAGACTTAAGTGTTCAAATACGGGAAACAGTTTTCTATTTAACATCTTGATAGAGTTTTACAAAATTTAATGATCTTAAGATAAGATCTTGTAAAGGTTCATAGCATACAACATTTCCTCTCATTTCAATATTGAGGAAAGCTTAATTGCAAATAAATACATTAGTGGAGTTCCAGATAATTTCGAAAACCACTGCAACAAAATGGTAAACTGATCCAGACCAAATTGATCCTAACAATTTATCCTTTTGTTGTGATGGTTACTTCCCATTTTCATAATGAAAATTTATTTTCTTGACAACAATTAGTTTTGGCCAATTACACATTCCTACCATCTCTCCTTAATTTCTAGGAGTAAATGGAGTAAGAGGCTAACGGTGTGAGGATGCCAATGAAGCAAACACCTAACAAGACTTAAGTGTTCAAATACGGGAAACAGTTTTCTATTTAACATCTTGATAGAGTTTTACAAAATTTAATGATCTTAAGATAAGATCTTGTAAAGGTTCATAGCATACAACATTTCCTCTCATTTCAATATTGAGGAAAGCTTAATTGCAAATAAATACATTAGTGGAGTTGCAGATAATTTCGAAAACCACTGCAACAAAATGGTAAACTGATCCAGACCAAATTGATCCTAACAATTTATCCTTTTGTTGTGATGGTTACTTCCCATTTTCATAATGAAAATTTATTTTCTTGACAACAATTAGTTTTGGCCAATTACACATTCCTACCATCTCTCCTTAATTTCTAGGAGTAAATGCTCCAATTGCTCAAAACAAGCCTCCTTAGCTTTAGTAAGAAAGGTTTTTACACAATATCACAAAACCATATTTTTTTTTTTTCAACCTAAAATTTGGACCTGTCACATAATAAGAACTAAACTAACTCAGACCATGGATTTCCGCCCAATGTTAACATAAATGACATTAATTTGGTATTAGCACATTACCTTTGTGGTTTCTGAAGCAAAGTGGCTTGGCCTTGACTGTTAGGATTTGAGCCCTTTATGTTTGGCAGCATTGGACCTTCTGCACGATTTTCTTTCCCCTGAACACACTGTTTCTCTGGCTGTTTTCCAGGATATGATTTCTCTTGACTAGCTACTGGGATGGTGGATTTGTTTTGTTCACTCTGTTTATAGTCTGTGTCATTAGGATCTGCCTCTTCCTTTATCTCGGGCATGTTTAACAAAGGTTGTATCTTTATTTTACTCGAATCATTTTCCTTCGAAGCTACAGTATGAAGTGGAGGTTTTCTAACAGCAGAACCACCTTCTTCCTTCAAAAAGTCTGGAATAGCACTAGTACTTGCCTTTGGTTTATTCCCAACATTGGCAGTTTTGTAAAGATTCATATTTTTTTCCAACTCTGTTCTCACATCCACCTTACTTTTCAGATCTGATAGTTGAGTTTTCGCATCAGGAATAGTTCTCCCAAGACCCCGCACATTCACATTGGGAGTAGATGTCATTTTTGGATTGATGCCGCGCCCAAAGGCAGCTTGTTGCAATTGCTGTTGTGATCTCGCTACTGCTGACGTCAACACATTTTTGGGCAAATGATCCCCAACCTCTTTCTCTACGTCAGAGTTACAAAGTTTCAACAGGTTTTTAAATTCTGTATCAGACAGACGTTCCTCTGTAAACCCACCACTCTTTGACACAATCTTCGTGGTGGTCAGTTTAATGTCTTTTTTCCCCTTAGTTGAAGCGAGATCATGCTGTTTGTCATGTGTGATGTCCTCAGTTGAATGAGAACCATGGGGCGGCACTTTTCCAACTTCACCCAATGTCTTATTAGAAGCTGATGCACTTAATGTAGATTGAACATGGACATTTTTCTTAAACTGGGAATTATTCAGGATCGCATCATCATCCAGTTTTTGACGCTTTAGTGCCATGTTTTGATTTTCATGACCTTGTAAGTCTAGATCATGACCTCTTTTGGAGCTGAATTTGAAGGAGCTGCCGGAACCGACCCATTTCCCTTGGCTGTTTATCTCGGAGTCAGAAAGCGCGCCACAATCCATGTCCGATTTAGCACGAGATTTGGGGAGGTCCATCATGCCTGTAGGCTGACCTAATAAAACAACAGTATAAGGCTTAGTAAGTCCATAACTTAACATCTGAACTGGGTTTTAGAGTAATGTGACAGCTAATGTCATTTAGCAAGCATAATTACTTTTAAGGAATACTATACATTGAGATAAATTAATGAAACATAAATAGAGACTTACTTACAGATCTTCAAAAAAGAATCCTGTAACTCAAAACGAACCACTAGGTTGCGTTTACACTGCTTACAAATTTAACAAGGAAGCCGTCACAATACCCACTTATCCTCTATAATTCTAAATCCCAAGTGGAAGTGTTTTTTTCTCTTTGAATATAATCAGTTTCAAAGAACATTATAGTTTATTCTCAGTGCACCATATAAATAAAAATGTATTTCTTTTGTCTTATCTGAAAAAGAATTTTGAAGAATCTTTAATCACTACTTTATATATAACTCACTTGAACACAGAAATGACATAATAACATATCTAATTGGAGAAAAATGGCATTCGCTATGAATCCTCTTAATAAGATTATAATGCAATATCAAAGTTAACTATTATCACCGCTAATTAGTTTTTTCACAGTATCTGTGTAAAACAAGATTTGACTCCACATGAAAATGAGCCTTATAATAACAAGTTTAGTAATCTAGTTCCTTGGCAGCCCAGGACCTTATCTGAAGAAACATGAAATGATGATCTGTCATTTACTAACCTGACACAAAGTGAAGAAACTTTGTCTTTATCTGCCCCACATCAACTGTGTTGACAAATTTCTGTGCATTGGATGATGCAAGGTGACTGACACACATATCCACAGTATTCACGGCTAATAATACTGTTTCTTCTCCTGTTTGAGACAGCCTCTCCAACTTGAAATATAAAAAACAAAGGAAAAACAATTAAAAATCAAACGTTTAAAGCCATTACTTGCGATCATATACAGTTATTGAATAAATGACAATTAAATACAAAGAACTTAAAATTCCCCATTACAGAGGAACCGAAACGGAAACATGTTCACGGATGCTTTTAAAGAGTGAATATGATGAAAAAAATTTACAATTACCGATAAAAAAAGGTCAGTCGAGAAACCAACGAATCTTGAAAAATTTCCATTTTAAATGTTCACATTGTTGGTATTGAACAAATGACAATATTTTTATGTGTTTCACATGATTTTTCTAACCAGGTGATTGCCACTTGTTAATCTGAGCGCCTTTTTCTATTTAAGATGTTACTCAAATATAAACAATGAAGTTAAACTGGTGGGTACAATATTTGTGAAAAAAGAACATTGAAACCTAAATAATAAATAGTACAGGCATATATATTGTCATAATCCTGTGGTGTTTAGCTATGTTTCAACCTATTCCAGCATAGTTTATAACTCAATTTACCCAGTTTTGTAGTTTTTTAAGCGCTAGTATGCTTTAAAAGATTCTTAATACCATTCCAAACAATAAAAATAATTTTGAGATTAATCTAAATGCACAAACAGTTGGAATTGGTTATAAAGTTGTACCTAAAGATTTATCACACATGATTTTAACCCTTTCCCAAACAACAATTCTTCGACTGTCCCAAATTGAAAGAGTTTGCAGACGACATTTCAAAATGTGATGAAATTGGGAAATAATCTTACGAGCAATTTCTTCTCCTTTTCCCACAATGTTTTCTGAAGTCGTCTACAACAAAGTGGTCAAATTATGTTATTTTTTGGGAAAGGGAAAAATATGGAATGTAAATATAGGTCTATCCTACCAGTGATTGTATTTCGTATTTGAGAACAGTTTTCAGGGCTGCCTGGAACTCCTCTGTATCCCAGTCACTTTCCTGCTCAAGGTCCTCCATTGTCCCTCTCTCTTCTTCTCTTGGGAACTGGGGAATTAAAGCTCTGAAGACATGAATAAACTCATTGATAATTACATTGGGTTCACATCATTTCAGTCACAGTAATTCTTTTACATATTGGAAATTAGGACAAGTTGGCAAAAACCCATCGGAAATTAGGAATTTTTCAGAAAATATCAGAAAAATCAGTATTTTCTCTTAAAATGGGGATTTTTTCATGAAGAATTCAATTCAAACATAAGCTAAATTGGGAATTTGGGAAAAATAGTCAGTTGATTTAATTTGGAACGGGTCCGTTTTACGGTACCAAACATATAAGGAAAGAAATCACTGAATGAGCATCTTTGGCATAAATAAGTTATAACTACAATATAGTCAAAATATTTCGTCATGAAGATTGCTTTTTATTTTCTGATGACACGATGGGCTTATATACTCCAATGAGCATGCGCAATGGAAGTTTATCAGATTCAGAAAAATCCTCACCTAGTGTCAAATAAACTGTTCTTACAAACTAAATACTATGGATATTAACAAGTTACGTGTATGGATTGATTAAAAAAGGATTAATTCATAACTGTGAGTAATGTCATTTGATATTTTACTGTAATAATGGAAATATCGGGCTTCAAACGGTGCAACAAAAATTTTGCTGCAGCGTCCTCCATTAAATGAATCGTTCGATGGTTTGACGTAACAGGAGATATTGCCTGATGCAAAATTTTCTCAATTTCCCGATAGCGTTGAATTAGTTTGACTAAACTACAATATATCAATCATTCACTTTATTTCAATTTTCTCTTCATATTCGAACATGATTTCCAGAGATTATCTTCGTTTCTGGTTACGTTAAATTCTAGTAGCGAATGAAGTTTACAGCAGCTGGTTTCCGGATAATGTCCGCATTGAGCTATCTTTGATGCTATGCGGGGTACAACAAGAGCTTGAGCCCATTTTCGTTACAATCTTTCAATACCGACGTTGATAAGCCTGGATACCGCGAATGACGTCATTTCGAATGGCACGGCATAATTTGCCTGGTTACCTCGCTTATAACCATTCATTTCGGTGAAAAAGTACAAATTAATTCGAACCAGTCAAATAAATAGCGAGACGCTCGCAGGGGAAAGTGAAAGTAAGTTCCCAACTGAGAATGTTTACCGGACAATCGGACCGGTATTTTTGAAAAACATGTCGGACCTTCTAAATTTTTACCAGACTAGTCCGGCGGTCCGACGTAGTTTCGCAATGACTGTTGTTATGGTATACAAGTTTATCTAACATATGTTGTCATATAAATTGACAATTGTGCTTTAAATCCGAAAAATTAGAATGAAAAAAGTCTGACATTATTTTGATCATTCAAAATTTCAACATCAGAAAATAGAAAGCAATCTTCATGAAGTTATTTTGACTAACGGGAGATATTGTCCGTTAAAAAAAAAATCTCAATATTTTTTCCGATCGCATAACATAAGTTTGACTAGCGCAACAGAAGTTTATCGGAAGCAGAAAATGGTCACCTAGAGTCAATTAAACCATTCTTACACATTAAATAATTGGTATACCAACATGGATCGATTAAAAAGGGATTAATTTAATTATTTATAAAGTTCCGAGAGATTGATCATTGGTACTTTTCTGTTATAGTGGAAATATCAGTTTTCAAACATTATGGCAAAAATGTTGTCCTCAATGACATGAAAGGTTCCAAAGTTTGACCTAACAGGAGATATTGCCTGAAGAAAAGATTTGTCAATATTTCCCATTTGTGTCAAAATTAGTTTTTTTTTTTAATATCTCTGGACAAAAAGTCCTGAAAATCAGACACAATCCAGAACACTTTCATCGCTGCATAACATTAATTAACTTTCCTTCGTTCAGTTAAAACACCTCTTGTTGACCTATCTAATTGCCTCGTCACTGACAAGATGATTCTCGGAGTTACCCGGTGCGATTATCCGGGTACTACTCAAGTTGAAATAGTTGCGACCAATGTTTCGGGGTACAGCGCTCTCGTAAAGTAAATTAAACAAACTGTTACCAAACAAATGTCTGTTTTCTCGACTTTCGCAAAAAGTCCAAGCATAAAGAGGGTTTTCATTTCAAGCCTTTGTCATTTTTCCGGCAAACAAACGGAATTTAATTGTGCACCAATCGTCGTCAATTATTCGCCAGTTGGCGGATATTGACGGGTGCATGCTTACCAAGATGTGTCCGATAGGTTGGTCTGATTGATCGTCTTAATCTTTCGCAGACCAGAATGTTCCAAGGATGTGATGCGACTATTTACACCCATGAACAAATTTGCAGCATTTTGCATTTTCAACTAACGCCATTTTTCAGAATTTTCGTTTTTCCGCGGAGAATCTTTACAAAGGGAGATAATTTGTTTACGTGAAGGTATAATCCCCGGACAATCTAGCCCGGAAGATACAGACGGATATGTTCATTTTGTGTATTTGCAAACAAATCCTTTTTAATCAAATTGCCTTATTCAAATAAAATGACATCATAAAATTTTACAAAAAAGTACCAAAAAATCATGCTATTGATACACTTCTTATCTTCTTTAATAACTGTGAAGTGAAGATTTCTATAACCACGACTTTATGAAAATCCATGACCTTATAAGAACAAGCCATATAGCATATTTAATTTGTAAACTTATTTAATACGTCTGAGTGTAACCCAAGTAGAGCTGGGATGAGTACCCAAGTACCCAGGTTCGTGACAGGTACAGGACACTACCCGAGTAGCAAATCACTACCTGTTACCCGCTGTTATTTATACCTGGGTTAAAAATACACTTGAATGTGCTAATAAGCACTCGTTGACAAAGTGAATCAGATTTTTTTTAATCACAAACTAGCAATCAATTATTCATAAACAATTTCCAAACATGTGCACAAATGACACACACACTCTAAATACTCTCCAACTTGAGGCCTACTCATTAGCTATCCAAACTTTCAACATTTTTGTTCTTACCTCATAGTAAATCACAAGCACCTGGAACCATTGCTCACGGCCATTCTACATTTGATTGGTAATCCAAGGGAGAGAAAATTAATGGATATAAGGGAGAACAATATCAGCTCGGGTACTCGGGTACCCACAAGTGATATCCTATTGGGTACCCGGGTAGAAAATTGCAACCCGTCCCAGCCCTAAACCCATTACCATTTATAAACCATGTTTTTAAATCAATGTACCCAAGACCCTAATTCTAGTTTAACAATTAGTCAACGATAAAACTGGTTTCCAGTATAATCTTTAAAATGTGGATAATGCAAAATTGTCATTTATTTAGTGATGAGGCTTGTTTTTAATTATCCCCTTTTTAACATTTGTTATTCACACACCACATTCTGTGAGATAGTGCCTTTAAAGGACTTTGAAGAGTTTTCATGTTGGGCTTAGGCTTGTAACTTGTGTATTGAAGATGATATAGCATTAAACAGTAGTATGTTGGCAATCCTGGTTAGGCACTCTACATACTAATTGGCGAAGAAGAGTTAGAATAATGATCGAGTAGGATGGATTAAGAAGGGCCATTCACTCAATGCAATTTTATTGGCCAATCAGGGGATAAATCGGTCAGTCGCAGATTTAGCGCTTTGTTAAGGGATAAGGCATTTCTCAATTCTTATCAGATTGTTTTTCATTGTATGTCAGATATAAACCTTTTGGTGAAAAGAAATAAATGCCAGCCTCCATATTATTAACCCTTTACCAAATGCTAAATATTTGACTGTCCCAAATTCAAAAAGTTTGCAGATGACATTTCAAAATGTGTTGAAATTGAAAACTAATCCTCTGATATAGCAGACAACATTGTGGGTAAAGAAGAAATTGCTCTTTAAGAGCAAATCCTCCTTTTCCAACCATCTTTTCCAGAGTGGTCAAATAACGTTATTGTTAGGTAATGGGTTAGAGCATACACTTTGCAGCAAATACACCTTGGTACTATTTTACTTAACATTTTATGCTAGAAATCTTCAAACTGACATTCCTTCTTATATCAATATTGGGCTAATCAATGTTTCAAAGTAAAACATCATTGGAATTGTCTCTATACAACGCTCCAATATGTGTCCGTCACATTGTAATTTTATTTAAGATAATATCTGTTTTTACAGGTATCTGTTTTGACTTACTTAGATATTTTCCGCAATTCATTTTGTAAAACAGAACCCAGCACCTTTCTCATTTGATCTTTTTTTTATATATTATATACCTGTCTGTTGAACATTCACACATGTCTGATTGAATTGAATTATGGGCATTCATGAGAAAGTTTGATATCGTTATAGTACCCACCACAACCAAAGGGGTCTATATTTATCCTTGGGTGAAAACTATGTAATAAAACATAGTACTGACCGCAGGATAAATATAAATCCCTATGGTCCCAACTAGAACTTTATCCCATAAATATATATATATTTCATATCACATAGCCTCCCCCCCTTTGTGTCTTGATGAAGAAGTTTTTTGCATGTCTAGCATCCAAGTTTCCATGAGTAACACATCCACCAATATGGCAAAACCTCTCAGAGCTATAGTAAATTGATGGTTCAGTGCAAGACTATAGTAAGTGCTTCATGTTTATGAAGCACTTACTACAGTCTTGCATTGAACCCTCAATATACAGTAGTAGTAAGAACAAACAACCAGATAACAAATTCATATCACAGCTATCAAAATATATTTCCACATATGAATAATAAAGATAACATAAGACAACATTAACAAAATGTACACATAGATGCACAGTCTTTCATTCACCCTCTACTTCAATTGTTTGAGCCATTGACCTCAAAACATTAAAAAACATCGCTGCGAAATGAGACATTTTGAGTTATGATGAAATTACACCCAATTTCTCCTTATTGTGGCGAAGTCTTTTTATGCCTATTACACTAGGTGGAACAGAAATAATCAAAAGATTTATAGTGAACCGTAAAGATGTCCATAATCAAAACACTACCTTTTAAATTCCAAACAGTGTAAAAAATGTATTTTTGAATATAAAAAGATAAAAAAAACAATTAAAACAAAAAGTGAACATGCTCAATATGAGTATATATAACTCCATTACTTTTTAAAAACAATCAATGACAGCTCCAAGGTGCCTTAACCCATTACCAAACAATAACAACATTTGACTAGTTTGTTGCAGACAACTCTGGAAAACATTGAGCATTTTCTCCTTTTCCCGCAATGTTTTCTGCTCTATCAGAAAATTATTTTTTCCATTTCATCACATTTTGAAATGTCGTCTGCAATTTCAATTTGGGACGGTAAAAAATTTGACATTTGGTAAAGGGTTAAATAGACAGTGAGTGGTCCAAACTTTATAAGGACTATCTTACTAATTGCCGATAATATCTTTTTAAAATAAAATGTCTTCTGCTGATAAAAGTAATTTCACAGATCTATATAGTTTAAAAAAATTAGAGTATTGATACACATTTCCGCCTTAGGTTACTGTGTGGTGGAGATTTAGCCCATTTATGTTGCAGACATCGGAAACCATATAACCCTTTCCCAAACAATAGCTACATTTGACTTCTTTGTTGCAGTTGACTTTAGAAAACATTGTAGGAAAAGGAGAAATTGCTCGTAACAAGCAATTTTCCCTTTTCCCACAAGGTTTTCTGCTCTATCTGAAGAATATTTTTCAATTTCATTACATTTTGAAATGTCGTCTGCAAATTTTTTCAATTTGGGACAGTCGAAAATTCGTCGTTTGGGAAAGGGTTTTAGTTTACTTTTTTAAACAGTGATCTAAATACGAATTAACCATACATAAGCAGCAGTATTTTTAGATACCATCACTATGTTGGTCTCACAAACATCTCACTGCCCATTTGTTAACTTTTATTCAATCTTACCAAATCTTTGTAATGGGTATGAGTTAGTCATCAAAGGACTGAAAGGCATGGAAGCCAGTTTTGCATTTTTAAATGAAAAAAAAAAAAAAAAACCAAACAAACAGATCTTCATCAGTTTTAGAACAAAGAAATTATAAATCTTTTTTTATTAAGCGACTAGGTTTGATTAAATCACCAATTTAAACCCTTTCCGAAACAGACATTTGACCGCTTTGTTGCAGACGACTTTAGAAAACTTTGTTGGAAAGGAGAAATTACTTGTAACGAGCAATTTCTCCTTTTCCCACAATGTTTTCTGCCCTATCAGAAGATTATTTTCCAATTTCATCACATTTTGAAAGGTCGTCTGTAAACTCTTTCAATTTGGGACAGATGAAAATTTGTTGTTTGGGAAAGGGTTAAGATATGTTACAAACAGGGCACGTCAGTTTAGATAGTTCCTTTAAAGATAAATAAAGTAAAATGCATTTACCTAATATATTTACATTCTCTTATCGCACATCGAGGGTTCAATGCAATACTATAGTAAGTGCTTCATGTTATTGTAGCACTTACAATAGTCTTGCATTGAACCCTCGACATCACATTTAAAACCTTGTCATTTAATATGTGGTATTATAATACAGGTTTTAAATCTCATCAACAATATATCAGTTATGTTGTGATGCCCAACTCTTAATGATGGTGGAAGACCCCATACTCAACTGCTTCAATCCAGGTAGAGCCATCAGCATTCAGTAAGTCAGTTGGAGACTATTCAATATGAGTTTCCTGACTGATATTGATTATAGCTGGACTAGCACTCTTCAGAAATAAAGCTTGGCACTTTCCTCTTTTACTCATCAAGCATATCAATATTACTGAAATATTGTCTGTGCAATGAAAAAACAGACTTGAACAAAATCCATAGGCATCATGTCAACAAGGCCACACAAAACAACAAATATCAGCTTGATGGTACCAGTAAATCGGCCCTGCAGAATTCACCTGTGTCAATGTTCAATGCCATGAGATGATCAGATCTGGCGTTCGGTGTTACATGTTTCACAAACAGCCTGGGTATTGTGCAATCCTGAAAGGTTACAAGTCATTACGTTATTCACTGTCAAGCATGAAATGCTATGAACAAATACTTTAAGATCTCTTTTTTTAAGGCTTAATATGCTTATCGGAAGACTATTTTCTAAAACTGTTCAATAATATGGTTAAATTCAGTCGCTGTTTTTATAAGGTTTATAAATATGCTTATCTGAAGCCTGTTGAAAAATACTGTTAAATTTTTTAACAATAACATGTTTGATTAATCTATATGAAATTGTTTGGAATTGAAGTCCTTCTTTGGTTAAATTGTTGAACAATAACATGTATGAGAAATCTAAATGAAATGGCTTGTAATTGCAGCCCTTTTATGGAATCCCGGAACCCCATTCCATAAATGATTTTTTTTGCTTTCTGAACTTTTGAGCATGCTCAACTTTGAAAATTTTAGTGTTTCTATGATATGATATAATAGTTAATCTTATAAATGTTTATAACATTCATTAAAAATTACCAAGTCTTAAATTGATGTAATATGAGCCAGAAACAACAAGTTTATTTCTAAGCTAATCACACTCTATGTTAACCCTTTACCAAATGCCAAGTTTTCCACTATCCTAAATTTAAAGAGTTAGGAGAAGGTGTGATGAAATTGAAAAATAATCCTCTGATAGGGCAGACAACATTGTGGGAAAAGGAGAAATAGCTCGTAAAGAGCTATTTCTCCTATTCCCATCATGTTTAACAAATTCGTCTGCAACAAACTGGTCAAATGTCGTTCTTGTTTGGTAATGGATTAACACCCATTTAACCTTGTTTGATCAGATATACTTACAATGAGGTATCTAACTGCGGAAGGGGATATATTGGCACAACCGTTCAGATAGATTTCCTCTAGGTAATTACAGGTGTTCGCCAAGGCAAATATACTCTTGTCTGTCAAGTTATGGATACCGGCAAACACAAGGTATACAAACGAACATGCCCTGACTATTTTACACACACCTTTATCTGTTACCTATATCAAAATAAAAATAGATTGGATTCTTAATATCATTTTGTTGCTTAAGCAAATATTTCAGTTACATAAACGTTATTGATAAAGAAGTATTTATATTTGATCAATGGTGAGCAATAAATTGTTCATGCAGTAATAACTTCACTTAACACATGAAAGCAAGTAGGCTAAGCTGGTTCTCCTACCCTGACTGTCTAAGTCAGCCTCCATACTGTCCTAGCTAGGGAGGAAATTGAAACCTTTTTGGTAGATTCAATCTGTCAACAATTGTTGCTTTGAATTTAAATATGAAGGATTGGGTTTAACTCTTTATCCACTGCAGATGACACTTTTTACTTGAAGCAGATGACTTTAGAAAATCTTTGTAAACATTTCTGCTGTTGTGCTATGTGAACAGATTGAAAGTATAGTGGCAAAAGGAGCAATTTCTCCTCTTGTCACAATTCTTTTTGAAAGTTGTCTGCTGCAACATGCAAAAATTTGGCTTTAGGTGGTAATGTGTAAACAAAAGTATTACCTCTTGACAACCTTTCAAGTTGAGAGTGGTCAAGCGAGGACAGTTTTCCGCCAGACTGGACAAATGGTCATCATTGATGAAGCGTATCCCTGCAAGATCAAGCCTCTCCAAGCTGTGACATGAAGTGACCACCTGTTGTATCACATCCGGGTCAATCTGAAATATTGACCGCCCTAACAGAATTACTTCAGATCATTCAATCACCTTATCAAACAACTCCTATCAGATAGATTGTCTTTTCAAATACATGTACCAACTGAAATATTTCAGAGGTCTAATTCCAAGAACTATTGAATGAATTGAATAAAAATTCATTTTACTCATATACATACCTATATACATATACACAGAAGTTTATTTATGACAATTAGAAAATAGAATTCTTGAGTATTACATGTTTTACACAAAGACTTTTTTTATTATTAGGCAGCCTGGCTCATCAAAAATTGCAAAAGACCCTAACTTCAGCTAAATGGAACAATAGGCATTCCATTTGTCAGCTGGGAAACTAACTCTCAGACAAATAAAAAAAAAAACATACTGGAATTTGAGTCCACATGGAGAGGAAAGTGATTTCTACAATCAATGCAGACAATATATCTCACCAACACTGTGGTAGAAATGTATTAGATAACGTTTTTTGTTTGTTTGCATGGGTTAAGCACTGTGTCAAGAGTTTTTTAGTTATATTACAGCTTTTCTGGATTTTACCAGTACTATGCATAGGCTTGGTTGTATCTTGCCAAAGGACACATCAAAATTGACTTGTGACGAGCAATTTTTCCTTTTCCCACAATGTTTTATGGCCTATCAGAAGATTATATTTCAATTTCATCACAGTTTGAAATGTCTTTCTTTCAATTTGGGACAGTTAAAAATTATTTGTTTGGGAAAGGGTTAATGTGTCGATTATTGCCTTACATGTTTGACACAAAGATTCAGTTTAGTAAACTTTTCAGCCCTTTCTGGATCTTGAAAAAGTGGGAGGAGCTTGGTGCACTTTGGAGTGGACAGTAGATTTAGGGACAGACTGGTCAAGTTATAGCAGTGGTCAGCCACCTCCTTCAGTCCATCATCGGTCAAACTTCCAATCACACAACCACTGAGGTCAAGGGAGGTCAGAGAATGACCTGTGTGCTGTAAAATCTGAAGAAAAAAGCATAAAAAAGGTGCTGGCCAAAGGTCTGACTTTAGAGAAAAGATTGATTATGTAAAAGTCATGAAAAGAAATATTTTGTCGGGATAATTTGATTGTATATTATTCCTCCTGTCCTAGCTAAAAAATTACAATCTTTTCTTAATCACATATTAAATCTCAGGATTGTAAGATAAAGGCAAATCATAGTGAAATAAAATCAACAGACTTTTATAGATTAAGTAAAACCTTGTTGCACTGATTCAAAGACAGACACATTCATTTCAGGTTTTAATCATGCACTGTTAAGCTTGTTTATTCTGCAATGATTGCTAAATAAGATCTTATACTTTTTATGTGCCACTCTTGATCATGTCTCTTGAGGACAAACTCTATAGGATTAAAATATGGATTTATGGAAGCCTCAATATTGATTGAAATTACAATATAACATATGGGGCCTAGTTTTATGATGCCCTAAATTTTGTCAAGTAGCACTTTTCTCCACTTTAACCCTTTACCATACACCAAATCTTAGATTGTCCCAAATTGAAAGAGTTGCAGACAACATTTCAAAATAAGATGAAATTGAAAAACAATCTTCTTTGAGGGCAGAAAACATTGTGGTAAAAGGGGAAATTGCTTGTTATTGCTTTGTTATGGGTTAAATATTTGTTTATAAAGTGGTAGCATATCTGGTACCTGAGCCAGGGTGCTGTCGTTCAAGGCTGGTATCCCACACAACCTTGCTGATTTCAGGTTTCGCAATCGCATGAAGCATTCCACGAGTATGGTCTCGTCCGTGAGCAGGAGACCACAGAGGGAGATCTCCGATAAGGAGGTAGGTAAGGTCCACAGTGACTCACAACATGGTGGCTTGGATATCCCGTTACAGAAGGACAGGTCTAGGCTCTCCAGTAACATACATCCCATAGAAAACTGAAATTGATTTGAAAATGTGTACATCTTGACAACAAAACATTTCAGGTTTTATTTTCCTTGAATGTTTGATACTTTTGCATGTATATTTTGTTACTTTATGTTGTACTATGGGGAGTTTGATCCATGGGTTTTTAACATCTCGGCAAATTTGAACCGCCAAAACATAAGTTGAAGCAGTCATTTTGGCCTGTGGTCTGTTCTTTTTGGAGAATATTGCTTTAACACTGTGTCAGAGTTTTAATAAAGGTTCATTTTCAAATGATCAGTTCAATTTCAAAGTATCATAAATTCATTGTCATATTTCATTTTTGGATTTGGTAGACAATTTTGAAATGCAAATGTATCTCAATATAATTTGTTAACCCTTAGAATGCTGGGTTATTTTCTAACAATAGAATTTTGTGTCGTCTGCTTTCCAAAACCTTTTAATATGTACTTATTTTTTATAAGGAAAGATACTCATAGTAGCAAACAGGTTAGATCACAGGTCAGCCGCCAATTTACTTGGCGGCTGGCCTTTATCTCACCTGTTTGCATAAGCATAGAGTCTTTCATATAAGGCACTATTAGGATTAAAGGAATGTTAAAGTAAAGGTCACATGTGTTAACAATCATTCTATTATAAATGTTGTGATTTCTTCAAATGAAAAGCAGCAGCAGATCAAACCAGTAAGAAAGTCATTTGTTGTGAAGTAGTTCAATAAGAAGTGCTGACTTGCAAATACAGCTCACTCATACTTTTTACAAGAATTCAAAAATTATTTCTCTTAAGTTAAAGATTAAAAAGTTCTCCATATTGGATGCAAATCAACAGACCTTAAAACATGTTTTAAGGATGTTCATTGTAAAGTAGTTAAAAAAAAGGAAATAAATCATAAAAATAGTGATAATGCTGAGAATTCTAAATCTAATAAAAAGAAAAAAAAATGTAAAACATGTAAAAAATAAAGACTTTCCCAAGCAACTTACTTTAGTCAGGGCTTCACCAGTGATTTTTGAGGTCCCATGAAGATTCAGCCTACAAATAAAGAAACACTTCATAAACCCTTTACCAAACGCCAAATTTTCGACTGTCCCAAATTGAAAGAGTTTGCAGATGACATTTAAAAATGTGATGAAATTGGAAGTTTTCTGATAGGTTATAAAACAATGTGGAAGGAGGAGAAATTGCTTGCTATGAACAATTTCTCCTTTTCCCACAATGTTTTCCAGAGTCATCTGCAACAAAGTAGTTAAATGTCGATATTGTTTGGTGAAGGGTTAATAAGGAAAAATGCTGATAACAATAATACTGGAGTAGAATTTGAAGATTCTTTTCAAATAGGAATAGACTTATAAACTGGTCCCCCGCTGTCTACAAGCTCGACTATGTTCCACAATATAGACAATGGGCAGCCTACAAATTCTGAGCAATTTGATTGGTCAGAATGCAACGTTCCAAAATACGATAACAACAAGAACATACAGTTGTTTCCCCTGAATAATTGTTGTTGCGATTTTCAAAGCAGACAGACCTTTATCAGACTTAATTATCCATTGATTTGTATGAAATGTTTGTCAATATTCCGAATTCAAATCATTTTGAACAATATGTCTGTGAAGGAAACTTCATGTCATAGCTAACCGTTCATTTGAACGTCAAACGTGCGTCTCTTAGGACAGCATGCTGCGTTCGTTCCTTCCATTACCAGCCAGTTTTCTGCCTGGTAGATTTGTACCGTACCAGTCTCTACATTCGATAGATGAGAAACCGGTTCCCAGTCTAATAGACTTATTGAAGGCACTTTCTGGCAAAACATTTACAAGGGGTGTCTGCATCATCCATTGCAGCTACTCAGGTATTTCCATAATCTGAGAAAAACACCTTATGCATAAGTGTAGGGTTACACATTTTGGGTGAATCATCCCTGGCCAATAACAAGTTTCCTTTGTTCGTCCACGTAGAGAAGTTCAATGTATACGAAGGTAATGAACATCATTTTAAATTATTATCTTTGCTTGGTAATTCATACATAAGTGAAATCATAAGTTGTGAAATGTATATGTTTCTTTAATCAAATAAAATGACTGTTAAGATTTTACATTTAAGCTTTATATTTAAAAACAAAAGTACAACGAAATAAGTCTCACAAGAAACAATATGTTTTTTTTCTCTATCAAATAGTTTTAACCCCAAATAATGAAAAACTGAGCTGTTCTTTATGTTACAATCAATTTCTCATGCTTTCGAAATGAACGGTAAAGAAATCCCATGACAAAGGTATGGTTTAAACCCTGGATGATCTATCAAAGTGATCAATTGTGCCTGCTTATTTCTAGACCCTTTGTGAAACACCATTACTTACCTTTTTAAATTTGGACAGTGCATTGATAATGATAACAGGCAATCGTCATCAACTTGGTTTAACTCTGTATGTAAAACCTCCTGTAAAAGCACACAAAAGAGCCCATAATTAAACAGTATGTCAGGGCTCCAGATAGTGTCCATACATCTGTTCTGTATAGATAGAATTTTGGTATGTACGGATAGAAATCTACTTTCAAACGTACACAACTTTTAGATGTACAGGTCAGTTTTTGTATGTACGGATCTCTTGTCAAAACAGACCGTATTCCTAAAGTCGTTACTTTAAAAAAAAAAGAATTCTGATAGGCTGGGTACCAATATGAACAAAGGAACCAGCTACGCATGCGCCTGACCAAACAAAAACAAATCAAGGCATCGCCATCATGCCACAAAAATGATCGGCGATCTTTTTTTCAAGAATCGCCAATAAGTCGGCAAATTTGTGTCCAAAGGCAATCATAAGAGATATAATTGACTAGACAATATCATACAAAATACAACCAACCGAAAGTGAGAACATCGGTGTACTGACTGAAAATAGTATGTACTGATCAAGTTTCATTTTGATCAGTACTGTACTGATGCTTGTCAAAAATTATCTGGAGCCCTGGTATGTATATATATGTATATAATAATATACTAGTTTAACTATAACAGATCGTAATCTCTTTCATCTCTGCAGAGTCACAAAGTTGTACCATGGAGTGGCTTTATTCTTTTTTTTATCCCATTATGACAAGTTAACAAGACCTTATAATAAGGTATTTACTTCATTACAATGAGTAAGTTGGTTGATCAAATGGTAAATTGTTTTTAATTGACCCACATGATGGTAACTAAAATTAGCACCTCTCATTCTTTACAAAAGCAATTACAAACCCATCAGGGGTGGACTACCTTAAAGCCATACTTGCGCTCATTTACACTTAAATTGTGAAAGATCTAGACTAATTGAGAAATAACTTAAAAGTACTTTAAATTCCCTTTTACATAGGAATTGAGATTGTAACACGGTCACAAGATGCCTTTAAAAGAGTGAATACTATATCGTTTGTTTACAATTACAACTTTGGGAATCAATAAAACCCAAGAAATTCTCCATTTTGAATGTCCAGGTAGTAAATATTGGATAAATGACAGTTTGCTATGTGGTTCACAAGGTTTTTCTAACCAGCAGGCTTTCTACTGCCTCTCCACAAAAAACTAGGGCAAAAGTAGGGCAAGATTTTAGCAAAAAGTAGGGATTTTTACTGTTAAAAAGTAGGGCTAAATAAGAAAGTTATTACCATTTTTCAGCTGGAATTACCGTTAAATTGATACATATCTTAGTCCATCTGATGCTGTGAGAATGCCTTGTTCTGCCCATCCTTGAAATACAGGCACCTGAAATTTTAATTTCTCATTTAACATCAATTTACACAATGGAATACAATAATGAACATGACATTCAAAACATACACTGTTAATCTTATAAGGCAAAAGACAAAAACCCTTAGTATCAACCCTTTCCTCCATGAATATGTACTAAACTTCACCCACTATGAATATATAAGTATTCTTGCACTAGTTCTTACAAAGAGTTTTCTCACCACAGACAAAAGTGAAGAATTATATTTTTATCATAATTGTATAAGCAAAAAGAGAAAAAGGTCTATTCCGTTTGTAAAGGTGTTAAAATGAGTATACATGGAGTAAAGGGTTAAGTAAAATTAGATACTACATAAGAATGACTATTGGAATGTACTATTGTGTGTTGTATCCATGATCATAAGCAGTTAGAAAATATTATTTATTACAAGGTTACATTTATGCAAAAAGTATGCAAAAAAAAACCACCACAAGCTCAGCATCTAATATACATAAAAAGCAATCTACAACACAATGAGGTGGAATAGGATATGCACGCTTCAATACACTGGCCAAACATTAAAAGAATATACATAGTTAGTTATAGGCCTACAATATCTACATGAACCATATTATTTGCTTGAGATACTGATTTTCTCTTTTTGAGAATAACTGGCAATCAATTTGCTCTTTTTGCTTTCAATATCATTTCTCTGCTTTCTACATGTCTCCAAGGCATTTGTGGCTTTATCTATTTTGGTCCTGGCAACATCAAGTAATGCATGGGCAATGTCTATCTCCTTAAAGTCTTTCTTTTTTATTGCAGATGATAGCCTGTCATTAGCCTCCTTGAACAGGTTGTTTGCTGCACACATATCTTCATGTAGGCCTGCCTCATTCTTCTTAACTTCCTTTTCCGTTTCAGATATCTTTCTTTTCCTGTCTTCGTTTTTCTTGAAAGCCTCTGATTCAATTTCTCGTTGTCTCTTTTGATCAAGCTGCACCTTTTTAAGCAGATTGGACTCCTGCTTCTCATCTTCCAGTCTTTTCAAGTATTTCTGACGTGAGTCAGTCACATACTTCATCATTGTTTTGGTTATAGGAACAGCAGTTACATTTCCATCATATTGTTCCACTGCATCTCTTGTAAGTCTCAATGCATTCAATGACTGCTCAGAAAGAAGGGTGCGTTTGGAAGTCAGGATCTTCTTATTGATGGACAGGCTACGTTCCACATCAGCATTCCCATGGGTAAGACATAGAGATGAATATACCAGTTTTTGCAGTGTAGGAAACTTTTGGTTGCCACTTGCAGATTTTCTGCTCAATATATCTTTCCAAAAGTGATCAACTCTCTTTAATTTATCATCATTATCATACATGACACTGTTTTCAATTTCTTCCACCCGGTACACTTTCCACTCATCACATATCATTGCAACTTCGTTAGGTGTAATGCCTGGCAACTTTTCAGCTAGACTTTGGACATATCTCATTGCTGTGTTTTGATTTCTTACTTCTGGATGGAGACATTGAGCATACTTCACCACATTCTGTGTCAATGGAAGTTTTTTTCTCAAGTAATCAGCTGTTACTGTGTAGAACTTTTGCATGTCCCTCAAGAGAGGCTTACGCTTTTCTTCACCTAACTTCTCTAACGCTGTCTTGCTTTCACCTGTTTCAATGTCTTTCAATGGTAGCAGGTTATCTTTTTTGTCCATGTCTATATCCATCAACTTCTTGACAGAGGCATTCTGAATAAGATCCTCCTTTAAAAACCTGTTCATCACTTTCTTAAGAAGGTCTGTGGATTCACTATGAAGCAAGTGAATCAAAGGCTCCTGCTTCTGGAATAGTGTCAAGAAGGGGTTGAATAGTGGTCCACAGCTGATTACGAACAACAGTTGAATGTAAATCTCTTGTGAGGAAAGTGCTTGACAGATTCTTTTGTATCTGTCATTTCTTTTCAAATAGTGACTTGTGTGGTTCTTTTGACTCACTTGAGGCAAGTCCCTCAAGAAATACTGTTTACACGCATCCCAATTGATTCTAATTCGTTCTAGGGCTGGTATGAGGGTCAGCCATCTACACTGAACATGTCTAACAAAGATAACCCCATCCAGATCCATATTATCCAATGTTTTTTTGAAATCTTCCTTCTGGCAGATATGGCTTTTGAACCATTGGAACATTTCAATGGCCAGGCTCTCAACATCTTCACCAAAGACATCCAATCCTTTTCTGAAGGCATTGTGAACTACATGTAAAGTACATGGAGTAAAATCAACAAGTCCTTTCAGACCATCTGACTTGAGGCGCTCATTTAGAAGAGTCCAAATTTTCTTATTGACATTGGGCCCATCACTTCCAATACTTATTAACTGATTTACTGGCAACCTCACACCATCTTCTACTTCCAGACTGTTCCATAATTCCTCAGCTACATCCTCTCCTACAGCATGGCCAAACATTGCAGCTTTCAGAAAATGAGTAACAATCTCTCCCCTATTTGTATTCCAAAACCTCAAAAGAATATCACACTGTTTGTTTCCTTGCCCATTACCGGTCTCATCAAACTGAATGGTATATGGCACTTTGCTTTCAATAGTTTGTTTACAGAGATTTGTTCTGAAATATGGTCCCAAACCATCTGACAAAATGTATGAGATTTTGGATTTGCTCATCGTAAACTTTTCACTTATTGGACCTGGAAACATTGCAACAAAAAGTTCTGGTGTTCCATCACATGAACTAAATGTAAACCCATCTTTTGCAACTTTCATGGCCCAAAGTATCTCGGCTGTCATCACTTGGTCTTTCTGCGATTTGGACAACAATGGAATCTGTTTTGATGGACCAGATACAGCATCTCCACCTCCCTGTGATGTAGATGGTTTGTCATGTGGCACTTTAAAAAACATCTGAGTGTTGCTTTTCCTTAACTTGATAATATCTTTATGTTTCTGGCCCTGGGCATGGTTCAGTATTTGTGTTGCACCAGTAATTCCACACTGTATAGTTTTCTTACAAATAAAACAGTAACCAGCAAATTCAGAGGAAGAGTCCTTTTCACACCAAGTATTTAGTTGATGTCCATTACAGTCGGTTTTCCCAAGCCAGGAAGCGCTAAATTTGGTTTTTCCATGTGGCATTATGGCTGGTTAGTATTGACTAGCATGCAGGAGAACTAATTCATCTAATACCTGTAAATACAGTTAGCTAAATAAACATGATGGATCTAAGTTGTTTGTATGTCACTGCTGCAACGTACTATTGACACAAAGCAATTCAAGGCTGGTCAAAGCAGTTGGTCAATGCAGTGTCTTATATCAACCTACAAATGCCATGATGTTAATCAAATTCTAATCAATTTAATAATTTTAAAGTAGATGTGTGTCCATAGGACACAGATGTCCTCACAATTTGGCTCTGTAACAAAGATTCCTATCATTTGCTTTTATAATGGAACAAGAAAACTGAGCTGCTATTTAAGAATTTTGTCAATTTTACAGACTTTACCTTAAATCAATGATTGTTAGACTATGTAGTACCTCTTACACATGTACCTATTGTTGTATATTGAATGTAAAAATGTTATTTGTGTATGGGCCGGTGGCCCTTTAATACAATAAAACTTGAATTGAATTGAATTGCATCAAAATACTCAGGTATACAAGTGCACATGCTGACAACTATTCACAGAAAGATGGCTCTAGCAGTTATACTTTTTTAGTTCAGCGTGACACAAACTTTGGGCTATGGATAGCTAGATGGACTGACAAACAAACAATGGCAAATCACCTCCTCCCTTTTTTGTGGGGTCATACAAAATAAATTATTTATGATTAATATGACAGTTAGGAAAAGCAAGCTTTACATATAAACTTAAATGTATTTTGTTAGAAAGGAAAGCAGCATCTGCAATTACGAATTTAAAACACAGCATGGCATTTGTGGGTTCCCTCAGCTAGTAGCATCATTGGGAAAAGAAGAAACTTGGCAGTGTAAAGTCTAGATGAAGCGTGCATATCTGTCACCTCTTTTTCAAGAAGCATGTATGTATATGATTAAATAGAACATACATGTATTTTCACAGTGAAAAAGATATTATCTTACCTAAAGACCAGTATGTCTGTACTGACTAGCCAAGGAACCACAGTGCTTTCAAGGATGGACATAACAAGGTGATCCCCCAAACACATCTGAACTGTTCTCATTACAAAAGATTCATAATGAATGGAATTTCTGCAAAATATCTAAAGAAGAATCATGTAAGTCTATATTTTACATTTTATTTCTTTTACTTGCAAAATGAAAAAGTAGGGATAATAGGGCTATTTTTGAAAAAAGTAGGGAAAAGTAGGGTTAAGAAAAAAAAGTAGGGAAAAGTAGGGAAAAGTAGGAAAAGTAGGGACCAGTAGAAAGCCTGAACCAGGTGATTGCCACTCATCAATCCAAGCAGTCAATGATATTCTAGATTTTACTTGAATGTAAACAATGAAGTTAAATTGGTGGGCACCAAATTTGTGAATATAGCACTTCGAAAAATAGATAATAAATAGTGCAGGCGTTATATTGTCATGATCCTGTGTTTTTTCGCTGTGTTTCAACATACTCTATCATAATTTATAACTCATATTACCCAGTTTTGCAGTTTTTCTGAACGCTAGTATGCTTTTAAAAGTGCTTTAAACCAATACAATTATGCATATCGAAAGATTTTTGCTGACACAATGAGCTTACCAAGTTTTGTCCCAGATACTGGATGATTTTGATGATCTCTGTATGTTTGGTGGCTTGCCTCTCCAAAAACTTGGGACTTTTAGCAATCTCTCCCACCAACTCGTCAATACCAGATAGATATAGCTCCTGAATAGATGGATTCCGCTCCGCTAGTTTTGTCACACCTGGGAGAAACATTTACAAAGTTATAACACTCATTGACGCTATAATGCTCAATGATGTTGGTATTCTGTTGTAGAAATGCAAATGTTCATGTTGAATAGTTAAATCACTGATCAAAGTTATGAATGAATATGGATCTTAAGTGCAATAACCTGTGACAATTCTCATAGGTATCACTAAGATGGCTATTTCTTGATATACAATTAACACACTTATAAATGTATTTACAGTTAAAAGCTTGAAAAACAGTTATAACATTAAGGGAAAATGTTGGTAAAAAAACAAAATCCTAATGGTAATAAATTATAATAAATTACATCAATCAATCTAGTTTGTTACTTCTGAATGCTAATATTTACCATCAAAACCGATATTTGCTGAGCCCTTTAAATCCACAATCTTCAACTTCTCAGATTTCACAAAATTTAGACTAGCGTTTTTCAGACCTCTCAGCTTTCTCAATTTCAAGCAGACAAGCTCTGTCTGGTCCTTTGTCAAACTCTGTACACCAATATCTGAAATAAGAGGACATTTTGCTTTAATATTACTTTTTTGGTACATAATGTCATCCGTTTTCTGATACATCATAGCATTTATTGCGATTCAGAAGATCTAGGCTTGGGCTCTGAAGTGTCTTGCCAAGGGTCACTCCCACAAAACTAGCAGTAGAAGAGTGGGAGGGGAATGGGAGAAAACCTGGAACCCTGTGTTTCTTAGTCCATCACCTTAACCCTTTACCAAACACCATATTTTCGACTGTCCCGAATTGAAAGAGTTTGCAGAGAACATTTCATAAAGTGATGAAATTCGAAAATAATCTTCCGATGTGGCAGAAAACATTGTGTGAAAAGGAAAAATGGCTCATTTTGAGCAATTTCTCCTTTTCCCACAATGTTTTCCAGAGACATCTGCAACAAAGTGGTTAATTGTCGTTATTGTTGGGTAATGGGTTAACCAATCAAATCACGATCCCTTCCTGAGATCATTTAAAGAACTCCTTGATCTCAAAATTAATGAGATGGTATTCTGAAATATAACATTACTGCTTACAGAGTTTCAAGTAGGAGGCGTAACAGATTGTTTCTTATCCATTATTTCAAAACTTTCATGACAAAACCAACAGTAAATTAGACTCAAAAGGATGACAACATTACAGTTGTAATACCCTTAGTCCGCTATTTTGAAACTCATTCTTTTGTAGGAATACTTTGGTTGTTCTTGGTATTTGTCAGTCTGGACCAAAACTATCCCTTTAACATTGGTCTCGGCTAGAACTATTGGCATAAAACGGAATTGTTCCTGTTGGACCGATGTTTACAGAGAACGACCAAAGTAATCAGACGAAAGAATGAGTTTTAAAATGGCGGATTACATGTATTCTACCTTTTGAATTAACGGAGTAGTATTCTACCAGATTTCATTACCCCTTATGGGCAGTCAAGTTTGGGGTATTTATCCAGTTTTCAAAACCTTTCAGACATATCTTACATTTTCTGTGTCCATTAGAATCCTCTAGACAAGATCATGGATGCCCAAACAATAGAGTTTAGCCTATTACCAAACAATACGACATTTTACCACTTTGTTGCAGACGACTCTGGAAAACATTGTGGGAAAAGGAGAAATTGCTTGTAATGAGCAATTTCTCCTTTTTCCACAAGGTTTTCTACTATATCAGAGGATTACATTCCAATTTCATCACATTTTGGAATGTCGTCTGTAAACTCTTTGAATTTGGGACAGTCGGAAATTTGACTTTTGGTAAAGGGTTAGAGAAGAAATAAAGATAAAGTTCAGGAATTACAGTTCCTCTCTCGACCGTTGGATTACCTGTAACAGAGTTACATCCGTGAATGGTGATCGTAACTAGCTTGCAGCTAGACTGTCCAAGAAGTCCCAGCACTTTATTGTTTATTTGATCACATTTATAGAAGTTCACATGTCTCAGGGATCTACAAAACAAGTTCTGTGCTATATGAGGGACATACTCCTCCTTGAACAAGTCATGATAGGCTAGTCTTTGTATCAGAAGTTCCTTGTAGAATGTAGGTATGCTATTTCCAATGTTTGGTAGTTTGGCAAAGCTACCCTGGATGGTCAGCAGGCATATATCACACAGCGATTTCACCATATTGATGCTTTCAAATATCAATCTTGCGGACTCCAGAAGCTGTTTGGTGGGTTAGTTTATCTCTACATGTATGTTTATGAGTTTATGAAAGCTTAGTCACCTGAAAAGAAAAGAAAACCATCAATCGTTTTAATCTATCATTACATAATTATGATATAAACTTGTCTTTAAACACATTAAAGCAGGGGTGGCAAAACCAATTAATGTAAAGTGTAAAAGAGCGCAAGTATGGCTTTAATGGTAAATCTTTTATTGAAATTCAATAAATTACCATAGTTACGGACAAGTGCAGAGAAAGATTTGGTATTTTAATTATGTACATATACACACAGGGAGAAATATCATAATAGACCTTTATTTACACTATATATACACTATTTCTCCCTGTGCATATACATAAATGGAAATCAGATCTGAACACACCCTTGTCAAAGGGGCCCAAAAACAGTCAACTTTGGAAAAAGAACCTGTATGTTGTAACCGCAATAGATAAGGAACTGTAATGGGAGAGTGTTAATTTGAAAGAAAACTGTTATTCTTTCGATTTCTGAAATATTAGTTCTGTAATTGGTAACCAGCCATGGTTTCAGTAATTATATATGGAATATATGACACTAATAATTTACATAAATCCTTTTTGACAAGTTCAATTTGATGTGATGGTCATTCGATAAGTTGACTGTTTATCTTGTAATTACTGATATTAAGTTTGGTGTGAATACACACATGTGATTGTGTCAGTCACATACATAGATCATTGATTATGTTCTTACACAGCACAATCCACAGGGACTTCATCTCCAAAATCTGTATGAAGTAAGTCATTAGTTCCCTTTCATAACGGTTATAAATCACATTTATCCACACATTGTACACAGCACACACAACGAATTATCAAATCAATTGATAATTGCATTGCATTTAATATTTCAGCAACAGATTCTTCCCCAACCAGGGTTTCTCTTGAATGTTTATTTTTAGAACATAAACATAATTCTATTTTTAGAAACTATGTCAGAAATGGGAGAGGCCATCGAATGAGAAATTTTATTAAACGCTCTGAGAACGACCGTTAGGCAGATAATTGTTTTGAATTTCTCTTGCAGATATTGAGTTAGATAAACAAGCCACAAATCAATGTGAAAACAAGATCAAATCTCAAACCCTCAGCTTTTTGTATAATCCCCTAAGTCGATTCAATCGGAACTACTCGGGTATTTCCGTCAGCTGTGAAATACACCTCGGATATCAATCGGAACTACTCGGGTATTTCCGTGAGCTGTGAAATATGTGTTTTCTGGATAAACCCGATGTGTTCAGATTGCTCGGATATAAGTGTAACTTGGATGATCCAAGCTGTGACTGCGTGACAGCTTGGAGGCGCCCTGCGATAAAAACGCGTCAGCATTCCCCCTCTGTGTGTGAGGGGTCCAATCGGCGACGAGAAAAAAATATGGGCACCAATCAGAAAGAAGGTGGGTTTGACCAATAAGATTGCTTATTGCTTCCATTTCCGGTAATTAACAGAAAGAACAAAAACATGAACGATTGTTAACATTTGATTGAAATATGAATTCGTTTTAAACCATAGCAGTGTCATTTGATGAAATCCATTGTCGAGGGGAAAGACACTTATGTTTCAATTTTAATAAAACATCTCTTACATAAAATAGGGTCATCTGTACCCTATATATTAAAACTTATATTAAGACGGACTGTCAACTATATCACGATGCTAAACATGAAACAACATCAACGCCTCCCTAATAAAACTGATTAACCCTTTCCCAAACAATAACGACACTTGACCAATTTGTTGCAAACGACTCTGGAAAACATTGTGGGAAAAGGTGAAATTGCCCATGATGAGCAATTTCTCATTTTCCCGCAATGTTTTCTGCCCTATTAGAAGATTGTTTTTCAATTTCATCACATTTTAAAATGTCGTCTGCAAACTCTTTCAATTTGGGACGGTCAAAATTTGGTGTTTGGGAAAGGGTTAAAACAATGTCAACAGTTTTGTGTTGAAGCGATTTGCTTCGCCACACTTATGTAGAGTGAAATATCTACGTCTGGATCATTCGGACTAATATAAGTGGGACGTCCATATAAGTGTAGGGTTACAATTTTTCGGGGGACAGGTATAAAACATGGCGCCTACCCGTTATAGCGCGATTACGGAAGAAAAACACGGCGCCCCCTGTTAACTTTTTTATTTGTGGATATATCTCAACAAACTTGGTACCAAATGAAAGAAGACACTCTGAACTTTCTGGTGGTGTTTGAAAATCTAAAATATGTTCACCAACTACCGAGAAAATGCATGTCAAATATGGGCAATATTTTTTACAAAAATGTCGCTTAAAAATTGAGATTGAAAAACACGGCGCCCCCTATTATATTTTTTGTTCTAAATAATTTTTTCTAACTTTGATATATTTTGAAAATGCATAAAATTACCTTTCAAATGATATTAAATATTTGAAATTTGGACGAAAGATGGCTGAGAAATGGCTGTTCAAACATGAGTATTACTCCAGCCATTTCGACTCACTACAGATTCAAGTTCGGAAAACACGGCGCCCCCTACTAACTTTTTTATTTGTTCAATGACTGTACATTATGTTGTATATTATTTTAGAAGACATTTTTTCCTTTCATATGATGTTAGTTTTGTTAAAATTGGTTGATTGATGACCGAGATATAGCCTGTTAAAGATGGGCGTTTTTTCCGTAAGTCCCGTCGCAAAAGATTTTGCTTGGAAACCGTTTACAGTTACACAAGAAAAACATGGCTCCCGTATTAACTTAATTATTTGTTGAATTTGTAGAATTTACACAACAAACTTGGTATCAGATGAAAGAACACACATTAAACTCTTTTATGGTATGCAAAGAACTTAAATATATGGACGAAGTACCGGAAAGAATTGATGGCGAATATTGTTAGTGTTTACCAAAATGCCGCTCACGGATTAACCTCGGAAAACATCACTCCCCTAGTTTCTTTTTCGTTATTTGTCATATTTCTTTAATGTTAACTATGTTTAAAAAAAACATATGATACACGTTCAAATGATGAGATGATATTAAGATTTGGAATGCAGATGGCTAAGAGCAATCTTTGAAAACATGAGTAATATGTCAGTCCAATCTGAAAACACGGCGTGCACCGGACTTTTGATTACTTCGAATATTTAAGACGTGGTTCTCATGTTCTCATCAAGATATATAACAAGAGAAAATTGATGCAAGCCTCAAAGTCGCCCGCAAAAGTTATTTTGATTTTTCTTCCTAAACAAAACATCCAACAAAACATAAAAGGAATAGAATAGAAAATTATTTATTATACGTACAAACCTATCTAGTCATTCAAACCCATTAGAAAGAGCCTGTTACTCGGCTAATGAAAACAATTGCCTATGACATTATGAAACCAGCAACTTTAAAGACATTGTAACAAAACAAGATATGGCTTTTAATACTTATCTTTACCGTTTATCAATATGGCTTCTTCCAAATTTCACAATATTAATTTTGTGCAGGTGTTTTCAATTTGTAAAACTATCTAATTTCAATATGATCAAATGTGTTAAGAAATATGCAACAGAAGAATTTAACCAGCAAACCCATATAGAAACTGAGTCTTTTTTAAACCTTTATGAAAGTTGTCTGTAATTGTTTTCATTGTTTGCCAAAACAAAATATGTATTGGAAACTGCTTGTTTAAAGATATTGAATTTGGAAGTCAGATGTCAAACGAACACACGATAATACACTTGCAGCAGAAGCTAAAATCTATTGAGGAGGCAAAAGAAAAAAATGTTCAATAGAAGCAATTTCTGTATATTGTTTGTCATACTTTGTAATTGGTGTCAGTTTATGCTTACAAATTGGATAATTAAATTATCATATACAAAAACAACCTGAAACAATGAAAATGTTCATGGAAGCTGCACCATTAATCATTTTCTTTAAATGACTACCAACTATCATTAAACTGATAGACCCGAAACTTGTCATTTTTATGACGGTTTGGGAAATCATTGTGACGGAATGAGAAATTAGTTACAACGAAGCGGTTGTTGATGCTATCGCGCCAAGTGTCCTAAAATTAAATGTACGGTACGAACGTAATATGGGACGAATCGCATAGAAAAAGATCGAAGTGTTTTAATGATTATCTTTTTGCTTTTAACAATATAACAATAAAAGCATCTGTATAAATACTTCCTGAATGTGAAATATTACTTTACCGAAAGAAAGTATGCGATTTAAAGGATAGAATGTCGATAATTCTGCCTAAAGGCTGAAACCCGCTTTTTCATCGGCACTAAGACCGTAACACCTATCGTTTTCTTTGTTATTTTCGTCGATTAAAATGGAATTTATAGGCGATGGACTAAAGACTGAATAGCTGCATATATTAATTAATATTCAATTATAAATAACTATATACAATCAATGCTTAAGCGGTTAAAAGAAATGTTTGAGTGAATAAACAGGGTCGGTCTTTTAACAAAAGCGATTTGACAGTTGAGATGATACGAGCACCTGCAGACGCTTTTCATTGGTCAAATTGTTTGACTGGCACCTCGTAGATTACGTTATAAAATATAGGGTTTTTAGAATACTTATCATAGAGCAAGTCTAAAATACCTCGTCAGATGAGTTTACACATTGGAATGGCACTCGGTAACATATTATTGATAAAGAATACTGATTTTTAGGCTAACTAAACGAGATACGGCTGAAAAATGGACCTGTTATTGTTAGAAATAGAGCTTATTTTAAACCAATTCTCTTAATAACACCTTTTAAGAACACAAAATCAAACTTTAAACATTTTTTGAAACAATGAAAAAAGTAGGAAAGGTATAGAAGTAATAAGATAAAAGCCTCTGTTATGAATTTTATTCAAAATAATGGAAACAAAATTCAATATAGCATCCCTTTCCCCATATGCACTAACCAAAAGCTTGTACAAATATGATCGCCGCCTTCTGGCGGGCGATCAACTAGTGACCCAGAAATTCCCTTTCAAACAACGGCTTTTATTCCCAACATATTGACCACTTTATGTTTTTTGTTTGAGAATAGCCCTTCCGAGAACAATATGCGTCAATTAAACTGATAATTACACTGTTGAATGATTGAAGAAATCACTTTAGTGCGTGTTCATAAAGTATTCAAATGAGGGAATTCATTAAATGTTAAGTGATTAATAAATAAGTTTATTCAGTTATATGGTTTTTACATCGCGTCAACATTATTTCAGTTATGTTGTAATGTCCGACTCAAAAACATCGTTGCCTTTTAAAGGCCTTATGCAAATTAGAATATTTGGAAATATGTGCTATAATTCCTCTATTTTTCCTATCCTTCTGAGCCGACATTTTTTTCTAAAATTGTCCGAGAAACTAAATTACAAAAGAAGTGGCCTTACTTATGTACACGTGTGTATTCGGGTCACGAGCACGTGTTGCATGCACTTTGTGTGTAGACGAGTGTACCTAAAAAGTTCATATTAAAAAGTAAATCGGTGCTTCTAGGTGTGTTCATTTGAATGGAATTAAATATGTGTTTATTGTTTCGTAAATGATTGAGGAAATCATTTAAGCGTGTGAATAAAGCGTTAAAATAAGGAAATTAATTATTTGATAAGTGATTCATAATTAAGTTCATTCAATTATATGGATTTTACATTGCGTCAACATTATTTCAATTATGTTGTGATGCCCGACTCTTAATGATGGAGGAAAACCACATACATAACTGCTCATAAGGGCTGGTCAATCCGGATATAAACAACGGCATTCCGTAAGTCATTTGGGAGACTGTCTCCCAAAGATACCCAAATTCTGTCACCGGAATGCGTAGTTTAAAGATGTAGAAAAAATCATGTCTGTATGTGTGCATAGAGTGTTCAAATGAATGGAATTGGTGTGTTTAGTGATTCGTGATTAAAGAAATCTTAATATGTGCATAAAATATTCGAGTGAATGGAATCGATTATGTGTTAAGTGATTAGTGATTACAGAAAGTATTTGGGATCCGAAAATACTTCACATACCTTACAGATGAATGAAAGAAAAGAAAAAAAGTAAGTGTACAAATGCATGCATATTTTATTTATGGTTCAACGGTGTTACATTCCTTTTAGTTTTGACAATCAACCGTTGTAAGTGAACATAGGTTTGTTTTAGGATATTGAAATGATTTTTACTTTCTCTAAGTAGCGTCGGGCACGCATTTGTCGTTTAAAATATATGCATTAGGATCGATGCTTTAAATATTCTAAAGCAATACACCAGGAGCACTGCCATTGCAAGTTGTCCAACAGGTCTTGAAGTATACCAGGGTTCATTACAAAACTTTAACTATGTGTGATTCACGTATATAAAAGGACTTACTATTGTCTTGTGTATAAACCCCAGTATCTTCAAAAGTCTTTACTTCTTATACTGATAGATGAAACTAAGCGATTTCTTAACACATAGGCCAATATTAATTATATTGTGGCATTTTATAACACGAACACTAATCGTCTACAGTGTTACGAGAAGACAAGCTTATGGTCTACAGTAATTTTGAGCAGACACTCTCGCCTGACATCTGATGGAAATTGTATACATGTACATACATGCAGAGTTCTTGTATTGTCTGAATTGGTCTAACCTAGGAGATATGAGTTCGATTAACGTTGGTCCACAGTCTTTGGTTCTAAGTAAGCATTCAGATATCATATTCCAGATGACTGGTCTCGAAGGCTATGACTATTTTGACTCAATGACTGACGCCTTCGGTAGCGAAGCACGATACATGTCCAAATGATGAAAAAAGCTTCGTTCACAGATCATTATTGAGACTATCAGATATCACAGCTGTGATATTTTTATCAATAGACACTTCCCCCTTAAAGAAGAATTCTGGGTTCAATCCTAGTTACATCATTACATGTATATCATTGAATTCTCAAACTTTGGTCCCAACACTTGGTTTTCGTGCCTTTAACCTACACAATAAGTTAAAACGGAAAATACGTAGAATCTATACAGTTCTTTATGGAAAGGAATCGTATTTTGGAAGATAAAGTAAAGCTTGGATAAAACTATTTCTGTCTTTCCTTCTTTTAGTCAAGAGTTATTTAGAGAAGTAAAACTGTCAGTTCTAAAAGCCTGTGCACACTGTTTGACAAAAGGTTCAATGAAATGAGCACACAGACACCTCCACTATATTTCAGCGTCCATAATTTATGTAGGATAACATTCTTATCGCTTATAGTGCTGGAACCGACCTTATGCTTATGCACAGGTAAGATCCAGGCCAGCCACCAATTCAATTTGCGGCTTGCCTGTGATCTAATCTGTTTGCTACTCTGAGTATCTTTCCTCATCAAAATCAAGTAGATATTCACGATTTTTGAAAAGCAGACAACCCATTATTATATTATAAGGCTTCTCTTGAGACAGGCGTGTAGCGCGAGCGTAACTAAATAAGTTTATACTTTATCCAGGTCACCCGCACGTGCTGTTTGAATTGCATTACTTTCTGTGCAGACAACTGTATGTTGATATGTATATGATTATGATTGCGGTTATAGACTAGACTTGCCTAACATATTTGTTTCTGAATTGGTACGCAATGAAGATGTTTTAGTATACATGTATTTTCCTATATTCTTGTGTGAACATGGAATTATTATATCTGGACATTATACAGCATTTGTGAAATGGTTATGTAGTTAAAGTAATTACAAACGAATTGTTGCAGAAGATGCGTCACACGTGTGTGTATGTGTGTGTGTTCATGAATAAAAATTACACCGTTGTAATTCATTTTTCACAAAACATGGAGGTTATATAGTGGAGAAGCTCCTGGCCAAATGTGGCTGTTATGTAAGTTTTTTCTCTTTTCTGTTTCTGATGAATGTTAATGTCTTGAATAGGAAAAGGTGGACTCATTAAGCATTGCCTATGATGTCAAGTCAGTTATCACAAGTTTGGAAATAGAGAATTATGAAAAAATCAATAGGAATCATAATATGGGTATAGTTTATGGAGGTATTTATGTTTATCATGACGTGATGCCGTCTACGATATACCCATGAATAATACATTCTTCACGAAATACATATGTATCGAAGATGACTACATTGATTTCAATGTTCTCCATTTTGCATATATTTATCGTTTTTGGGAAATTCAGAAATAAGTACTTCCAGAGTACTTTCAGACTACTTCCGGGTCGTAGTACCCAAAAATAGTCCTTCAAACAAAAGTAGCTTGGAAATATTCATTAGATTGAAATGACAACGAAAGCAATGTTTAAATATAAGCTAACTTGTTCATTGGAATGTAGCACTAGAAGCTGTGCGTTCGATTTTCGCTAAGATAGTCTGATTATAACCGAACTACTTTGTATGATGCTGTTTGATTGACATGGTGTAGTTCGGTCCATTGGAATGTTGACAATGATTAACCTGTTCCCCCTTAAATGCCCAATTGACTGGTCCTAATGGAGATATTAAGCATACATTATTGTTGAAAAATTAAATGAAATGAGTTTTAAGGAGGAACATTTCAGTAAAATGGGGAAGGGGGTAGGCTGGGGTGGTGTGGATTCATGGTTTGACTTGGAAGACTGGAGTCTGAAGTTTGAGACCTGGCCAGATCAAACTTTTGTTTGTTTAACCCTTTACCAAAAATAGTTGAGAAATAGTTTAGAGAGTCCCTAACTGGAAGAGTTTCAGACGCCATTTCTAAATGCGATGAATTTGAAAAATAAACTTGGGATAGAGCAGAAAACATTGTGGGAAAAGGAGAAATTGCTGGTGAAGAGCAATTTCTCATTTTCCCACAACGTTTTTCCAAAGTCGCCTCCAACAAACTGGTCAAATGTCGTTATTGTTTGGTAATGGTATAAGAAGTCAATGCGACATGTCTCATTGGACAAACCCACCAAATTGCTCTACGTGGAAAATAAAACAGATGGAAAAGTCATCAAAATGACTAGAATACTGTTGACATCAGCGTTAAGTCCAAAACAAACCGAGCGACAGAATAAAATACTTTGAAACGTATCGGTACTTTATGATAGTAAAATAGGGTAATTAGGGATTCAGTCTTTCAAGGCAATCTATTCTAAAGAAGTATGCAGAGGATGCTTCTGATTTTACCACGTTAACCAGAATGTCGTTTGTTCGAGACCCCGTCCGATCAATATTTCCATATGGAGATAATCAAATAAGTCATTGTCCCTTTTCCTACAGTGTTTCATTGAGTAATTCTACTGATTATTATGTTTCTGATTGCTAACCCTTTACCCATAATCTGGCAAGACTGTTAGTGTATATGTTCATATCCACACAGAGTAACTTCCCCCCAGAAACCCGACCCCCACACCCGACTCCACCCAAAGCATTGAAATCCTCCTTATGAATGGGCAATTTCTTTATCCACGCTGCTGCTTAGAATAGTATGCCGTGAAAGTCAGAGTAAGGGGATCAACAGCAAGTTTACTCATGGGGGAAAGATGGGCAAAGTTTTCTCCCTTTTTTCTTTGTTATTGTTTGACATACATGTATATAGAGTTCACATTACTCATTACACAAGTCCTTTTCCACACACTGTTTTCAATGTATGCTAACTTGTTCATTGGATTGTCCCATTCATGACTTGGAAGACTGGAGTCTGAAGTTTGAGACCTGGCCAGATCAAACTTTTGTTTGTTTAACCCTTTACCAAAAATAGTTGAGAAATAGTTTAGAGAGTCCCTAACTGGAAGAGTTTCAGACGCCATTTCTAAATGCGATGAATTTGAAAAATAAACTTGGGATAGAGCAGAAAACATTGTGGGAAAAGGAGAAATTGCTGGTGAAGAGCAATTTCTCGTTTTCCCACAACGTTTTTCCAAAGTCGCCTCCAACAAACTGGTCAAATGTCGTTATTGTTTGGTAATGGTATAAGAAGTCAATGCGACATGTCTCATTGGACAAACCCACCAAATTGCTCTACGTGGAAAATAAAACAGATGAAAAAGTCATCAAAATGACTAGAATACTGTTGACATCAGCGTTAAGTCCAAAACAAACCGAGCGACAGAATAAAATACTTTGAAACGTATCGGTACTTTATGATAGTAAAATAGGGTAATTAGGGATTCAGTCTTTCAAGGCAATCTATTCTAAAGAAGTATGCAGACGATGTTTCTGATTTTACCACGTTAACCAGAATGTCGTTTGTTCGAGACCCCGTCCGATCAATATTTCATATGGAGATAATCAAATAAGTCATTGTCCCTTTTCCTACAGTGTTTCATTGAGTAATTCTACTGATTATTATGTTTCTGATTGCTAACCCTTTACCCATAATCTGGCAAGACTGTTAGTGTATATGTTCATATCCACACAGAGTAACTTCCCCCCAGAAACCCGACCCCCACACCCGACTCCACCCAAAGCATTGAAATCCTCCTTATGAATGGGCAATTTCTTTATCCACGCTGCTGCTTAGAATAGTATGCCGTGAAAGTCAGAGTAAGGGGATCAACAGCAAGTTTACTCATGGGGGAAAGATGGGCAAAGTTGCCTCCCTTTTTTCTTTGTTATTGTTTGACATACATGTATATAGAGTTCACATTACTCATTACACAAGTCCTTTTCCACACACTGTTTTCAATGTATGCTAACTTGTTCATTGGATTGTCCCATTCATGACTTGGAAGACTGGAGTCTGAAGTTTGAGACCTGGCCAGATCAAACTTTTGTTTGTTTAACCCTTTACCAAAAATAGTTGAGAAATAGTTTAGAGAGTCCCTAACTGGAAGAGTTTCAGACGCCATTTCTAAATGCGATGAATTTGAAAAATAATCTTGGGATAGAGCAGAAAACATTGTGGGAAAAGGAGAAATTGCTGGTGAAGAGCAATTTCTCATTTTCCCACAACGTTTTCCAAAGTCGCCTCCAACAAACTGGTCAAATGTCGTTATTGTTTGGTAATGGTATAAGAAGTCAATGCGACATGTCTCATTGGACAAACCCACCAAATTGCTCTACGTGGAAAATAAAACAGATGAAAAAGTCATCAAAATGACTAGAATACTGTTGACATCAGCGTTAAGTCCAAAACAAACCGGAGCGACAGAATAAAATACTTTGAAACGTATCGGTACTTTATGATAGTAAAATAGGGTAATTAGGGATTCAGTCTTTCAAGGCAATCTATTCTAAAGAAGTATGCAGAGGATGCTTCTGATTTTACCACGTTAACCAGAATGTCGTTTGTTCGAGACCCCGTCCGATCAATATTTCCATATGGAGATAATCAAATAAGTCATTGTCCCTTTTCCTACAGTGTTTCATTGAGTAATTCTACTGATTATTATGTTTCTGATTGCTAACCCTTTACCCATAATCTGGCAAGACTGTTAGTGTATATGTTCATATCCGCACAGAGTAACTTCCCCCCAGAAACCCGACC